>CM038797.1:109537592-109637147 GCA_021764765.1 Vicia sativa
ACTGAGGATGGGATGCATCGGGCATCGACTGTATAACCTCATGTGTCGACTAGGAGTGTGATGCCTCTGTTAGCTGAAGATTTTGATGTCTTGTGATTCGAAGAAATATCATGGAGCTCGAAACGAGATGACGTTAAAGTATTCAAGGGAATATAGTGAATATCATAGTTTGGAAAGAAAGGAATTAGCCCTTGAATGGATGTATTGAGTTAGGAATGTCGAGCAATCTTGGTGATATATGTGAAACAAGCTTCGATCGGGTAATAGAATCATATCGGAGGAAATGGGTTCGAGATCGAGCGGGTGATACATTGAAATTCAAAGCATAGCGGGATAAAAGGAGTTGAAAGAAGAAGCAGTTCGGCGTGGAAGCAAGAGAAGCATGGTGTGTTGCATGTTCTAAGCGTGGCAAGATCTTATGGGTTAGACCGTTATGGTGAATTAGTATAAATAGGAGTCTTAATGTTAGGATTTCGTGTGTCATATCTATTGTACTAAAATTCAGTCACATTCAAAATACCACATGGCTAGGGAAGCGAATGCACGAATGATGTACGTGATTGCACCAAGACTTTATTATTCAATGTATCTTTATTCCTCAGTCTAATTTTATCTTGCATCAATGTCTTTTAAGTTTCTTTATTTTCAAAGTCATTTCATTTAAATGCTTTTCTACCATTCTTGAAGTTCTTTACTTTTCGAAACCTTTACATTAACGTTGTTATTTCCCGAAAGTTTTTATACATTTGTTTACATTCTGTCTTTTCGTTTCACGATCACTTTGAAAATCTTTTACACTTTAAGAGTTTATTTGAATATTCTGCATTTATATACTTTGTTGCTATTTCGAATCTGCATGTTCTTGTTTGTTCGAACCAAATATCGTTATTAACTTGATCACATCACTAAGTAATCGAAGCGTATTTTGACATATACAAAACCTCAAAAACAAGTCTCAAATATGGATCTTTATCTTAAGTTTATACTAACACCGATACCCCATAGGATCAATCTAGTCGATCCTGCAAGTTACGAGAGGATTGAATAACATATGATTATAACGCTTATTCAATAGTTTGGAAGACTAGCGGTTGTTTCACGAAATCTTGTGAACAAAATGGCACGCCCGATGGGACGAGTTTGGGTTACAAACTAGGAAAGTTATAACCATAATTATTATAGAAATTCTTTACGAGTAAACAAAGTTCATTGGTATATGAACCTTAGGAGTGGTAGAATAACTAAGAGTAACCAACCTTTACCCGAAAGCGAAATAATAGAATGTCTAATAATCAACAAGGAACAAAATGCCCACATGGAGCAGCACTAATAAATGCATTTCATTGCAACGTCGACGATCCCTTCAAATGCATCGGTTGCATCTTCGACTAGTAATATAGCCACGAATGGAACAAGTGGCACGTCAATAAATAATTCGATCTTGGACAATACAGAACCACTTTGGTTACAGGATCCATCCACAACCGAGGACACAAGCCCATTTCGCCACCCCACTACAAACTAGACCATCGGTTTCGAGGGTAATAGACCCGAAACCCTTCTTCGGATGCCAACATCTTTCATGGCGGGTTTGCAAACTTGACGTCAAATGCATCACCCCAATTAGGATGCGGATGGGGTTAATCAATTTCTTACAAATAACCAAGGTGCGGGGTTATAGCGCTTTACCTACCTTAACCACGAGAAAACCAAATGGCTTTTAGGCAGCGATGGATGATAGTAACCATAATATGATCGGGTGTTAGCACAAACTATGCAAGAAATCTTTGCCCCAATAGTTGAGCGTGACCGTGACGAATAGGAAAAGCAGATAATATGAGTCGAATAGCGATTTCTTTGCCCAGAGAGGCGTGAGCAGAACCGGTGTGGTTCGAGCAAACACACCTATCATCGAACAAGCCATTGACCCACCCTATAGGCGGTTAGAGAAGAATTTGACACGAGGGCAAGGGCACAAGAAATGCGGTGATTCGAGAAGAACCACTTAGGGAGTTGTAGAACCGATGGCGAGGATCGAAGATATGATGCTCCGATGGTCGAGAGGAACCACGGAGGGTAGTTGGGGAACCGGGGCCGGGCTCGAAAGGCAAGAGGCCCAGTTCGAGACGAACAACCTAGAGGAGTAGTTATGATAGGTAGAAACCAAGATCTTGACGGTGGTCCATAGAATTGAACGATAATATCTTGGCGGAAAATAACTTAACCACCATGATAGAGAATAATGGCCCAAAAGCGGTATTAATCTGAGGATTAGGAGGCCAAATTATGCTTCTCCCATAGCAGTTACGTGATGCATCAGACTTACCAAGGGGACACAAGATCCCTAAGTTTACAAAGTTATTTGGAGATACTAACGAATCAGCGATCGAACACATAGCAGTATCTCAAGCGGAGACATAGCCAATAATGAGAACCTTAGGATTAAGTATTTCCCAAGTTCACTTACGAAAAATGCTTTCACCTGGTTCACCATATTACCACCTGGATCCATAGATACCTGGGCCCTTTTAGAAAGATTGTTCCATGAACAATTCTACATGGGACAATCCAAGATAAGTCGAAGGAACTAGCTAGTGTTAAGAGGAAGTTCTTGAACCCATAGGCGAATACTTGAATAGGTTCAGACTATTGAAATCCAGATGTTTCACAGTGGTCCCCGAACATGAATTAGTCGAAATGGCCGCTGGTGGCCTTGACTATTCGATTCGAAAGAAGTTAGATACACAATACTTGAGAGATATGGCTCAGTTGGCAGATAGGGTCCGACAGGTCGAAAGACTAAAGGCCGAGAAGGCCAGGGCTTTCAAAAGTAACAAGAAAGAAAGAATTTCCTATGTCGAAACCGAGGAAGTCGAAGGCTGTCCGATTCGAGGAGGTCAGTGGACCTAGCGAGTTAAAGCAGGCCCCACCTTACTCTTATGTTGGTTCCCAAAGGAAAAGAAATTGTTGAAAATGAAAAAAATGACAAATTCCCAAAGAAGGTGTACACCTTTGATGTGACAAAGTGTGATGAGATTTTTGACCTGCTTGTCAAAGATGGTCAACTGATTGTGCCATCGAATGTTAAAATACCTCCTTTAGACCAAAGAAAGAAAAGGGGATTCTGTAAATATCATAGTTTCTTAGGCCACAAAACCTCACAGTGTTTTCTTTTCAGGGACTTAATTCAGAATGCAATCAAAGAAGGCAGACTGAAGTTTGCTGATAAGCCAAAGATGAAGGTAGATGAGGATCCTCTGGATATTGCAGACACCAACTACTCCGAGCCTGCAGGCATGGGAGAAATAAATATGGTGGAAACAGACCAAGGGGTCAATACATTGAAAGATGAAAACCGAGAATGAGAGTTGGGGATGATCGGGTCAACAATGGCGTCCGAAGACATCCATCACAACGAAGCTTGACTAAGCCGGTAGCGATCATTTGTTTCAAAGGACATCCAGCTCGAGGGCCGGAGAGTCGGGGACGAGGGTGGTGCACTCTTGAAGGTGCAGTCGCCAATTAGAAAAGGTCCAAATTGAAACTCTCCCACGAGAAGAGATCGGGATACTTTGGGAGAACCCGGTGGAAGATTCGATTATCGGTAAAATATTCTGCGCGAGAGTGCAAAAATCCCAATCAAGCCATCAAACCATCGGGTTGGGGAGATGAGGATACAAAAGCGGAGAGGTCGAAGGACACGAGTCCAAGAAGGAAGTTTGGGACACTGGGGAGCCTAGTGGCAAATTCGACTACGGTGAAATACTCCGCCCAGAGAGTTAAAATACAACTCAAAGACATCGAACCATCGGGTTGGGAGATGATGAAAAAGATGGAGAGGTGGATGTTAATATGGTGAACATGGAGAAACCTTTACGAGATGCAAGAAATGGAGAAATACCTTGAGAAGGAAAAATACAAAATGAATGAAGGATATGCCCAGATATCGGTTTGAAAAATTACCTCATGGTGTGCCACAAAGGAAAGAGATGATGCTATGCCCGGATGCGCATCATCGCAATGAGAAGATGCTGCGAGTTCGAAAGGAGCCAAAGGGCTCGAGGCGTCAAGCGTCAAGACAATCAATTGTTTAGATGCTATCCTCGACACGGAGAGAGTGTGTTGGAGTTCTTAGTGCGCTGCCATAGGGGCAACGAAGTGTTTGATTTGCCCAAGGTGTTGACATATGACCAAAACATGGCGGGGCATTGAAACCATTCCTTCGAGCCATCTTTGGAATCACAAGGAGATGGGTCGGAAGGGTGGCACCTCCATGGCAATCATAATCAAAGAAAGCGATAGTCCTTACCCCAAAGGTGCTCGAAGAGTAACATTGAGTCCTAGTACCAGCGATAGATGGTGCGTCAAAACCAATAGGGAAAGATAATTGGAGAAACAACGAGCAAAATGCCCGTCATGCCATGGTGTGAGGAGCAGTTCAACAACAAAAGAAAAGAAGAGTTGGGGCTGGAAAACTATAAGGGAAGAATCCCATGTCAAGATCCCAATGGCGAAGGCAACAACGTGTTCGAGAAGGAAATCTGGCGATTGAAGAGGTAGTTTCGACCGGCAAAGAAAGAGATGTCCAGCACTAACAAGCCAACGACAAGCAAGCACGAAAACAAACCTCAGTTAGCGGAGACTTTTGCGACACAAAACGGATGAATCAAAAGAATATACTCGGGGCGGAGGAAGATGAAGATATGCTAGCGATAACCCGAATCGAAGGAGAATCCTCACTCAACCTAAGCGCAGCGTGGTCATACTACCTTACGAGTTCGGACAAGAAACGAAATCGAAGAACAGGAAGAGGATGATAACATTGATATGATGAAACATAGGCGGTTTGCTATTATGTCATGGATAATGGCGCCGTCGAAGCGAATGCCTTCTTGAACATCGAGCCGACAATGAAGAACCATTTGAAGCCCTGTTCATTCGAGCAAGGTTCATGCCCATGGTGTGAATAAGGTCTTGGTAGATGGGTAGCGGTTAATCTAATGCCTCATTTTATGTTAAAAAAGCTGGGAATACAAGAAAGTGATGTTAAACCGCATAACATGGTGCTATCGAATTATGAAGGGAAAGTTGGTCAAACATTGGGAGTGGTGCAAGTGGAGTTAACCGTTGGTTCGAGCTGCAGGCCCACCATGTTCATGGTAATCGAAGCCAAGGCCAATTACAACCTGCTGTTAGGAAGAGAATGGATTCATGGCGTAGGGGCAGTTCCTTCGTCAATGCACCAAAGGTTAGTGCTATGGAGAGAAGATGGGATAGTGGAGAACATCGAGGCAGATCAGAGTTACTTCATGACTACAGTCAACCTCGTAAACAAAAGGAATTATGACAAGTATCTAGCACGAATAGCCCCTTGTGCTCCAAATGAGGAGATGAATGAAGCCAGAGATGCGCAATATTATATGACCCTTCGCCATGATGGCATGTATTGGGACAGAAAAATAAGTAAAGAAGACGAAGGACTCGATGGTACTTCGAGAAGCCGGCCAGAAGGCTGGGAATTCGACAATAGTGCTCATGACTGAGTCCTCCTTCTTGAAGGATTTCGCCTATATGGTGAGAACAAATGGATAGCGCTTGAGGTGAAATAGATAGTATAGTTGAAGAAAATAACATGAAAGGCAGGTTGAAAGACTCACCTATGAAGAAAAGAAATAGAACAAAGGTTAGATGCCATATATGATACAGAACCCACGGGTTTCGGCGAGGATCCTACAAACATAGGTGCTAAGATGTTGTACGGGATCAACTCGAAGAGGTAAATTTGGGGATGACAAAACAAAAGAATAACCTATATAAGTGCGGTGGGTCCAAGTCTCAAGCAAGAGGTGATCGAAATCCTCAAACAAAATAAAGATTGTTTCGTGGGATTACGACGAAATGCAGCTTGAAAGAGAGTTGGTGAGCAGGACTTCCAATCAAGGATGGCAAGAAGCCCATCAAGCAAACTCCTAGGAGGTTCGCGCCAGCAGTGCTCACGAAGATTAAAGCTGAGGTCGAAAGGTTGCTGCGTTGCAAGTTCATCAGAACCACAAGGTATGTCGAATGGTTAGCTAATATAGTGCCTGTTATTAAGAAAAATGGTTCCCTGAGAATATGCATAGACTTTAGGGATTTAAATACGGCAACCCCAAAGACCAATACTCATGCAGAAATGTTAATAGACTCTGCGGGGTTGAATCTTAAGCATGCTAGATGGATATTCTGGTTATAATCAGATTTTTATTGCTGAAGAGGATGTTGCCAAGACAGCATTTCGTTGTCCAGGAGCCTTAGGCACCTATGAGTGGGTAGTGATGCCTTTTGGTTTGAAAAATGCTGGGGCCACTTACCAACGAGCAATGGATTCCATTTTTCACAATTTTATTGAGACTTTTATGCAGGTTATATTGATGACATAGTCATCAAGTCTGTATCTTCAGAAACCCATCTGCACCATCTGAGCCAATCATTCGAAAGAATGAGAAAACATGGCTTGAAAATGAACCCCCTTAAATGTGCATTTTTTGTGCAGGCAGGAGACTTCTTGGGCTTTGTGGTTCATAAAAAGGGAATCGAAATCAACCAAAATAAGACCAAAGCCATCATGGAGACTAAAGCACCCACATCAAAAAGAGAGTTGCAGTCCCTGCTGGGGAAGATAAATTTTCTTAGAAGATTCATCTCGAATCTAAGTGGAAAGACCCAAGCATTCTCTCCACTACTTCGTTTAAAACAAGGCCAAGCCTTCGAGTGGAGTCAAGTACATCAGGAGGCCTTCGACGAAATTAAGAGATACCTCTTTCAACCTCCTATCTTGTCTCCACCTTCATGGGGAAAGCCCATGAGATTGTATATATCTGCTTCTGAATTTACTATAGGTAGTTGTTGTACCCCAAAATTTGCCCTCCTATCTCGATTTTATCTGGTTTAGGCTTCAAATTTATCATAACACTCACATGCATTCATACCACTGGTTCTATGGTTACGGGTTGGAGTTGACTCCCAAAGTTTTTTCCGTTGAGCAGAAAAGGCGTGGTGCTTTCAACTAATCTAGGATATGTGAAAACGACGAGGTTTAATGATGATCTTATCCTTTCTTATCTATCGGTTTTCGGGGCTTGATGTTTGATTGCTGAAATGAGTGGTCTCTTTCTTGATGGAACTATGGAAGCTTTGTTATATTAAATATCATTACCTCCTGATTCAAGAGATCAAGTCATCACGGGTTTAGGATTTGCTGTTGTTTCGAGTTCATTGTTCAAGGAGTAAGAGGGTGGATTATGATTATCCGATTATTGATCAACAATTCAAGTTCTAGTGCATTTGGTTTGCTCGTTAACTTTGTTCGTTCTTGGCAATAGTTGATGCATGTGAAAATATTCATCCAGAGTATTTGCTTACAAGACTCAAGAATGTCCAAGTTTCCACATGTTTAGATCTTTTCTTGTCACGTTCATCACTCACGAGATTCAAGGCATTCAATGAAAAGTCAGAAGTTCTTTATGAAATTCGTTTGGTTTCAAATCTTTCTCTACTACTAAATATGTTTCGATTTGCAAATGCGGTGATAATCCCATTAATTTCAAGTGGAATCTATCACTCATTTCTTAAAGAATCATGGAATCGCCAAGTTGACTAAGGTTTTGAATCAAGAACTTTATTTGAAACTTAGAGTTTCGATTTTTGTTTCAAGTGGCGAAGACTCGGAATTTCTACATGAACGGATAAACATGAAAGCTTTGTGGCCGGGAAATTCAAAGGAATTCAAGCATTGTTTAAGTCAAAGTCATCAAACCATCTTTGCATTTAGAGTTTAATTCTCAAGCTTCATATACTAGAGGATTCAAGTTCTATAAAAATACGACAACCATGTTACCACTCGTTTGATTCAAGACTACGGATTGGAGTTATAGTTTGAAGTGGAATTGGGCGCATTTGTTAATCAATATTTCGACATGGTTTGTTTTAACCAATTTAATTTTTGGTTCATGACAAATTTTTGGGATATTTGATGTATAACAATTTCAATTCTCATACACAATCAAAATTCAAATGGACTCCATTTCAAATCTTTCAAATGTCAAGTGAATCTTTACGATTTGTTTCCTCTTGTTTACGAATCAAAGTTCCGTGCTCTACTCAAACCATTCAAATGCTTATCATTCAAGTTGTGGGGATTCGTTTCATTCAAAGCTCACTATGAGAACAATCTTATCAACATTCAAACCAATTTCAAAGGGCTTCCAAGTTATTACAAGATTGGAACGGTTATGTTACACGATTCAAGGGCACAAAGGAAAAGTTTGAATATTCATTTCGAATTAATTCGATGTTGCAAGCTATACAAGTTATGACACTTTCAAGTACCAATTCAAAATTCTATTAAAAATTCAAAAAAAAGAACAATTCAGGTTTGTTACAAACAATGATGGAATTATTCAACATCTATTCAACTCAAATGGTACATTGGTATCAATTCAAACTACAAGATTTGTTGTTACAAATGTTTCATCTCAAATTTACAAGTCCTAAAACTATTATCGACATTGGCAATTTGAATTTCGAATTTCATTCATTCAAGTCTTATGTTGAATATTACAAAGAAAGGATTTGTTACAAGCGTGTTCTTAATTTGCAAGGTTCTACAAAAGAAGATCCTAAATCCTAAAAAATATTATAGCGATGTCTTCGATTTGTCACCGTCTTCAAGCTCTATCCATGTTCCTCATCCATGCTTGCTTATTCTTCATCCCTCGCCATTTTCTTTTCAAGCTTGCCATCCATTGCCACATGAAACAGAAAGAACACAAGTTAGAAGTAACAATGCATAGATTCAAACAAAGCAAAATGCGGAAAATTATCAAAGTTTGTTCTTTTGTCATGAACATCATCATTAGGCGGTTAGGCGGGAATCAGGTGTCAAACGATAAGCCTCAGAATCTTAAAAAGATTAATCATCGGCGAAGAACACTCGCTCGCAAATCACGGGCTAGCCCGGTTCACGAACGAGTAAATCAACAGCGACATTTTCCGGGCAGCAGAATATATACCAGTTCACAGCACATTTTCAGCAAGACAAAACAAGTATAGCATACATAGCAATCATAGCGGACAACATACGATGAGTGAGCAAGAAGCGACATTTTCCGAAAGCATACAACGCGACAGTTTAAATCCGGGCAGCAAGCATCTGAGCGGCAGTTTAAAAGTTCCGGCAGCGAGATATAAATCCCAAACATACAAGAGGCATAGATCAACACAGCAGAATAGAAGTCAAAAAGCAGGCGGTATGGATCAACACAACAGGCAGCAAGAAAGAGGCACAAAAATCCCAATAGCAAGCATGTATCAAGTACCATACCAATCCCACAGTGTGAATATCAAGTCAACATAGCAGGGACAATTTGAGAGAGAAGATAAGTCAAGAAATCAGAGCAGGCCAAATTCAGAAAGTATGGTTAAGTCAGAAAACATCATGGCTAAATGCAGAGACAGTATGGTATAAACCCAAAAAGTCAAGAAACTCAGAGATTCATCATAACAACATGGTTCTAAACCATTAAAGCAAGCAACTGGGAAAGACATGGACAAGCTAAGATTCATATAATATCGGTTCAGAACAAAAAGGGACAGAGGAGGACACAAGAAGAAAAGGATATTGATAACCATCATCAGACCAAAAAAGAGAAGTCAGGTGTAGCATTCTGTTCTATACCCAGAAAATCAAAAGTGTAGTATTTTCTATCCTCCAAAATCAGACCAAACAAGCATAGTATCAGAACTCACAAGAATCAAAAACCAAGTTCATAATAGCAACCAAGCGAAGCAGCAAGTAAACATAACAAACACTCATCATGTTCCTAACCTAAGCGCCTTGATTATGTATTCTTTCGAAATTGCATGTTACGAGATAGAGAAAGAAGAAGAAAGCAATCGGAATTGTCTCACCCGGAACAAGATTAGAAGCGAGCTATCACAGTCGAAGCGTCTCCAAGGCAGGTACTTTCACCATCGCCGGAATCGCTTTGGGTTCATCGCTCCGTTCAGTTCAACTGTGTCAACACAAACATGATCAAACATTCAAAAACCGAAATCAAACATTCAAAGAATAAACATGCAAGCGAAATCGAGGTGAGTGAGAGAGAGATGACGGTGAGATGAGCGGCGGCGGCGAAGTGAGAGAGAGTTCACGATCGGTGAGAGAGAGAGAGGATCGATTGGTGAGAGAGAGAGCGAATCGTGGCCGGCGAGAGGAGAGGCGATCGGAGGCGCAGTGAGTGAGGTTTGTGAGAGAGCGAGATGGGAAAGCGTGAGAGAGAAGAGAAAATCATTCTTCTTATTTTCCTTTCCCATTTTCTTTTTTTATTAAAAACAATAATAATATATAAAAGAAATAAGTTTTATTTTATTTTCCTATTAAATCGGTGGTGACAAGTGTCACCACCTTGTTTTTTAGATGATAAAATAAAAATCTATTTTTTTTATTATTTTTGTTATTGTTAAATAATTTTACTAAAAATGTTAATATTAAATAAATATGCACATGTCGTGTAATACTGCCGTTTCGGACCATCGGAATATTTTGGAACAAGATCTGTCGCATCCAGTTTACTAGCGCATATGGAAGTATTTCGGACCGGTCAAAAGTTCAGATGGATTTCTCTTCGCATCGTCCAGAATCACGACAATCAGGCTATCTCTGAACTTTCTATTTCAATTAATTCTATTTTGTCGTAAATAATTTTGTTGCCATGTACTAAATAATTATTGGATCTGATAGTTTTTATTTGATGATTTATCGATTAAACTATTAGCCGATTTTTCATCAAACAGAAAAAATCATCTCTAATAATTATTTAAATTTTCGATTGTATTGTTTGGTATTTTATCATTTATTTACTTATTAGGTATTTATTCACCAATGTACACTGTGCACACAATCAAAATTAAAATCAATTCGATTTCATCCTGATTGGCTCATACGCCGATTTCCTAAAGGGTCTCATGGTTGGGGATGGGCATGGCCATCCTCACGAGATTGGTTAAAGCCCTTGTTGCTTTAATCGATCATAACCCGAAAACAACATTGGTCTATATACCAATCACCATGCACCGGTCTCATGGTTGGGGATAGGAGCACCTATCCTCACGAGGTTAATCAAGTCCATATACTTGGTTAATCATAACCGAAATATCATTTCTCTCGTCCAACGCCGCAAATCTCAATACACTTTCAAGTCAAAAATAATTAATTGAACTCGCTATTTCAAAAATCAATTTTTCTACAAGAAAAAGAACACTTGGATAAGATTCGTTTTAATGGTTAGAGGTTAGCCCAACGATTAAAACAAATCGAAGTTTCTAATTGATTAGAGGGTAACAATAAATTGAGAAACTTCAAATCCATGTTCTAAATGATAAAAAGCATAGTGATATGGTATTTAATTAAATTGTTAGAGGTTATGACGATTTAATTAAAATGTAAAGTATTTGGGCCATTAGAGGGTAACCCAATGACTTAAATACTTTATTCCATACACTTAATAAAAGTGAACTTTGTTTCACCTCACTCTTTTCATAATAAAGATTTTGGATGAGAGATGATCGGTTGACCTCAATCACCAATCTCGAGTATTGAATCGTTAGAGGGTAACCAACGTTTTGATACTTGTCATCTACAATTAAAATTAATTCAACCCATTCAAATCCTTTTTTCGCTCATATGCGATTATCAAAATCAAAAACATTTCAATTAAAATCAATACAATCAATCCAAGGCATTTTCTACAAGAACTACGGAGTTTTGACTTTCCCATTGCGAGGGAATACGTGAGGCCGCGGTTTCAAACCGGGTCAAACTCAAAATAATAACAAACAAATCCCGTCTTCTTCTTTCTTAAATTCATAATTTAGAAATTAGCGAATACACACACAAACACATTTCGAACTAAATGGGTCCCATCGAGTACGATGGACGTAAGAGGTGCTAATACCTTCCTCTTGCGTAACCGACTCCCGAATCCATCCTTTTTGGTCTTGTAGACCGCCTTATCCGATTTTGTGGGGTTTTATCTATATTTCCCCGTTCTTTCTAGAAAAAAATAAAATTAGGTGGCGATTTCATTGTTTCGAAAATTCATTTAAATGATTTTTGAAAATCGAGTTGCTTCAGTTGGCGACTTCACTGGGGAAATTTTTCAAATATTTTTTTTGACTAAGCGAGTCAACCCTAGTTTAGTTCTTCGCATGTTTGTGTGTTTGTTTATCGCTTTCTTCTTGATGCTTATATATTGTTTATTGCTTATTATTCTCCGTACACTTTATATATATTATTCTGTTGATATATTATTGTGTTGGGAATTCATGGGCATTGATACATAGATAAGCCTACTACCCAGGCTTCTAGGTCACCTTTTTAGGAATAGAGGGGTTGCGTAGCCTAGGTCCACCTGACTCCATTGTCTTGTTGGCCCGAAGCGAAGACTCCGGCTTAGAGTTGGTTGTTTTAAGGAGGTTGTTGGCCCGCGTTAGCGCAAGACATCAATCTTTGGACAAATGACCTATAACTCTAAGTTTGTTCATGTTGTCTAAGAGACTAAAAGCGCTCAAATGTTGGATTTCGAGCATCCGTTAAACCGTTTCTTGGGGTATACTTTTACAAATACTATCGCCATGTAGGCCTCTCGCGATGATAGTGTTTGTAAAGGGATCGAGACCCCAAGAAACATTTAGCCAAAAATATAAGATTAGCCTTACGGGAATTGTTGGGTGAGCGTCGAAACCATGGCCGATCCTTTGAACCAGTTCTATTTAATTTGCAACATGCATTGCATACATTTGCACAAAACCATTTAGCATATAACTTTTATTTCGGGAACCTTACAGATTTTGTTGGTGCGATGGCGAAAGGAAGAATGAATCCAACTGTGAAGATCGTTCCGTGTCTCAAATTCAAAGAGCTGAAGTTGGGGAGGCTGATAACTCAAAGTGAAAGAATTCCTCCTGTTAGTAGAGCTTATTTTGGGAAAAGGTTTGGGAACATCCTAGATCTTTTGACTACCAATGTGGACATGGAAGCTTTGATTGCTCTAGCAAAGTACTATGATCCTCCTCTCCGATGCTTCACATTCCAAGACTTTCAGCTTGTTCCTACAATTGAGGAGTTCGAGAGAATTCTTAATTGGCCTTTGAAGGACGACACTCCTTTCCTCAACATAGGCCAAGATTTGGATAAGGCTAAGGTAGCTGCTGCCTTGTTTCTTCCTGTAAGGGAGGTGGCACCTTGGATTACAGGCAAAGGTATTCTTAGGCAAAACTTGGAGGATAAGTTGGTAAGTTTGAGTGTACAAGACGATTGGTCGACTTTCAGCTCTATTCTTGCTTTGCTCATCTTTGGGGTGGTTTTGTTTCCAACTAATGAAATTGGTTACTTGAGCCCATCTGCTATTAGCATATTCATGTCAAAGAATCTTCTGCCTTTGTTGGTGATGTTCTTTACCATCTCCATGAGAGAAATCGAAGCGAGGGTGGTTATGTGTTGTTCTTCTTGCTGTATTTATGGTTGACATCTCATATCCTCGAGTGGACCGTGGAGAGGATCCGAGAAACTTATCTTGGTCTCAAAATTGGCTTCACCGACATCGATGGTGTGTTGTGGCATTCTCGGGTTGGGGATTCGTTGATGTTATCACCTTGTGGTGGATATTCTAATGTTCCTTTGATTGGGTCTATGGGTTGCATCAATTATAACCCAAGACTTGCAACAAGACAATTGGGGTATCCGATGGAAAAGCGAACCAAGGCCGAGCACTTGGAAAGCTTCATTATACGAGCTTGGTAAAAGGACCAAGCAGTATTGAAGATCCGAAGAGCTTGGGGTCAAATCCATAGGGAAAGCCGAGAGCTAATCAAGAGGAGGCGGAATCAATGGAAGATCTTATCGCGATGGGTGATAGAGATAGTTCAAGAAGTCAAGTGCCTTACTTGGTGGAGGTGCCTTTTGATCATCCCGAACCTGCAATCACTCATGTGCCGATGAGGAGAGTATGAGGCTTGAAATTATCAAGAAGATGGAAGAGGAAGATTGGAGCTACAAAGCTCTAACTCTCGCATTTTCCTCGGTGAAAATTTGGAAGCCAACCTCAAGGAGGTAAAGAAGAATTAGCGGGAAGAAGAAGGCAGAATGAAGAGGATGAAGAGCTCGATGAGATGTTACGAAGACACGAAGAAGCGCAAGTGGGGCAAGGGACCTCCGTCGACAGTTGAAGGTTTCTCGGCACCAAAGGGCCAAGCTTATCTAGATGAAGAAAGGGCATTAAAGAAAGAGAGCATTGAAAGCACGTCTCGAGCAAAGATTTCAAAATTAGAAGCTTCTCTAGCACGAACCAATAAAATGCTAGAAAATGAGATAACCCAAAAAGAAGAGTGCATCATGGAATTGGAAGCAATTGAACTAGTGAAAAAGTTCAAGATTGAACATTACAAGGGATGAAAGAGATAGCAATAGGGATGCTTATGAAGGCCTTAGAGAACAATGTCAAGGTTGGATCGATGAGATCCATAAGTGAATCGTCATTGGATGAAAAGGACGAACTAGTGTCCTTTCTAGAAGAACCAGAATGGGCATTTCTATTGGAAGTACGGTGAAATGGTTGACATGTGTAACCGTTTGATTGTCGACGTACCTTGGAGGCTCGGTCGGCCCTAGAAGACCTCGAAGGCAACCCGATACCTCCTGCTGTGAGTGACTTCCTCTTCCTCGTCAAGAGGTGGTGAACAGGTTCAAGGCGGAAACTAGAGATTTGAAGCCTCGTCGTGGACATTTCTAGTTTTTAGCCACTTATCTTATTTGAATATTTGAATCTAATTATTAATGTAATGATTTAAATTCCAGTACGAATCTTATTGCTCTTTTTGAGCTTGAACAGCCTTGTAGTCACAACTAACATTTTGGTTTTCTATGAGATTTCGTTGAATTGCAGTTTAATCAATCTTTTCTCTAATTTTTATTGTTAACTAACGAATCTTCAAAGAGTCCCTGAAAATAAATGTACAAAAAACATATCATGGGCATGCATACATACCCCCATAACATATCATACATAACAGGGTATTGAGATCAGTCATCTTACTTCTGCCGTTGATTTTCTTCTCCGCAGAAGAGAGATTGCAGATTTCCACATTCATCGGTACCAGACAAGGAGCAACTTGAAAAGACTAATGGAGAAGATTGAAGCTGACATGGCTGCCCTAGGGACAAGAATGGATACTCGCGTAGGGCAATTGATGGAGATAATTCAAAACATGGCTCTGCAACAAGAGGAGTTGAGAGCTTTGGTTGTGAGGCTGCGACCACTCTTGAAGGAGTCAAGTTGTTCCTCCCCTCAAGGGAATGCTTTATGCGGAATTAGCTTGGAAGTTAACACCGGTCTTGTGGATCTTCAGGGAGAATCAAGCTGCTCGAATGAACCACGCTTGGTGGTTCCTCCTCCACTACTCCCACACATCGCCCGGCCGAGCTGGTGGATTCCTCCACCAGGCGAAGGACTATTGATTCCTGCTCCCAGTTGAGGAGGATAACTTTGAGGATTGGTTTTCAATGTCGAAGAACCAGCGGAGGCGATCGGAAGTTGAAGATGCTTGAAGGCGCATGCAAGCCTTTGAGAATCGGGAAGTCTTGGGTTTCGACATGTCCAACTTGGGATTGGTTCAAGGTGAAGATTCCTCCAAAATTCAAAATTCGAGCTTTCAAAGTACAAGGGCAACTCTTGTCCTAAAACTCACGAGGTACTACTTTAGGAGAATGTCCGCCTATCTGAAGGACGAGAAGCTCTTGATGCACTTTTTCAAGATAGTTTGGTGATGGGCCATTGGATTGGTATATGGGCCTTGATAGCTCCAGTGCGAACTTGGAGAGAGTTGGTTGTAGCTTTTGTTCAACACTATGGCTTTAACAACGATATGGCACCTACTAGAACCCGGTTGCACAACTTAGCTCAAGAAAACCGAATCTTTCAAGAGTGCAGCAAAGGTGGCGTGAGGTAGGCTGCTAAAGTTCAACCCCTATGGTGGAGCGAGAGATGGTGGAAATGTTTACACACTAGATGGGCCATACTATGCCTCTTGCAGTCTGACCAGTACTTTCGACATGGTGATGTTTGGTGAAAGGGTTGAGATGGGGATCAAGTTAGGAAAGATTCAAGATGTTGGTACTGACAAGAATCAAGTTGGTGGCGCCAAGAAGTCTTTTGGTGGTTACCAGAAGAAGAAAGAAGGCGAGTCGCGCACTGTATGAGCGAAGAGGAAAGAAGCGCCGAGAATTCAATCGTCGAGTTCTTTTTGTAACCATTCCCGCTAGTGCTCCAAAACAAGATGTTGCCCCGAGACAATATCAACCAAGACCCATGAAGAAGTTTGACCCTTTGCCAATGTCTTATGCAGAGGTGTTTGCCCACTTGCAAAGTCTGAATATGATTGAATTGCGCCATCTAAAGATTGACCCTGATAACCCGCCGAAGTACTTCAACGCGAATGCCCGCTGTCTCTATCATTCCAATGCTCCGGGGCATTCCATTGAGAATTGCTACGCTTTCAAGTACAAGGTTCAGAATTTATTAGACACTGAGGCAATCAACTTTGGACCTCCTCCTACTCCTAATGTCATTCAGCACCCTTTGCCTCCTCATGGTGGAAACGCTGTTAATGCAATTTGCGAAGATGGAAGTTTGAACCTGATAATGGATGTTAATGGTTTGACCACTCCGTTGTGGTGGGTAAAGAAGCAATTGTTGTTGAGGGGAGATTTCCCTGGTTGCGATGATGGTTGTAAACAATGTTTAATCCAAGTTGAAGGTTGTGATAATTTAAGAGCGAGATTCGTCGATTCTTGAAGGGACTCTTGGTTCGTCGAGAAAAGAACTCGATCGCGAGAATGATGAAGATGAGGTTGGCGTGGTTACTATCCTGTCACTTCTAGAAGGATTCCGTTCGATCCTGTGCCGACTAAGAAACCTCTGTGATCATCACTTTGCGGGTCGATCCCTATGCTAGTGAAAAGGCCATTCCGTGGAATTATGGGTGCGAATGCTACCGTAACGGCAAGAAATTGAATGTGAAGACCTCGGAGGAGAGTGCATTGAAAAGAAGATTGGAAGAATTGAGCTGCGGTGCATGATATTGCGGAAGAAAGTCGGATTACGAAGTGGACGAATCTTCTCTCCACCCAATCCAGTTGAGAAAAGTCCGAAGCTTTGGCCAAGGCTAAAGCAAAGGGAAAGGAGTCATGATTGGGGTGAGTCAATACCAAAGTTTTGAGAACTGTCGAGCCACGAGTTGACCAAAGATGTTGAAGAAGCGATGAGGTATATAAGGAAGAGCGATTACAAGATAACCGACCAGCTCGGCCGCCCGCCAAGATTTCTATCTTAGCTTTGTTGAGGATTACGAACCTCACCGCAATGCTCTGATGCATCTGTTGGGAACGTCTTTCGTTCCCAAGAGATCTCTATTAACGAGTTTGGAGGCATTGTGAACAGTATTTCGGCAAGTAATGGTCTCGGTTTCTTGACTTGATTTACCTCCGAGGAAGGAAGCATAACAAAGCGCTACACGTTTCCGTGGAGATAGCGAGAACTACTTTATCCGTGTCTTGGTTGACACGGATCATCCTCAATGTCCTTCCAAAGTCTACTCTTCTGAAATTGGATTATGAAGGGGTTGTGCTGAGACCCAGTGATTTGATAGTTAAGGCGTTTGATGGGTCAAAGAGGTCAGTGTTTGGCGAGGTGGATTTGCCTATTAAGGTAGGCCCGCAGGTTTTTAATGCAACCTTTTTCGTCATGGATATTAATCCTTCCTATTGTTGTTTGCTTGGACGCCCCTGGATTCATGGGGCTGGTGCTGTGACATCCACCTTGCACCAAAAGCTGAAGTTCTTGATTAATGAGAAGGTGGTCACCATTTATGGTGAAGAAGATTATGTCGTCAGTCATCTGAGCAACTTCCGATATGTTGAAGTTGAAGGAGAGATCCACGAAACTCCATGCCAAGCTTTTGAGGCCGTATCAGTCGATAAGATCCCTTTGCGAAAAGGTGAAGTCTCCATGGCATCCTACAAGCAAGCTCAGGCTATTGTCAAGTCAGGACATCCTGAAGGGTGGGGAAGAGTGCTAGAGCTTCCTACCCAGACGGATAAGAGGGGTTTGGGTTTTGCTCCCGGAATGAAGGTCCCAGTCTCCACCCCAATGAGCAAAGGGGTGTCTCCTCCTGTCAAGTTTGTCAAAGGTGGAATCCATATTGAAGATGTTGATGCAATTGATGGTGAAGCAGACGGTGACTATGATGTGGACAAGTGGATCTACCCAACTGTTCCAGGATGTGAGCTTTCAAATTGGTTCGTTGAAGACGTTGCTGTGGTTACCCGTTTTGAAGAGTAATTTTACTTTTTATGTCATGCCATAATTCCTACGTTATGCCCAAGGCGTAGTGATCATCTTTGTAGGGCCACCATGTTTTTAACTTTCAAGTTTGTCATTAATAAAGGCGTCCTTTTGCATTCAAATTTTTCTCTCTTTGTTTTTCTTCACTTATTCTTTAAAAAGGTGACAATATCAAATTTTACTTTCTTTTTATACAAACCTTTTGCCTTTTTCTTTTTATTTTATTATTAAAAAATTAATTAAAAAATATATAGTAATAATAAAAATAAAATTACCAACCACGCAGATCGATCCTTCGTTGATCCGGATTTTGTCGATGATGATTCATTGTGGCTCATTACGATTTCGACGAACCGATTTATCAAGAAGAAGAAGAAGAGGACTGTGAATTACATGAAGAATTAGCCAGAATGTTGAGGCAAGAAGAAAAGGTCATCCAGCCGCACCAAGAGGCTCTAGAAGTGATCAATCTAGGAACCGAGGATGCTCGAAAGGAGGTCAAGATCGGGGCAGCATTGGAAGTTGGAGTTAAGCAAAAGCTTGTTGAAATGCTACATGAATACGTGGACATCTTTGCTTGGTCATATGAAGATATGCCCGGGTTAGATACTGACATCGTTATGCATGAATTGCCCCTCAAAGAAGGCTGCTCACCGGTAAAGCAGAAGCTTCGCAGAACACATCCAGAAATGTCAAGAAAAATCAAAGAAGAGGTTCAGAAGCAGATGGAAGCAGGTTTCCTAAAGGTTGTTTCTTATCCCTCATGGGTTGCAAACATTGTACCGTGCAGAAAAAGGCGGCAAGGTAAGGATGTGTGTTGATTATAGGGATCTGAATAGAGCTAGCCCTAAAGATGACTTCCCTCTCCCGTACATCGACATTTTGGTCGATAACACTGCCCAAGCTAAAGTATTCTCCTTCATGGATGGTTTCTCTGGCTACAACCAGATTAAGATGGCGCCCGATGATATGGAGAAAACTACTTTCATTACACCGTGGGGAACTTTCTGCTACAAAGTGATGCCTTTTGGTTTGAAGAACGCCGGGGCAACATATCAGCGCGCTATGGTCACTCTCTTTCATGATATGATGCATAAAGAGATTGAAGTCTACGTTGATGATATGATCGCCAAGTCCCAGACAGAAGAAGAACACCTAGTTCACTTGTTGAAATTATTCGAAAGATTGAGAAAGTTCAGGCTGAGGTTAAACCCAAGTAAGTGCACCTTTGGGGTGAGATCAGGGAAGCTTTTAGGCTTTATTGTAAGCGAGAAAGGGATTGAGGTTGACCCTGCAAAGATAAAAGCGATACAAGAGATGCCAGAGCCAAGGACAGAAAAGGAAGTGCGAGGTTTCTTGGGAAGACTGAATTACATTGCTAGGTTTATTTCTCATCTTACAGCTACCTGTGAGCCCATTTTCAAGCTGTTAAGAAAGAATCCAACAACCAGGTGGAACGATGATTGTCAGACGGCGTTCGACAGTATAAAGAGGTACCTACAAGAACCTCCAATCCTCTCACCCCCGGTGGAAGGCAGACCATTGATTATGTACTTAACAGTGTTAGAAAATTCCATGGGTTGCGTGCTCGGTCAGCATGATGAGACGGGCAGAAAAGAGCATGCCATATACTATTTGAGCAAGAAGTTCACAGAATGTGAATCGAGGTATTCATTATTGGAAAAGACTTGTTGTGCACTCGCGTGGGCAGCAAAACGGCTCAGACAGTATATGTTAATTCACACTACTCTCTTGATCTCCAAAATGGACCCGATAAAGTATATCTTTGAAAAGCCGGCTCTCACAGGAAGGGTAGCCCGTTGGCAGATGATCCTGACAGAATATGACATCCAACATACTACTCAGAAGGCCATCAAAGGTAGTGTGTTGGCAGACTATCTCGCTCAACAACCATTAGAAGATGACTATCAGCCGATGAAGTTTGAGTTCCCTGATGAGGACATTATGTATATCAGAGATTGTAACATTCCTGGCCCTGAAGAGGGACCTGAGCTAGGTTCACGATGGACAATGGCATTCGATGGAGCGTCAAATGCATTAGGGAATGGTGTTGGCGCCGTTATCACTTCTCCGACAGGTTTTCATATTCCATTCACCGCCAGGATTTGTTTTGATTGCACCAATAATGTGGCCGAGTACGAAGCTTGTATTTTTGGGATTGAAGCAGCCATTGACCTAAGAATCAAGATCTTAGCGGTATATGGAGATTCCGCTTTGGTAATCAGTCAAATCAACGGAGATTGGGAGACGCGCCACCCGAATTTGATTCCATATCGAGATCATGTCTTGAAGTTGATCCCTTATTTCGACGAGATCACTTTTGATCACATCCCAAGGGAGGATAACAACTTGGCAGACGCTTTGGCTACTCTGTCATCTATGTTTAAAGTCAGATGGGCAAATGATGCCCCGTCTATCACTATAATGAGGTTGGATGAGCCTGCGTTCTGCTATGAAGTCGAAGGTGAGGCGGATGAAAAACCTTGGTTCTACGACATCAAAAGGTATCTCAAGACGAAAGAATACCCTGAAGATGCTTCCATCATTGATAAGAAGGCTCTGCGCAAGTACTCGGCTAAATTTTTCCTCAATGAGGGTGTTTTGTACAAAAGAAACTATGACTCTGTTCTGCTCAGATGCGTGGATAAACACGAAGCAAATAAGATCATAGAAGAAATTCATGAAGGTTCCTTCGGGACGCATTCTAGTGGGCACACCATGGCTAAGAAAATCCTGAGAGCGGGTTACTATTGGTCTACCATGGAGAATGATTGCTACAACCATGCCAGGACATGTTACAAATGTCAAGTCTACGCTGATAAGATGCATGTGCCGCCTTCTTCATTGAATGTATTAACTTCTCCTTGGCCTTTTGCAATGTGGGGCATTGATATGATTGGAGAAATCAAGCCTACCGCTTCTAATGGACATCGATTCATCCTTGTTGCCATTGATTACTTTACCAAGTGGGTTGAGGCAGCATCTTATGCTCGTGTCACTAGACAAGTGGTCACACGTTTCATCAAGCATAATATCATTTGTCGTTATGGGGTTCCTGAGAAAATCATTACTGATAACGGCTCGAATCTCAACAATAAAATGATGAAAGAGCTGTGTGACAGTTTCAAGATAAAACATCATAACTCCTCTCCATATCGTCCAAAAATGAATGGCGCTGTGGAGGCGGCAAACAAGAATATCAAGAGGATTGTACAGAAGATGGTTGTCACTTACAAGGATTGGCACGAGATGTTGCCATATGCCTTGTACGGCTATCGCACTTCAATACGCACTTCAACAGGGGCAACTCCCTTCTCATTGGTATACGGTATGGAAGCAGTCCTACCCGTGGAAGTTGAAATTCCTTCCTTAAGGATTTTAACAGATGTGCAACTCGAGGAAGCTGAATGGGTTCAGAACAGACTTGATCAATTGAATCTCATTGACGAGAAGAGATTGACAGCTGTTTGTCATGGACAGTTATACCAAAAGCGTATGAAAAGGGCTTTCGACAAGAGAGTATGTCCTCGGAATTTCCAAGTTGGTGACCTTGTGCTGAAGAGAATTTTGCCTCCTAACATTACGGACGCTCGGGGCAAGTGGGCTCCAAATTATGAAGGACCGTATGTCGTGAAGAAAGTTTTCTCTAGAGGAGCTATGTTGCTCGCGACTATGGATGGAGAGGATTTCCCTCACCCGATCAATGCAGATGTAGTCAAAAAATACTTCGCATAAAAGAGACCCGTTAGGTTGACTGACCTAAGCAAAATAAGGGCATCCCGACGAATCAAGAGGTTCGGGCAAAAGTTAGGGATAAAAATAAAAGATTGTACACCCGGCAAGTCGAAAACCCGGAAGGGCGGCTTGGGCAAAAAAGGGTATCCCGGTGGATCGAAAACCCGAAAGGGCGGTCAAGGCAAAAATTAGGGATTCAAAGCGAACGACTACAATCTGCACGACACCCGTTGCGGTCGGCTCTTTACCAATAACTTGACAATCCAGAGAAATGGAGGGTCGGTCTAGTCGGAGCATTTTGGACAGCTTGGTGTTAAAGGATGTTGAAGTTGTGAAGGGCGCGGCGGATTCAGGATTCGACAAAAATCTATGATTTTTATTGTCACCTTTGTTTTCTTTTAACCTCGATGTGTAAGCAATTGCCTCTTTTCAGGAATTGCTTCTTGATGTAAATGCTCATTTACGGGCTAATCAATCAATAAAACTACTTTCATCCAAACTGCGTTTTTCTATTATTCTATCTCTGTCTCATTTTCATTTTTTTAACTGTTTTGTTTACAAAAACGACGTCCGATATTTTTAATAAACTTCGCATATAAAACATCAGTGCCCCAACAGCACGTGGCATAATTTCTGAAGTTACTCAGAATTTCGGGTACACCACATTTACGAATGAAACAGTTGATCTCTGTAACAGAATTATTATTATGTCTCCTGCTTTACAGTTTCAGTTATGCAAGGATTCTAGAATGAAAAAGCGTCATGCGCCTAAGCTTTGGTCACCGATAAAGTTTCTTTCTCTCCAACAAGAGCTACCTATGGCATATGTGTGCCCTTGGATGTTATCACTCCCTCCCCCGATGCGGAAGATCGCAAAGAGCGGTTTACATCAGCAAGATCATTTTCAAAGGCTCATTTGTGCCAAAAGATGTTGTCAACCCCTCGTGTGCAAGAGCTCGTAATCTAGAGTTAATTTCAGGAACTCTATGCAACATGATTGTCATCCCAGATGAATTTTAATCTCCAAGAGTTACTTCCCCAGTGATGTTGATCATTGAAAGTTGATACTTCTACTCTGCAATCCCCCTGTCAGGGTCCAGACTATCATCTCTTGGATAAAGACCAGATGATTTACATTCAATTCATGGATGGTTGTTCTTTCCTCGGCAACTGACAATTGCTTTTAAGTCCTGGATGAATCATCAAAACATGCATCATTGCATTGCATAGCATCCAAGAAAAAAAGCGTAGCATTTCCATTGATATGGAGCATTACGCTTAAAAAAATAATAATAATAATAATCTCAAACATGCATTTAAGCATAAGCCAGATTAAAGTCTTTTGCGGGTACCTTTTGTGTCTCCGAAGAGAAGTTTATCCATAAAAAATATCCCCAAGTGGTATTCCTTGCCAGGTTTCCCTCAAGATATATTTTCTTGTTGTTGCTATCTGCATTTTTGACCCTGTGTCGGTCTCTTACATCATTCGATTCAATCCATTTACCAAGCGTCTTGCTTTTTTTGCAAATTCTTATTTTGGTTATCTTAACCGTATTTGCCTCTATCGTTAGAGTGCGAGTAAGAGTCGGTGTCTAACCTTTCTTGCTTCTCAATTGTTTGAGTATCCATACTTGGTGTGTGGTAATTCGTATAATTGCCGCTCTTGAAGAAATACACCCCCCGCCTTTGGCCTGAGGGATATTGTATTTCCTGCATATTCGCAAACTTTTGAAGTCCAACGTAGCCTGGCAATCCTTGCTAGAATCTCTTTTGGTTGGCCTCTTTCCCCGTAAATTCGTCTTCGATCGACGATTTTACCATTCCATATATCTTCTCCCCAGCGAGTCTGCTCCAGTCGGTCTCCTTCTTGTGTGTGTCTAGTATCTTTACCTGACATATACTCCTGCATTCTCATTTTTGATCTGAAGCAACTTATTGAAGTATGCTCGCTCCAAAGATCTATGAGTTCTTACCTTTCGATCTGAAGCAACTTATTGAAGTATGCTCGTTCCAAAGGTCATGCGGTTTTGTTTTGATCTGCGATGCAACTTATTAAAGTATGCTGCGTTCCAAAGATCTTGTTCTCATTTTGATCTGCGATGCAACTTATTGAAGTATGCTCGTTCCAAAGATCTATGAGTTCTTACCTTTCTGATCTGCGAAGCAACTTATTGAAGTATGCTCGTTCCAAAGGTCTGTCTGGTTTTGTTTTTGATCTGCGATGCAACTTATTAAAGTATGCGTTCCAAAGATCCTGTTCTCATTTTGATCTGCGATGCAACTTATTGAAGTATGCTCGTTCCAAAGATCTATGAGTTCTTACCTTTCGATCTGCGAAGTAACTTATTGAAGTATGCTCGTCCAAAGGTCATGCGGTTTTGTTTTTGATCTGCGATGCAACTTATTAAAGTATGTGTTCAAAGATCTTTGTTCTCATTTTTGATCTGCGATGCAACTTATTGAAGTATGCTCGTTCCAAAGATCTATGAGTTCTTACCTTCGATCTGAAGCAACTTATTGAAGTATGCTCGTTCCAAAGATCTGGTTTCGTTCGAAGCAACTTATTGAAGTATGCTCGTCCAAAGATCTGCTTGTTCTCATTTTTGATCTGCGATGCAACTTATTGAAGTATGCTCGTTCCAAAGATCTATGAGTTCTTACCTTTCTGATCTGCGAAGCAACTTATTGAAGTTTGCTCTTTCCAAAGATCTGCCTGTTTTCATTTTTGATCTGCGAAGCAACTTATTAAAGTATGCTCGTTCCAAAGATCTATGAGTTCTTTCGTTTCGATCCGAAGCAACTTATTAAAGTATGCTCGTTCAAGGTCTGTCTGGTTTCTTTTTGATCTGCGAAGCAACTTATTCAAGTATGCTCGTTCCAAAGATCTATGAGTTTTCATTTCTAATCCGCGAAGCCGCTTATTTAAGCGTATTCGTTTCCTGATGTACCAAAATCTTTTCTTTTTAAAAAAAAATATATATACAAAAAAAAAATCAATAAAAAAAAGCATAAATGTTTCTACTTGTTCTTCGGAGCGCAAATGTTTGGGTTCTTGTAGTATTTAATCTTCTTCTACCTTAAAAGCTCGAAAGGCTAGCACCAATCTCACTTTCAGGTTTAAGACGATTAAATAGGGGCAACTGTTGCACCCCAAAATTTGTCCTCCTATCTCGATTTTATCTGGTTTAGGCTTCGAATTTATCATAACACTCACATGCATTCATACCACTGGTTCTATGGTTACGGGTTGGAGTTGACTCCCAAAGTTTTTTCCGTTGAGCAGAAAAGGCGTGGTGCTTTCAACTAATCTAGGATATGTGAAAACGACGAGGTTTAATGATGATCTTATCCTTTCTTATCTATCGGTTTTCGGGGCTTGATGTTTGATTGCTGAAATGAGTGGTCTCTTTCTTGATGGAACTATGGAAGCTTTGTTATATTAAATATCATTACCTCCTGATTCAAGAGATCAAGTCATCACGGGTTTAGGATTTGCTGTTGTTTCGAGTTCATTGTTCAAGGAGTAAGAGGGTGGATTATGATTATCCGATTATTGATCAACAATTCAAGTTCTAGTGCATTTGGTTTGCTCGTTAACTTTGTTCGTTCTTGGCAATAGTTGATGCATGTGAAAATATTCATCCAGAGTATTTGCTTACAAGACTCAAGAATGTCCAAGTTTCCACATGTTTAGATCTTTTCTTGTCACGTTCATCACTCACGAGATTCAAGGCATTCAATGAAAAGTCAGAAGTTCTTTATGAAATTCGTTTGGTTTCAAATCTTTCTCTACTACTAAATATGTTTCGATTTGCAAATGCGGTGATAATCCCATTAATTTCAAGTGGAATCTATCACTCATTTCTTAAAGAATCATGGAATCGCCAAGTTGACTAAGGTTTTGAATCAAGAACTTTATTTGAAACTTAGAGTTTCGATTTTTGTTTCAAGTGGCGAAGGACTCGAATTTCTACATGAACGGATAAACATGAAAGCTTTGTGGCGGAAATTCAAAGGAATTCAAGCATTGTTTAAGTCAAAGTCATCAAACCATCTTTGCATTTAGAGTTTAATTCTCAAGCTTCATATACTAGAGGATTCAAGTTCTAAAAAATACGACAACCATGTTACCACTCGTTTGATTCAAGACTACGGATTGGAGTTATAGTTTGAAGTGGAATTGGGCGCATTTGTTAATCAATATTTCGACATGGTTTGTTTTAACCAATTTAATTTTTGGTTCATGACAAATTTTTGGGATATTTGATGTATAACGAATTTCCAATTCTCATACACAATCAAGAATTCAAATGGACTCCATTTCAAATCTTTCAAATGTCAAGTGAATCTTTACGATTTGTTTCCTCTTGTTTACGAATCAAAGTTCCGTGCTCTACTCAAACCATTCAAATGCTTATCATTCAAGTTGTGGGGATTCGTTTCATTCAAAGCTCACTATGAGAACAATCTTATCAACATTCAAACCAATTTCAAAGGGCTTCCAAGTTATTACAAGATTGGAACGGTTATGTTACACGATTCAAGGGCACAAAGGAAAAGTTTGAATATTCATTTCGAATTAATTCGATGCTGCAAGCTATACAAGTTATGACACTTTCAAGTACCAATTCAAAATTCTATTAAAAATTCAAAAAAAAGAACAATTCAGGTTTGTTACAAACAATGATGGAATTATTCAACATCTATTCAACTCAAATGGTACATTGGTATCAATTCCAAACTACAAGATTTGTTGTTACAAATGTTTCATCTCAAATTTACAAGTCCTAAAACTATTATCGACATTGGAAATTTGAATTTCGAATTTCATTCATTCAAGTCTTATGTTGAATATTACAAAGAAAGGATTTGTTACAAGCGTGTTCTTAATTTGCAAGGTTCTACAAAGAAGATCCTAAATCCTAAAAATATTATAGCGATGTCTTCGATTTGTCACCGTCTTCAAGCTCTATCCATGTTCCTCATCCATGCTTGCTTATTCTTCATCCTCGCCATTTTCTTTTCAAGCTTGCCATCCATTGCCACATGAAAGAAAGAACACAAGTTAGAAGTAACAATGCATAGATTCAAACAAAGCAAAATGCGGAAAATTATCAAAGTTTGTTCTTTTGTCATGAACATCATCATTAGGCGGTTAGGCGGGAATCGGTGTCAAACGATAAGCCTCGAATCTTAAAAGATTAATCATCGTGAAGAACACTCGTCAGAATCACGGGCTAGCCGGTTCACGAACGAGTAAATCAACATTTTCGGGCAGCGAGAATATATACGATTCACACATTTTCAGCAAGACAAAACAAGTATAGCATACATAGCAATCATAGCGGACAACATACGATGAGTGAGCAAGAAGCGACATTTTCCGAAAGCATACAACGCGACAGTTTAAATCCGGGCAGCAAGCATACGAAGCGACAGTTTAAAAGTTCCGGGCAGCAGATATAAATCCCAACAGCATACAAGAGGCATAGATCAACACAGGCAGCAATAGAAGTCAAAAGGCAACAGCAGCAGGTATGGATCAACACAACAGGCAGCAAGAAAGAGGCACAAAAATCCCAATAGCAAGCATGTATCAAGTACCATACCAATCCCACAGTGTGAATATCAAGTCAACATAGCAGGGACAATTTGAGAGAGAAGATAAGTCAAGAAATCAGAGCAGGCCAAATTCAGAGCAGAAAGTATGGTTAAGTCAGAAAACATCATGGCTAAATGCAGAGACAGTATGGTATAAACCCAAAAAGTCAAGAAACTCAGAGTTCATCATAACAACATGGTTCTAAACCATTAAAGCAAGCAACTGGGAAAGACATGGACAAGCTAAGATTCATATAATATCGGTTCAGAACAAAAAGGGACAGAGGAGGACACAAGAAGAAAAGGATATTGATAACCATCATCAGACCAAAAAAGAGAAGTCAGGTGTAGCATTCTGTTCTATACCCAGAAAATCAAAAGTGTAGTATTTTCTATCCTCCAAAATCAGACCAAACAAGCATAGTATCAGAACTCACAAGAATCAAAAACCAAGTTCATAATAGCAACCAAAGCGAAACGCAAGTAAACATAACAAACACTCATCATGTTCCTAACCTAAGCGCCTTCAGATTATGTATTCTTTCAGAAATTGCATGTTCTGACAGATAGAGAAAGAAGAAGAAAGCAATCGGAATTGTCTCACCCGGAACAAGATTAGAAGCGAGCTATCACAGTCGAAGCGTCTCCAAGGCAGGTACTTTCACCATCGCCGGAATCGCTTTGGGTTCATCGCTCCCGTTCCAGTTCCAACCTGTGTCAACACAAACATGATCAAACATTCAGAAAAACCAGAAATCAAACATTCAAAGAATAAACATGCAAACGAAATCGAGGTGAGTGAGAGAGATCTGACGGTGAGATGGCGGCAGTGAGAGAGAGAGTTCACGATCGGTGAGAGAGAGAGGGACAGGATCGATTGGTGAGAGAGAGAGAGCCAGAATCGTGACGCCGGCGAGAGGAGAGAGCGATCGGAGCGGCGCGAGTGAGTGAGGTTTGTGAGAGAACGAGAGATGGACGAAAACGCGTGAGAGAGAAGACAGAAAATCTGTTCTTCTTATTTTCCTTTCCCATTTTCTTTTTTATTAAAAAACAATAATAATATATAAAAGAAATAAGTTTTATTTTATTTTCCTATTAAATCTGGTGGTGACAAGTGTCACCACCTTGTTTTTTAGATGATAAAATAAAAATCTATTTTTTTTATTATTTTTGTTATTGTTAAATAATTTTACTAAAAATGTTAATATTAAATAAATATGCACATGTCGTGTAATACTGCCGTTTCGGACCATCGGAATATTTTGGAACAAGATCTGTCGCATCCAGTTTACTAGCGCATATGGAAGTATTTCGGACCGGTCAAAAGTTCAGATGGATTTCTCTTCGCATCGTCCAGAATCACGACAATCAGGCTATCTCTGAACTTTCTATTTCAATTAATTCTATTTTGTCGTAAATAATTTTGTTGCGATGTACTAAATAATTATTGGATCTGATAGTTTTTATTTGATGATTTATCGATTAAACTATTAGCCGATTTTTCATCAAACAGAAAAAATCATCTCTAATAATTATTTAAATTTTCGATTGTATTGTTTGGTATTTTGTCTGTTTATTTACTTATTCAGTATTTATTCACCAATGTACACTGTGCACACAATCAAAATTAAAATCAATTCGATTTCATCTGATTGGCTCATACCGATTTCCTAAAGGGTCTCATGGTTGGGGATGGGCATGGCCATCCTCACGAGATTGGTTAAAGCCCTTGTTGCTTTAATCGATCATAACGAAAACAACATTGGTCTATATACCAATCACCATGCACCGTGGTCTCATGGTTGGGGATAAGAGCACCTATCCTCACGAGGTTAATCAAGGCCATATACTTGGTTAATCATAACCCAAATATCATTTCTCTACGTCCCGCAAATCTCAATACACTTTCAAGTCAAAAATAATTAATTGAACTCGCTATTTCAAAAATCAATTTTTCTACAAGAAAAAGAACACTTGGATAAGATTCGTTTTAATGGTTAGAGGTTAGCCCAACGATTAAAACAAATCGAAGTTTCTAATTGATTAGAGGGTAACCCAATAAATTGAGAAACTTCAAATCCATGTTCTAAATAATAAAAAAGCATAGTGATATGGTATTTAATTAAATTGTTAGAGGTTCGCCCGACGATTTAATTAAAATGTAAAGTATTTGGGCCATTAGAGGGTAACCCAATGACTTAAATACTTTATTCCATACACTTAATAAAAGTGAACTTTGTTTCACCTCACTCTTTTCATAATAAAGATTTTGGATGAGAGATGATCGGTTGACCTCAATCACCAATCTCGAGTATTGAATCGTTAGAGGGTAACCCAACGTTTTGATACTTGTCATCTACAATTAAAATTAATTCAACCCATTCAAATCCTTTTTCGCTCATATGCGATTATCAAAATCAAAACATTTCAATTAAAATCAATACAATCAATCCAAGGCATTTTCTACAAGAACTACGGAGTTTTGACTTTCCCATTGCACGAGGGAATACGTAGGCACGCGGTTTCGAAACCGGGTCAAACTCAAAATAATAACAAACAAATCCCGTCTTCTTCTTTCTTAAATTCATAATTTAGAAATTAGCGAATACACATACAAACATTTCGAACTAAATGGGTCCCATCGAGTACGATGGACGTAAGAGGTGCTAATACCTTCCTCAACCGACCGAATCCATCCTTTTTGGTCTTGTAGACCGCCTTATCCGATTTTGTGGGGTTTTATCTATATTTCCCCGTTCTTTCTAGAAAAAATAAAATTAGGTGGCGATTTCATTGTTTCGAAAATTCATTTAAATGATTTTTGAAAATCGAGTTGCTTCAGTAGTATGTTAGCACAAGAAGATAGTAATGGCATCGAAAGAGCTATATACTATTTAAGTAGGGTGCTAAATGATGCAGAAACTAGATATAGTAACATAGAAAAGTTATGCCTATGTTTATACTTCTCTTGTATGAAACTTAAATATTATATAAAGCCTGTTGATGTTTATGTCTCCTCTCATTTCGATGTTATCAAACACATGCTGTCAAAACCGATTATGCATAGTAGAGTGGGTAAATGGGCTTTAGCCCTAACAGAATATTCTCTAACCTTCATGCCTTTGAGAGCTGTGAAAGGTCAAATAATTGTTGATTTCATTGTGGATCACTCACGTCGAAAAGACCATTATGGGTTATGTTGAGACGCAACCTTGGAAATTATACTGATGGTTCGACTCACAAAGAAGGTAGTGGTGTTGGAGTTCTTATAATTTCTCTGAAGGAATCCAACAAAATTCAAGTATAAATTGGATGGCCCTCGTTGCTCAAACAATGAAAATCTGCGCTTATTGTTGGACTTGAAGCTTTGTTGGAATTGGGGCAACTAAAGTCGAAATTAAAGGTGACTCGAGTTAGTGGTCAAACAAATAACAAAGGAATATAAATGCATAAAGGAAAATTTGATGACATACTTATCATAGCTAACAGACCGATCAAAAATTCAATATATGGATATCCAACATATACCAAGAATAGAGAATCAAGAAGCAAATGACCTAACAGTTGGCTTGGTTATAAAGTCTCTACACAAAACTTTAAAGAGTTGATCGAAATAAGAGGTAGGGTTATGGCTACGACTACGCCATCGATCTAGAAAATATTAAGTTAGGTTGTAGTGGTAAAGATTCAAGTGTTAGCCACAAACACCGATCGAGCCCAATTATAAGCTATCTAAAAGATCCAACCATAAACGAGATAGAAAACGAAATATAGAGCATTATCATATGTCCTTATGGAAATGAATTGTTCAAGAAAACCCAAGAAGGTGTATTGCTCAAATGCCTAGGAGAAAGTGAGGCGATCCGCATTATCAAGTTCACAATGGGGCATGTGGGGCACATCAAGCAGGCCACAAGATGAAGTGGTTGCTATTTCGATATGGTATGTATTGGCCTAGCATGCTCAAAGATTGCATAGACTTCGCTAAAGGATGTGAAGAATGTCAGAAACATGCAGGGATTCAACATGCTCCTGAGTGGTGCATTCGATCATTAAACCATGGCCCTTTAGAGGATGGGCGTTAGATTTGATAGGAGAAATCAATCCTGCCTCGTCTAAAGGTCAGAAGTACATCTTGGTAGGAATAGATTATTTTACTAAGTGGATCGAAGCGATACCATTAGTAACTGCAGATCAAGAAGCTATTATTGAATTCATACGAAACAAATAATCTATAGGTTCGATTGCCGTAGTATAACTACGGACCAAGTCCAGTTCGTAGAAAGATGCAAGAGTTCGCTCAGAGATGGGATTTAGACTATTGACATCAACACCATATTATGCTCAAGCAAATGGTCGTCGAGCACCAACAAAGTAATAATTGGTTTGATAAAAAACACATTGGTAAAAGCCAAAGAATTGGCATAAAACTTTAGACCAAGTACTATGGGCTGTAGAACATCTCCTAAAGAAGCTACCAATACTACACCTTTCCAACTAACATTTGGCCATGATGCGGTCTTACAGAAATTCATCTATCGATTCGAATCCAAAGACAACATGAACTCCCAGCGTCATTATATTGGGAAATGATGGTGAATGAGTTAGTTGAGTTAGACAGTCGACTACATGCATTGGAAATCTTAATGAGGCAAAAGGAAAGAGTGGCGGGGCATATAACAAAAGAGTAAAAGGTAAGACATTCAACGCTAATGACTTAGTATGGAAAGTCATATTGCCCATGGACAAAAGAATAAAGCATGGGTAAATGGTCACCTCATTGGGAAGGCCCTTTCGAATAGCAAAAATGTTTTCGAACAATGCGTATGAAATAGAAGAACGGCCGATGATAAACGAATCCTAAAGGTAAATGGGAAGTATTTAAAAAGTATAAACCATGCTGCAGGAGATTCAATACTAACAATGTAGTCACAATATTGTAATGAAATGCCAAAATGGTAACATAATTGCCAAAATGGCGTTGTTCAAGCGTTACAAGTAAACATTTAATCAAAATACAAGAGTTACAAAAATAATCGGATTCAAAAGTGGGATTGTTCCTCACCGGTCGAAGATATTCTTGAAAGACTCAAGTCTTTGTTGGGTAAAGCGCTTGGCACCTTCGAGGATGGCAACTTCACCTTTGAGTTGCTCACCGCTTTTTAAGAAGGCCCTTGTTAGAAGTTCTTCAAATCGGTTCCCAAAGGTGTTGGATTCATAGGCAATTTGTTGCTGCTGGGCCTCTTTGATCTTAGCCAAGTTCTTGAATCTGTTTCTCCCGAGGAGGATGGATTGAGATCGAAGCTCATAGTCACTCTAGCTTGCTTAATATGTGGCTAGCTCTTGACTTCTTCAAAGCTTTGAGGCATGTTCATAAGCGAGATCTATTGAAGCTCTTTCTCTTGAACCTTATTTGCAGATTCATCCCGGAGGAGGCATCCGGTCACATTATCCAACAAAGACAAAAGTTCGAATAGGATGGTACTAACTTCCGGAGAGCGGTAGTGAGGTCAACTTGGTTCAAGAATCCTTCATGATGAAACAAGCGGTGCTATCTTGTTTAAGCACTTGAATAGATCCACATTGAGGATTGTTTTCTAATTCTATGAAGAAGCACAACCCTATCATCGAAGGCATAGACCTAGAGGTCGAACCCACAGATCGCAGAAAGTGGAATATCCCTTTGAGCCAACTTAGCCTTCATGTACCCAATAGGGTCATTTCTTTTCAAATTGGCTAATTCTTCTTCATTGTTTGGTGAGAAGACCAGAAGTTCCATACGTAATGGAGTAACATCCATTTCAAGTCCATTGGTTCATTAGTACGAAGACCATCACCGTCGTTATTCACGCTTCCATCATCTTGTTCATCATCACAAGTCCACCACTGATATCATCATTCGATCACCATCGAGATCGGACCCGTTCTTTTCTCGAAACCTCTTGAGCGTCTTCTCCTTCTTCATCCTCAAACCTTCCTCGCTAGAATCTTCACTCTCTTGAGAGGCGGTGGTTTTCCTCTTGATTTGAGGTATTTGTTCACGCTCTTGAGGGATTGTTGGAGGAGATTTTGGGTGAAGAACCTCAAGGTAGTTCAGTAGCATCTTCGTGCATTATTTCATTGGTCTCCTTGAGAGGAGGCGAAGTGCCTTGATCATCGGTCGATCGAAGCTCCAGTTGGGAATGCCATATTAGAAGAGCCTGCTTTGCCGGGTTATTGAATCCCCATGAGGAGAAGAGTGAATCGGAGCGGATGCTTGGAGGAGGAGTCAAGTGGTTGGGATCCGGTCGAATCATCCTACATGGAGAAAAAGAAGAAAAAAGAAGATTCGATAACTAAGGTACGAATAATCATTTTAAGAATTCGAAGTAAACTTACCTGTGGGTTATCCGTAGATATGTTACTGTCTATATGTTCCAATATTACATTGGAGGTCGAAGGTGCAATTTTGGATTGGTATGTGGGAGCAACATCTCTTGAATCAAGTCCAGAGACGTCAGTATCCTTTGGTATGTCTTTTTTCTGTTTCTTTTGCAAAGCCGTTGGAGAACTTTCTCCAATTTTGAGAGTCTTCCCAATGGTGCTAGTTTTTCTCTTTTTTGGAGTGGTCGGAGGAAGTTTACTTGTCTGAAATGGTACAAAACGCAATTTAGACTCAAGTTATAGAAAAATCAGACCTATTTCGAAATAGCGGGATAAATTGTTTACCTTCGGAATCGGAACAGTTGTTGTAGGTGGGGTGACTTGAGTAGTTGTTGGAGTGGGCGCAGCGGTGTTTGTTGTTGTAGTTGCAGGATTGATTGTTGGAGTCACTTTAGGCACACTATCATTTGTCTCGTGGGATTGTTGAGAACTGTTCCCTTCCTTGGTCTTCGATGTAGTAGTCCTGATCCCGAGGGCTGGAAATCGAAGCAATTAAAACGAAAGTTAAAACAAAGAAAGTAATAAATATTTGGGATTTCCCAAAACATTCGCACCTGCGCCCTCTTTCGAAAGAATCGACATGGCGGAAAGGTCATAGCGAAGAGGTCCTGGGAAATTATGAAGCCAGTATCGATCCCATGTCACAGTCTCAGATGGCTTTAGTTTCTTGTGGGATTTATATTTGAGCATTTCACTGCAAATTAACCACCAAGGATATGGAGGAAACCAAGCCAGAGCCAATTCTGAGGTAGGTAGTTGTGGAAATTTAGGTGGATGCATTTCGAGTGCCAACCTATACCTATCCTCAGGTGACAACCTTGAAGGGAGTTTGAACTTAGAAATTTTTTCTTTAAATTTTTCCCTCAAGGTTTGAGCCGCTCGATATACAGTGGTTTGCAGGCGTGTGGGATCATAAGTAGTTTCGAAGTAATTCTGAAAAGCTTTAATCTCTCGAGCGTGGGTCAACCTACCTTTCTTTTTGTGTACCTGCACATCGAACACAGCAGTCAGTTTAGCTTGAATGGTAAGAGTGTCAAACATATGAGATTGATAGAATTTAATCCACCAATCTAGAAAACTCTTTGAAGAAAAGGGAGCTGGTTCGAAAGGGATTAAGTTGAATTGGGCGAACTTTTGATATTGTTCTTGTTGAAGCTTGGCATCTCTGGCTTTAAAAGTTCGACCAGAGGTAATGGCGCTTTGAGTTTGGAACAAGGGTTCAGGTATTAATTGACACAGACCAAATTGTCTCGAAACGAAGTTAGGTTGATAGGCAAATAAGAGGATCTGGTTCTTGGTCGGAGTAATTCTTGAGGAGATCAGTCTTGGTAATAAAAAGGCCTTCCAGATATCTTGGGTTTCCTTGCATTTAGCAGCCTCCGAAAGAGACATAGTGAACCATGATGGTCCATGAGTCCTCGAAGCAAAAGGCGCCATAGTTTCTTTAAATTCATGTTGTTCGGAGAGAAGTATAATGTACTTTGAAAATGAAACCTGGAAATCGGCCTTGTCATCACTAGGAGTCAGTCTCCTTAGCCTCGTGCCCTCAACGTTTCGATCAACTATCTCTGGATCTTGCTCATTAATAGTATCTGCAGTGGAGAGCGAAGACTCGAACATAGCATTTAGCCATAACTGGAGCAACCAGAAGGGACCAGCTAACAAGATGTTCTTGGAGGTATGAGATTTCAAGCTCAAACGGTGATCTCGTGCTCTCATAAAGGTCAACTAGCGGAGTTCGCAAGTTAATCCTCCTGTTCTCATGCAAATCTCTTGCCAGAGGAATGAACCTACTAGCTACTTGAAGTGACCTGCTGCAGAAAACATATCGTGATAGCCAAAGAGTAAGGAAGGCAATGTGTTCAACATCAGAGACACTATCACCTTCTGTATGGTAATGACTGATGAATTTGGAGAAGCTGGCTAGTTTGATATCGAAATCGATAATACTTGAATGTTCCTCAGCATCAGGAACATATGTTTCCCCTGGTGTTAGTCCATGATGGCGATTATGTCAAAGAATGTGGGTGTGATCATCCCTCCGGAAGGTGGAAGGTATTATAGGTGCTATCCGTAAATACAGGATGCGAATAACGAGGATGAGTATGTGAAGCTGGTTTGGATAATTTTAGGAAATTATAGATACCTAATTCCTCCCATCGATGTCCTTTCTTAACTTCCATTTTGGCGAACCGGTTTGATATGCTACATCGCTTGGACAGATCGAAATGGTTTAAAGTTGTTTTGACATAGTCCGAATGAAAGGATCTTTTGGGGTAGTCATAGGAGTTTCTCGTCCTTTGTAGCAACAGGATCATTGACATTTTGGTTCCTACCCTAGGGTTTTCCATGGTATTGAATAAAGGTTTGAAATCGTATGCAGAGAAATATGTTTCGTGTATCCTTAAGAATCTCAAAAACCGTAAGGGGACCCATTAGGGCAAATCTTTTTCCAGAAGCGTTAGTAGGGATTAATACCTGAGAGGAATATAAGAGCTCTTGTTCTTTGGAGAGTCCCTGGGGCATAAGTACAGGATGACCTTGGTGAGTGCCAACCTTGCTTTCCAAAATTGTTCCAGTGTTCTTATTCTTCTTCTTAGAAATCTTTTTTACCTGGGATGTTGATGAAGACATTGTTGGGGTTTTGATTAAAGAGATTAGGGTTTTTACGAGAAAGAAAGGAAGAAGAAGATTCAGAGTGTGGAAAAAGTGGAAAGACTAAAGTTTGTTTGGTTTTATAGTGAGGGAGTGGAAACACTCACCAACTAATGCCAAGTTACGTGGGAGACGTGGGTTGGTTACAAGATGAGGTGGCGTGAAGTTAGTATTGGTAATGAGCGTGATTAAGGATAATCATTGCTTTCAATAAATGCACCATACCGTGGTTACTGTGTAAAAGTGGTTCGGAAACCCAGGGGTCATCGTGATTGACATGATGGAAATCGTGTACAGGGTCATAATTACTCAAGAGTCACATCAAAAATCTTATGGATATATTTAAAATAAGTATTTCTTAAAAGGATTCAAATACATATTTTAAAGGGGCATTTTGTTAGTCAAGATTTTGATGTCTTGTGATTCAAGAAATATCATGGAGCTCGAAACGAGATGACGTTAAAGTATTCAAGGGAATATAGTGAATATCATAGTTTGGAAAGAAAGGAATTAGCCCTTCGAATGGATGTATTGAGTTCGAATGTCGATGTAAATCGGTGATATATGTGAAATAAGCTTGATCGGGTAATAGAATCATATCGAGGAAATGGGTTCGAGATCGAGCGAGTGATACATTTGAAATTCAAACGCAAGCGGGATAAAAGGAGTTGAAACAGAAAAGCGGTTCGAAAACGTGGAAGCAAGAGAAGCATGGTGTGTTGCATGTTCTAAACGTGGCAAGATCTTATGGGTTGACCGTTATGGTCGAATTAGTATAAATAGGAGTCTTAATGTTAGGATTTCGTGTGTCATATCTATTGTACTAAAATTCAGTCACATTCAAAATACCACATGGCTAGGGAAACAAATGCACGAATGATGTACGTATGATTGCACCAAGACTTTATTATTCAATGTATCTTTATTCCTCGGTCTAATTTTATCTTGCATCAATGTCTTTTAAGTTTCTTTATTTTCAAAGTCATTTCATTTAAATGCTTTTTCTACCATTACTGAAGTTCTTTACTTTTCCAGAAACCTTTACATTAACGTTGTTATTTCCCAGAAAGTTTTTATACATTTGTTTACATTCCATCTTTTACGTTTCACAATACTTTGAAAATCTTTTACACTTTAAGAGTTTATTTGAATATTGCTGCATTTATATACTTTGTTGCTATTTCGAATACTGCATGTTCTTGTTTGTTCGAACCAAATATACGTTATTAACTTGATCACATCACTAAGTAATCGAAACGTATTTTGACATATACAAAACCTCCAAAAACAAGTCTCAAATATGGATCTTTATCTTAAGTTTATACCAACAATGATACCCCATAGGATCAATCTAGTCGATCCTGCAAGTTACGAGAGGGATTGAATAACATAACAGTTATAACGCTTATTCAATAGTTTGGAAGACTAGCGGTTGTTTCACCAGAAATCACTGTGAACAGCCTCTCATGCCTGAAATACCATAGGTGAAGTAATGCGTCTACGTGAAGATGGAGGTGGGGAGGCATGAGCAGAAGAACCTTGCCTACTACGGGAGGATGAAAAATAAGGTGGAGAAATGTGAACAACATAACATGTAGCCGCCTCATCCATGAACTGTCCAGAGGCAGCAATAACCTATGATGCTTGATTCGTTTCACTCTGAACTGAAGCATGTTGTACAAGCCTGTCGTGTCTTAACCTAAATAACTTTTCTAACATAACTCTTGTAAAAGTACGAAACAAAAGTTATGAAAAAGACTCATGTTCAAAAAATAGAGAAAATGCAAACAGACTAATATCAGAGATGCATTTCTGGATTTTTATGTAAACGTTGAAATTTTCCGGAAATTTATCTCCAATACTACCTGTAACTTTCTGCTTCGTCAATGGTGAAGGTCTGACTACTAATACCTCAAAAAAAATAGTTACTAGTTGTAAAAACAACCTTACAAAAATGTTTAATCCTACTTCTAAGCTTGCAAACACTAAAAATACTTCAATTATCTAACCTAAAACTCAATTTCTATATGCATTTACAATAAATCAATAAAGCTAAAAAAACACTAACAATTTCTGATTTTCGTTTGTTGACGAAGCTTGAACAATAATGTTATATGATGTTTGCTTGTTGTTTGTTGATTTCTTATTAGATTTGGTGTATTTTCACATAATGGGTTTTGAGAGGATTTTCAAAACGTGTTTATGAAACGAGGAGGGGGAAGAAATGGGCGCATGTATTTGTGTCAACATATTCTGAAAATACACATACAAATCCCTCCTATAAGTGCATATCTATAACATTTCTGTGTGACATATGAGGTTTTTTAGGCTAAATTATGATTTGCAGTTGGGGTGTTTCCGAAGTTACACCTACGGATCCATTCCATAAGTGTAACTCCGGTTAATTTCCTTCTTTATTATAGGGTCTTGTTCATTAGTGATTTGACTAAGGAAGCTTCCGAAAGCTGGAAACATTTACGTATTTTTGCACGGTGCATTGGAAAGATATAAGAAATTCCCTTTAAAATTATATAAATACAAAAACATGAAATACAATTATTTCAGATGTAAATTAGTTGTAAAAATAAAATTAAAATTGTTGAGGTTTGTTGGGTAATACTTTTACATTACTAATGTAAGTATATAAAGGATGATATTAGAAAATATGTCTTCTTGGATTAAAACTGAAATGAAAAAATTAGTGTAAGAAATTAAGTCTTGAGAGATATATATATGAATGTTATCAATAAATATTTGTCTGAAAGTTACACTATTATAAATGGTTTCAGATGACTCCCACAATCATGTGTTTGAAAGCCACACTTGAACAAATTACACAAATATGTTATCGCTAAAAACATTCTCTTTTTAATGTTTGTGGTGAATTTGAGCACAAAACATCTTGACCACGTTTTCCACAGCTTAATGGATTTATATGGGAGATTCAAGAAACATGAGATGTTAAAATTTTGTAGGATACGTGTGGAAATGATACACTTTAGGTAGTCAAATGCTCGTTTTGGTATTGGGGTTGAAGAATGTCAGATGTTTATTTTCTTTCATATTTTTGCACCATTCCTTCATGGTGGAAGTCAAATTTACCTTAATATTATTTCCTTCTTGATTTCATACATGAAAGAGAGTCGAGATACACATTACTTCTCTCTATTATTTCCTCGTTGAGCCTAGAAAGGATGCCTCACTTTCAAATTCAATCAAAGACACTTTCATAGTCGTTATTCTCCAAGGGGTGAGTCTTTTTGGCAATTTTAGACCATCTTGATTAACTCTACCGTCATTTTAGTCGCTTGATACAAACTTTCATCACGACCAATGTGTTTTACTATATCTACTTGTTGCATCCATGCTACTTGGGTTGCAACGTTCCACGTCTTTTGGATCCTTTTCGCCCTAATTTCATCTTTGTGACCATAAACTCTAAGGGTGAAATTTTCGTCTCCATTAACACACCTCTTTGTGAGTTATTATGTATGAACCCATTTTTCTAGAAGTTTCCAATGGCTCAGTCCATCTTATGATGATTCACACGTGACCCACGTTATAGTTACTGTTATAGTGGTTAAGTATTTAGGTCTTAATAATAGTGATCATGCTCCATATTAGGAATTCAATGTTCTTGTATATACTTACAAGACAAACCAGTCGCTGTGATTTATTTTTGTGGTGGTTTAATATCCCCGTCTTCTCCATGTATGCTTATTATGCATAAACACTTTAATGGACAACTAAGGTGAAATGTATTCAAATAATAAGTATGTAGAGGATTGAGTGATCATCAGGGTCGTCTCAAGTTTTTGGTGGCCTTTTGTAAGTTAAGTATAATTTACCCATGAAAAAAATAAATAGAGACCCAATTTAATCATTATTTAACTTGACAAATATTTTAAGAGGCCCTTTTTAACTGTAGTTTAACCCTGGAAAATGTGAGGCCATGTGTGGTAGCCCGCCTTACACACCCTCAAAGACGACCCTGGTGATCATACCTGACAAATTGAGTGATTATACTTGAGAGCGAACCTCCTATTTATAAACGGGAGGGACTTGTATTCGCTCTTTGTTGCAACAATATTTGAAATTATTAATGAATAATCATTGTTTTATCATTATAACCACCTATGAAACATACAATGACACTTATTTGATTTGCATTGAGAATAATATAAGTGCGAGTAATGTGGGAAAATAGTCTCATATTGGATAAAAATGTGGTGACTTGAGCATTTATAAGTGAGAGAATTCATTCACCTATTACCTTAAAGTTTTAGGTGAACAAGTGACGCGTCTCCCACAAAGACGTGTTGCTGAAATAGAAAATCCCTACAAAATATGAGAATGCTCATCACTCGACCTCTCGAATTGCGCTAACAAATTGAATATGATGTATATAGTTAAAAAAATTGATGTCGATTCTTTTAAATGAGATTAATTTAATTTTATGCCTTGATACAAGATTGATTACTATCTCGTATCATTTTTAAACGTTGAGGCAAACACCCGTAACTTTGGACCACACTTTTAAGTATGATATATTTTTAAGAGATAAAATTTATTGATTTTATTGATGAATGATCCATAATATATTTGAGTTGAGTTGATAAATTTTATAAATTTTATTGATTTTAGACACATATTATTACATATACCTTCTAAGAAAACAATATCTAAATGCAGAGAGATTCACAAAAACTCAAACTAGATTAAGAAACTAATCATAAAATTAAATAGTCAAATTTGATATTAGTGTGAAATTAGCATAAGTCGAACGTAAATCAACTAAAATTTGTGGAAAATTCACATTGGATCGAACCGGGTCGAACCGGACCGTGGTTACCCACAGTTTCACCTTGGGAAAAGAGCGGGAAAAAAAAGGAGAGCCAAACGAAGAAAACAACAAAGCCATTCAAACCCCGAAATCGAAATATAAATAGCAAATAAAAAAAGTTGGAAGATAATACAGACTCAAAAATGGCGGAAGTAAGCTCCAGCACCGATATCCAGAGAATACTCACCGCCATTAAATCTTCTGAGGCAAGCTTCTTCTTCCGATCCAGAGAATACTTTCATTCTGTTCACACATTCTAGGGTTTCGCGCTTAATTTCCACTTCGTTTTTCTTACAAATTCGTTGCAGGTTGTCGAGGATCGTATTCAATTGTTTACCGATCTAGGAAATTTGAACTTCAAAGACGTATCTGAGTTCGATCATGCTTCCACCATGAATTGCCTTGCAGTATCCTTTATTCACTTCATCTTCTACATTACTTGTTATGTTTACTTATATGTTACTGAATATTGTTAGATTAATTATGTAGATTGGCATAATCAAGTATTAGAAATTATGAGATTAAAGGTAGTGCACAGATTTACACTGTCATCCAATAGGGATTCACTGATCAACCATGTGATACAATTTTAACATATCAGTGTGACTTGGCAAAATATACGGTGGTGATTGGTTTATAGTGTAAAATTATTTTACACTGTCATGTGCCTTATCCTTTTTTCTTTAGTAATTATTATTAATATGCTAATTATGTAGATTGATGCTTGTTTAAAGTTAATGCCAAGGAAGTGCCAAATTAATTAACAATGGTACTTCATGGCCTTAGCCATTACCTCACTTTTATGCTATTTCAGTATTCTTACTACTTGTTTGCATTGTTGCTTCAACCTTAACTGCATGTTTGACCTATTGGGAAAATTACACATGTTTGGATGTTACCCAGTGCATGCTAAATAGAAGCATTCTACAGGTGGCTTTAAGAAATATAGATCTTAACCTACCTAGTTGTTTGCTTCAAACTCTCACTCTTGGAGTCAAGGTATTTCTTTAGTCGTGTGTTGTTTTTACTTTCTCTTTATTTATTTATACACATCAACGTACTTTCATATCTCTTAACCTTTTCAGGAAGATATGTATTTTCTGATTTCTGATAACATAATATTGATGATTAGGCTAGTATATGGTGTGGCAAGCATCTGAAAATGACTCTTTTGTCGACACAAGAATCTCAAGATGACGAACACAACTCTGTTTTTTACCAGGTAGGATTTCTTTTAATCAATTTTGATCTCAAATAGTTCTTGAAAGGTTATTATTCACACAAAAGCTTCTTAAGAAAAACCTTTAAAAATAAGATATATGGTAGTCAAACCGCTTGAGGTAGAAGAAAACTTTTAAAAACTACGAGAAATTATTAAGAAAGATCTCGGGATTAATGAGATACATAGAGGTTTGATTTTGGATACAACATTATGGTGTTGTTGATCCATGTAGCCGACTCTATTTTTGTGGGATAAGACTTGATTGTTGTTGTATGTTTCCGTATTTAATAAGGATAGTGCTTAGTTTTTTATATCAAAGCCCTATAATTTAAACAAAATGGTCCAAAGTGTGAACAACTTTTCTAACAAGGAATGTTATTTTGATGGTATTAATTGATTTGAGAATTTTGCAAAGGTCATTGAGGAATCTACTAGTTTGTTGGTCTAAACATTCATTTTAGTGACATCATATTTTACCTGAGTCATTTCTATATCTGCTGTGCAGCTTCTTTTGGAGATCCTTAGGTTTTCTTCATCAGCTTTTTCAGCCTTGTTGAAATTCACTGATAATAGTAACAAGGAATTGATGGACAATGTTGAAACCTTCATTATAGAAGTGTTAAGTTTAACTAAAGATTCTGTATCAGAAGCCAAGGTAATATGTTTCTTCCTGTTTATGAAACTTGGCAATATGAAGATATATTTTTTATTATTGTAGTTCTGTCAGATATTTTTTCCTTTTCATTTTTATCATCTCTTAATCATTTATTTCCATTTTCTACGTTATTAATAGTGTTCAGCTTTGACAACAATTGCTTAGATACGAAGTTTGTATGTGGATACATGATTGAATGGCAGTGTAAAACTCTGATTGAGAATCAAAATTGAACCCAATGATTAATCAGTCCTTTGACGTTCCTCTAATATTGACACTTGTGGTCATCCAAAATTCAATAAAGTATTTGAATGTTTAAATCTATCATTTCAATATTCTTAGTCATGTGACGCTCGATGGTAGTGAATGCTAGGTAACTTAGTGTCAGTAAGAGCAAAAAACTCTGCTATTGATGAAATTTCTGCTGTTCATTTCATGTTTACATTACAAAATTTTGTATGTGTTGTTAAGCATGGTTTGTTTTTGATCCTAAGCAGAAAATTCAATCATTTGGATCAGAAATATTAAAGGTCGCACACATGGTCATTGATGTGGTTGTAAAACTATGCAAGGCACGTTTTGAATTAATAAACTGGGAGGCTTGTGATGAAGACCACAAACCTGTTAATGTTTGCCATGCTATCAACATAACAAAATACACTATAGAAAAGCTATCTCAAATAGGTGTTCTTGCTGCAAATGATGGTGGAAGTTTAGTCAATATTCTTAGTATCTCTTGGAAAGGCGTTGTTTCTTTGCTTCAAATTGGTGGGGGACATTTAACTGAAGTGAATATAGCAAATATAGTGGCATCTTTGCTTGCATTAATAACTGAGCCTTTTAAATGTGCTGCTGAGGTTTGGTCATCATCACCGAATGAAACCATTTCTGTAACTGAAGCTAAAAGGATATTTGTCCCAGTGAAATTTTACCTGATTAATGCAGTTAAAATATGCTCACTGTATCCTCATCAGGCCTACATGATGTACAGGGAGATTACTCAATGTGTTCTCAGTATCACTTCTTTTTGGATTCTTGCAAGTAATGAAAATCTTCTGAAAAATGCAACTGCAGTAATTGCAGAGCTATTGGAGGAAACAACCTTGGATCTGGTGGTGTCTTTGATAAATTCTGATAAACTAAAATTGGAACAGAAGCTTGAGTTAGTGGAATTGCTATTCATTAATGCAGGTGATTCTCATTCCGGCCCTGATGATGATCCAGCATTAGCTGATTGTAACTTTACACTCATTAACAAAGTATGTGTAAGTAGTTGTGAAGGTATAGACAGATCAAGAGTACTAATACTTGGTCGAGTTGTATTGTTTATTAATTTCCTTAAATATTCTCTAAAGCTTGACGAAGATATGAAATTAGCAATTACTAAGAAGCTTAATTGGTTTTTGGAAATTTTAGTCGAGGAAAATGTATATTCTCGTATGCTTGTTTTGCGACTTCCTTTATGCTCTGGCTCTGGAAAAGCAGTTGATCTGGCGTGGCAGCCTATATTCTCTCTCCTCTTGCAAGCATTCAAAACCTTCATGATTGTGATCTCTTCAAGTACAGCTTGGGGGGAGTTGGAGTCATTCTTACTAGAGAATTTCTTTCATCCTCACTTCCTTTGTTGGGAGATTGTGATGGAATGCTGGTGTTTCGTACTGCAACATGCCGAAACACAAATGGCAAACAACATTATTAACAAACTATGTTCATTACTTAAGCTGCTGGCATCCCCCGACTCGGTTTTCCTTCCTCATTCTTCCTTCAGGAAATTGACAAGATCAATTTGCTTGCTTCTAACCTGTTGCAAAAAAACAGTGGTTGACGAGGTGTTCATGTCTATTGTTGGTGATAGGAAATCACAGATGTCATTAATTTTGTGTTTGGCTCTGTTCATTGAAGGGTTTTCACTTGATTTGCTTTCAGATGAATTGAGAAAAACTACCATTCAAAGAATTACATCTGATTATTTTGACTTAATCGACAGCTTTGATGAAGCGTCATGGATGGCATGTTCCTCTGGATTGTTTGGGATTCCAGTTTTTATCCTTTCTGCTTCTTTGCAATCTTCTTCGCAATCACTGTAAGTATTTTGGCTCTGTTATATCCATTATTGAGTGGCTGCATATATATAACTTTATTTACTATTAATTTCTGTCGATCATTCTATCATTGTTAATTGTAGTCTTCTTTCAGCATGCCTGTACAATTATTATGATCAGTTTGTCATAAATTTATTCTGCTTTTTATCAAAGACTCCTAAATCTTGGAAGCAAAAATCAGAATTGAGTTTAATCTCCCACTGGCATGTTTCAAACTGATTTGAATTTTTATTGATAGGCCTGGTTTGCATTCATTTAGACCCAATTCCTTTTATTCTTTCACTGAACAAGAATTATCATACTGATTCCCATTTTCTAAAAATTGTGTTCTAAAAATTAGCTCTAAAAATTGTGTTCCCATTTTCTGCAGCCAGGATAGACTACCAGAGATTGATGCAAGGACCTTAAAGTTTTTGATTTCAATTAGTTCTATCTACAAAAGTACAGTAGACAAAGAAATAAAGGACCGTTCGCTTTGGCTTTTTGGTGAAATTCTAGTGATCTTTTCATATCTGGAACATCTGTACAAATCAGATGATATTGAACAAGCCATAATGGAGATTGAAAATATCTTTATCAGTGAGCCTCCGGCCCTTTTGTACAAATGTAAACCACATTTGGCTCGCTTCCTCACGGGACTTATTGTCATGGAGTTTGTAGAAAGTGATGACTCTGATGCAAAAAGCCGTGCTGCATGGAAATTATTTCACTTGATCTTGACAGAGCGGCACTGGGCATTCGCTCACTTGGCATTAGCCGCATTTGGACATTTTGCTGCTAAATCAACTCTCACTCAGCTATGGAGATTTCTTCCACAGAATGCAGCACTTTCATATGACACAGTTTCAGGATTAGAGGCAACTAAAGAGGGATTTATGGCTGAGCTTAAAGCATTTTATAGTAAGGAAATTGCTCTCCTGACAATAGCACCAAGTCCTGAACAGCTTGAGCTGCTACAAAGAGAAGGTCTTATACTAAAACAGATGGTTTATAACATTTCAGCCAGCGCTGAACAGAGAGAGGGATGTGAGGGTATGGAAATTGATGACAAGAACCAATCAAATAGCATGGAAGTTGATGACAAAAGCCAATCAAATAAAAAAAGGAAACTTCCAGATGGAATTAGCAAAGGAGTGGAGTTACTGAAAAGTGGTTTGAAGATAATTAGTGATGGCCTTTTAGAGTGGCAGGTTAATCAATTAGAAAGCAATGAACTGCAGGTCAAATATTCTACTCAGTTTTCTCAACTTGAAGATGCAATTATGCACTTTGAGGAGTTGGCTGGGAGTGGTGAGGTATGCTTATCTCCTATTCAAAGCAATTTGCGAGGTTGATTACCCTTTTGATACATGTTTTATTGTAAATAAATCTGACACATCAACAAAAACTTACTGTATCATTATGAAGTGTCAAATGTTCAGCAAAATTTAATTCCCTCTTACCCCTTTTTATCTTACATTCTAGTGATTTAGTTCATTAACTAGATGTTTAAGTTAAGTGCACACTTAAAAAAAAATAAATAGTGAACAAATATTTTGTTGGACTATAACGTTCTTGTTAAGCTCTTATTAATGTCAATTAGTTAGACTTATGAAGTAATCTTGTGTACCAAATTAAAATACCTCAAATTTGGTGGAAAACAAAAGTATAAGGTAGTAATCAACTAAACTATAACTTTCGTGTGATACATACTCTTAATATTAAACAAAGGAAACCATTTTAATCTTTGATTTGATATTCACGGACAAAGACAACATAAAGAAATGCACATGACGAGATGACCCATAATGATACTAATGCTTTGTATTATTGTATAGAAGCCATCATTTCGTTGCCAACATTATTTCAAGAAGAGGCTTTAAAAAAACCACCAATTTCTCTTGATAAGGGGTGTTTTCTTTAATAACTGGAACATCCTTGAAATTATTAAACCATAATTTCAAGCGAGGGAATCTCTCACTTTGTTGCAAAATCTTCACTTCAAACATATCCTCCTCGACCTCAATAAATTTGACAAAAGATCCAAGAGCTATGTCTACAATGTTAATGGTGTCTCCCCCATAGAATTTCTTCTCATCTCTCAGACACTGATCTTCAACAACTCTTAGTCTCTCCCATATAATCTCTTTTGCCTTCTCGCGCTCTTCACCACTTCTGCCAAGAAAGTACGCTGCAATTCCTGAAATCTTTAAATATTGATCAAGATATTATTGTTAGTTTGAATCAAGATGGGATAGAAAGAAAGAATACATAAGGTAAAATAAATTATTATAAAATATAATCAGAACATATATTGTGCAAGTATAGAAATATGATGATTAAGCATTATAAAATGGTACCATGTCATCCACATATTTAACCCAAAATCTGGCTTGAGCTTTGTCATAGGGATCAGCAGGAAGCAATGAGTTGTGTGGCCATATCTCATCAATGTATTCAACAATGAGCATGGACTCACATATGGGTTTTCCATGATGAACTAGCACTGGAGTCTTTTTGTATACAGGATTATATTGAAGAAGTTGAGGACTCTTATTGAAACGGTCTTCTTCTATGTATTCATATGGTATACCCTTCAGATTTAGTGCCCATATTACCCTAAAAGTAAAAGGACTATACCAAAATCCATGCAGTTTCACATCTGCCATCTTTAGTTTATGTTTTCATAAACCTAAACTAGTTCCTTTATAGATGATGGTGATTCATGGACAAAAGAATACGTGAAGGAATTCTCTCCCAGTGAAATTGCATCCAGTGATATCCTAACCACATGAAATTATAATAAATAAAAAGATAGCAGAGTAATGGCCAATTTTTTTAGTAGTCAATTCAGACTTAACTAGCACCATGTGATGTGTTATTAAAGAAAAAACAGTATAATTTTGGGGATATTTAAAAAAATTATTAAATTTATTTCAATACATAAAATGAATTAATGTGCTTTAGTTGTACACTTTCTTTCTACAAACATATAAAACCTTGTAAGATCCTCTTCCACTAATTTTCTTGGGGGCATTGTTTCTACACCAATGTTTATTTTTCTGCAATATTTTCTTGGGAATTTCTCATCCCACCTCTATTATATGAAACACACCTCTGAAAATTTAAAAATATTTTTGAGTGGATTTGAAGAAGTATATTCGAACGCACAAAATATCATATTTTAATAAAATTTAATTTGGAGATGCATCTCCGAATTTATCCCTAGAGAAATTTGGAGATGTGTATCCGAAGTTACATTTTTCCTTAGAAAATAAAAAACAACCCTCCATTTTTTAAGAAAATTAATTTAGAGATGCACATTCGAATAATGTGCGGAGATAATTTAGAGACCCGTCTCCGAATTGTTGTATGTATGATTTTTCCAGAATAAGTTTTTTATTATTGTGGTATTTTCAATCAAAATTAATATCAATTCGATTAAAATTGTCATTATTTATTTCAGCAATTAATAAAAACGAATATTATAGAACCATATAAAAACGAATATTATAGAACATTATTTGACCCCTCTTGACCAAGAAACTACAAGCCCAATACCTCAAGACCATCTCTCCATTTTTGCTTTGGTTCAAATTGTCACGCTTGCACTACAATTCAGAACCAATTCATACCAAAACAAAGATGAAAACTCATTCAAGATTTGGTGCAGTTCAGTTACAATAATATGCAGTTTCCAACACAATCTTACATTCGAACCATTTGCATTTCAAAACAATTCACAAACCAAAATAGATCCAAACAAAAACAGGCCAAGTCATTCAAAACCTATACACTACCTACAAGCATAGTACCAAAGCATACACCAATTGACCATGTTCATACATCAAGCATTATTCCAAACAGTTCATGAAATTCATAGACAAACATACACACTTAACATTGTATTAACAGCTAAACTTCAATCAAGCTTTAACTTCTAAATCCAACTTTCAAACTACTAACCAACAATTCCCTCCAATACCTTATTTCAAACTAACATAACACCATCTACTAATTTCAGTTAACAAACCAAAAGCGTGCCTAGCAATCAACTAAACTATAGCTATATTAGTCGTGTGGTACATACTCTTATTATTACAACAAAGGAAACCATTGTAATATTTTATTATTGACGTACAAAGACAACAAAAAGAAATACCGATGCTTTGTACATATATCAATTCATAGAAGCCATCATTTCCTTGGCAATATTTTTTCAACAACTGGCTTAAAAAGTGCAACCAATTTCTCTTTACTAGGGGTGTTTTCTTTGATGATTGGAACATCCTTGAAATTATTAAACCATAATTTCAGGCGAGGGAACCTCTCACTTTGCAAGATCTTTTCTTCAAAGATATCCTCGTGAACATCAATAACTTTGACAAAAGATCCAAGAGCTATGTCTACAATGTTAATGGTGTCTCCCCCATTGAATTTCCTCTCATCTCCCAAACACTGATCCTCAACAACTTCGAGTCGCTCCCATATACTCTTTTTGGCCTTCTCTCGTTCATCACCACTTGTGCTACCAAGGTTTGTAATTACTGAAAACTTCAAATATTGATATATTGTTGTTAGTTTGAATCAAGCTGGGATAGTTAAGAACATATATTGTGCAAGTATACGAATATGATGATTAAGTATTGAAAAATGGTACCATTTCCTCAACATATTTAACCCAGAACCGGGCTTGAGCTCTGTCATAGGGATCAGCAGGAAGCAATGAATTCTGTGGCCATATCTCATCAATGTATTCAATAATGATCATGGACTCACATATGGGTTTTCCATGATGAACAAGCACTGGAGCCTTTTTGTATACAGGATTATATTGAAGAAGTTGAGGACTCTTATTGAAGCGATCTTCTTCTATGTGCTCATATGGTATACCCTTCAGATTTAGTGCCCATACTACCCTAAAAGTAAAAGGACTATACCAAAATCCATGAAGCTTCACCTCTCCCATCTTAGCTTTTGTTTTGATAAACCAAGATTAACTCTTTTTATAGATGGTGATTCATGGACAAGAGAATATGAGAAGGGATCCACTCCCATGGAAATTTCATTCTTCGACTACTTTTCTTGGGGGCCTTGTTTTCCACACAAATGTTTCTTCTTCTGCCCCACCAGCATTATAATATTTTCATTTTGGTAACAGTTATATTATTATTGGGAGTTTAATGGACATGAACGGTCCGTGTTAAGAAATTTTACATAGTCGTCAAATTGAAAATTACTTTATCAATTTATCAAATCATCAAAATTATTTTAAAATTGATGTGGCTGATTGTGTGTAATTTTTTTTACATCTTCGATATATCACTTTGTTTCTGGTGCGCACCGTTTTTAAATTGCATTTACAAAAAATTGGAAGTGCACTTACGGTAAAAATCAGAAATATATTTTCGGTTTCTAATAAAAATAAATTTGTTATCATAACAACAAAATGAGGATGAGTCACTTGGGAGACAGAGATTTTCTTTGTATAGAAAATGTATTTTCGGTTTTATTTTTTATTTTTTGAAAGGTGTATTTCAAAATAAATGAATTATAAGTTGTGAAAATGTAAATCGAAAATATATTTTAGACTTTACGGAAGCATTTTCGAAATTGCATAAAATGTTTTTCAAAAATAATTTTTTTCTATTTTTGGTGTCTTCTAAATTGATGTCGTAAGTGCTTGCATCACTGAGTAATTGATAGAAATGTTGAGTACGTTAACTAGATAGTTCATACTACTAGGTTTCTTACTCCATAAGGAGTACATCTAGAGTTTAGATTTATGTATAACTAACAAATTGAATACTAGGTTTCTTTACTTACCACCATTAAGGTATTGGAGTCAACTGTCCAAATTATTCTGACTAAAAGGAAGAAAAAACTATCCCAACTAACCTTCCAAGTTCCAAGTTTTTCTAAGAGAAAAACATGCATGAAAGAGTGTTAGGAGAGAGAAATATAAGTGATTTGATATATTGATTAGTATTAGAGAAGAATAGAAAAATAAAGAAGAAAAAAATATTAATTATTTTTAACGTACCAAATTATCCCTGATTTAAAATTTTTTAATAAAAATTAATTTTAATTTTAATTTAATTGTAAAATTTGATTTTTAATAATTAAATTAAATAACAACAAATATCTATTACATGTTAATTTACCTCTTTAATTTTAATAAAAAATTAATTTCAATTCACAACCTCCATGTATTATTGTATTATTGAATAAAACAATACCGCAATATATTTAATTAAAAGTCATTCTATATATATATATATATATATATATATATATATATGGCTTTCTGTCTAATTTCTTCGCTGTTTTGAAAAGAAGAAAAAAAATGTGGAACCCATGTTATTTTGGTTGCACTCTTCTATTTCAATTTTGTGCTAAATATATATATATATATATATATATATATATATATATATATATATATATATATATATATATATATATATATATATATATATATGCTAAATATCCTTTTTGTCCCTTATGTTTATTTCGGAGTCCAGTTTCGTCCCTTAATTTTAAAAAAGTGTAGATAGCTCCCTTAACTTTTTAAAACGACGCACGTAAGTCCTTCCGTCTATTTTGTGTAAACGGCCGTTTAAAAATGCTTGCGTGGCATATGTGTTGGATATTTCTAGTTCTTCATCGTCTTCCTTATTGTTATGGGAGAGGTTATCTGCAAAATTTCAAACGATTTGGGGGCTAGGGTTTTTCACGAAATTTCTTCTCCCTCTCTAGAAATTGATCCGCCTCCATGAAATCTTCCAGTTGTTCGTCCTCTAAGATACAAACCTGCCATGAAAGTATGAATTCCCAGCCTTATACGATGTCAAATATGCAATGGAAACCGGTTTGCCACTATGGAGATAAGGTAATTCTGCGAAGGGCGACGACAGCTAAGAGTTTTGGGAAAAATTTCTGGGGATGTCCGCATTATAAGGTATGTTCTTTATTCACAGAACCTTGAATATATTCGTCTCTCAAACTGATAAAGAAGGGAACTTTGAGTGCAGGGATCTGTGCATCCTGGGTGTGGGTTCTTCGAATGGTTTTATGAGAAAACTGAAGATAATAAAGGCAAATTTTTGATGTCTTGATTGGAAAAGCTTGATAAGAAAATTGAAGAATTGCATATGGATGTTAACAAAGTAAAAGTGTCAAGTGAAGAAATACAGATGCAGTTGAACAAGATAATCAAAATGGAAAAATGTTGGATTATAATGCTTTTTGTAATGTTCTTAGTTATGTAGTTTTTCATGTATTGAGTTTTTTTTGTCTTAGATTGGTTATTGTACCAGTTGAATGTACCATATTGTTGAGAATTATGTTGTCTTAATTATGGTATTTGTAACACCCCTTCTAATTACCCGCGTTTTATAATTTAATAATCAGAGTATATAACACATATCAAGAGGCGTCACAATTTTAATATAATTCAAAATTATAACCAAACAGATGTCATGCTTTCACTAAAGGAATTCATTAAATAAATAAACCAAAAGTTGTGTTTAACAGCGGAAATGGAACATAACACATTCTGGATACATCATCCATGTCTATTCCAGAAAATAAATCAAAACATAATTCAAAACCATTAAGGATATCCATTAAAGGATTTCAAAACAAACGTTTCCCCAGTGTTACATCTACCAGAGCACGACACTGACACGCGGATTAACTAATGACTTGACTCATAAAGCTATCCTCACTGATTTCCAAGCAGCTAATCACTTCAAATCTGAAATCATTAAAGTAAGAGTGAGATTTCTATCCAATATAAAATGCATTATACGTTTTTAAATACAATGGAATCATTGAATACATTAGTCCATTATCCAAAGGCATAATCATAGACAATTCACAAATATAACTCACACAATGAACATGTAAATATAACAAACAATGGAAATTGCAACACTGGAAACCATCCTAGCATGTTACAATCCCATATGCAATGCAGACTCTATGCATGTGGTACCAAAACGTGAACCGAGTTCACCCACTGCTCCGTTTACATGTGGAAAGACAGCGGAAATCCATGATTCGCCCATAACCACTGGGTCAAGAATCCAATCCATGATTCGCCCATAACCACTGGGTCAAGAATCTAGCCTCACTACCTCTGAATCCTGGTAAGTTTATCGGCTCTGCCAGTTCACTTCCGCACAATGGGAATGAACCAATTAACAAATGCTTATGCATGCACCATAAAAGCATGCAACATCAATTCAACGGATTATGATCACAACATAATTCCACATAATGCCAACATCAACGAGTATCGCATGATAACAACATAATCATGAAATAATTATCACAAAGCATAAATATGCCAAACGCTTACTCTTCAATTAGTAAGACTAACACCAGTATATACAACAATAACAACTGAGATCAACAACCATCATGAATACACAACATCGACAACAACCCGTGATATCAATACAATCATGAATAGACAACAAGGAAACCAACACATAAGCGTCAATCTTCGTTCACCCTGTCAGAACAATCTAAACCAATTCACAAATTATGATCTCAACATAATTCCCTTAATGCCAATCACCAATGTATCACATTCAATCATAATGAATAATCAACACAACATTGTAAGCATTAGTTCTCATCCGATAACTCAGACCATTCATATTAATTTCCCATTATCCTTAACTATCCACACTTTTTCAAAAATCGGAAGCTCGACTATTTTTAAAATAATTTTGGCAAAAATAATATTTTTCCTTTTTAAAAGATAGTATTTTAAATTTAAGAAATAATACCGAAAACGGCACTCGAATCGGAGTTACGGTTTAGAAAATATGAATTTTTGAAGTTTTAAGTATTTTGAAAATTACACAGTGGAACCCGGTTCCTACATATACAGGAACCGGTTCCTGCGAAGTCTGAAAAACACGCTTCCTAGAATTTGTATGGGAACCCAGTTCCTACCCTACTGGGAACCGGTTCCCACGTACAAAATGCCCAGTTTTTGAAAAATTACACTGGGAACCCGGTTCCTCCATATGGAACTTCTCGCGACCAAATACGCTATTTTTGACAGCATTATGCATTTCGAACCATTCCCAATCATTCCTATACGAATTATAATTTCAGGAACACCAAAATACAACCATTATACATCATTACAACATCAAACAATATAGTTTCATCATTCCTATTAATTATTCGACACACTAATGATCTCAATTCTATAATCCGACACAAAATAGGGTTTAATCCTACAAACCTATAAATCACCTAAATCAAATTTCTTAACATACCCAATCACCCGGTTGATTCCCAAAACCCATAAGGCATTAAAACCGAATGAAATCACCCCTTACCTCGCGATGATCTTCGATTTCCTCGGCGTTGGCTTTTTCCTCTCTTCTCCAATTCTACGTGAAATAACTTTTTCCAAAAAGACCTTCTTTTCCTTTTTATAATCCTTGTTATATTCCTTTATTATTTCCAAATAAAATTCATAAATTAATAATTAGTAAAAGTAGAGTGATTTTCTCCTCACACCCACTATTTACTCTGCACACCTCCAACCCTTCTTTCTTCAATTAATCCAATTAAATCCAAAAATATAAATAACCAAGCCTTTAATTAATTTAATAATTAAATTCCTTATTATTTAATATTCGAATTAAATCGGGGTGTCACAGTATTGTACCATTTGAAAGAACCAGAATATTGTGTAATTCTACACCTTTTTGTATGCAACATTTTCTTGAGAATTTAATCTTAGTTATTGTGTTAGATTATATTGTGTTAGATTATAGAGAACAATAAATTTTAGATACAATTCAGTATAAGATGATTCACTACAACATAACACAAGACAGTAAAAACATTACATTAATTAGTGGTTCATAACATTACATCAAGACATTGTACTTTAACCTAAAAGTGATTCCAAACCTAAGATGGTTCCCACATTACATTAGTGGTTCATAAATCAGCAAGACATACTAAACACAAAATACATGCCACAAGTGTTACATTAAGCATACCAATAATGGTCCATTAAACAACATACATAATACCAGCAAGACAAACTAAACTTAAAATACAACTAAATGTCACAAGCTAAGCATTTTTATTGGATCTTTTGGTAGGGGTAGTCCTCCTAGTTGTTGGGCCAATGACATTTTTTGCTGCACTTAATCTGGTGGCAGGTCCAGGTGGTACCCATGCAGTTGGTTGTTGAGTAGCCTTTCCTTTGGAAGTTTGAGAACTCTAAGTAGTTGATTGTTGAGCAGCATTTCCTTTGGAAACTTGAGAACTCTGAGTAGTTGGTTGTTGAGCAGCCTTTCCTTTGGAAGCTTGAGATTGCCTTGGTGCAGTCACTTGAGAATTCTGAGTTGCAATAGTGGTTTGAGAAGCCCTTGGTGCATTGCCTTGAGATCCCTGAGCAGGAGTATTAGTTGGTGTAGTCATTTGAGATACCTGAGCAGAAGTATGAGAGTTCTGAGCAGGAGTAGCATTTTCTTGAGAAGACCCTATAACTTTACATGTTTTTTTGTTATGCCTTGGCTTGTTGCACCTACTGCATCTAACAATTAACCCTGTTCACCTTATTTTTCTGTCAGTTCCATCAATCTCACCTTGTTCACGATTCTTTTCTTTTTAGGTCTACCAGAGTCAAGGTTGAGCTTCATAGTGGATCTTGGGTTTGCTATTAACAGCTCGTGACAATAGTCTTGGATTCTTGTGTAGTCTCCCAAAAAAGATCCATCAACCATATCTCTAGCTTATACTCTTGCCCTTATAGACTTGGTCTTATTGACACCCACATTCCACTTCTTTTGAGCCTTAGCCTTTATATCCTTTATCCTCAACCTTGGATTGTTTTTCAAAGAGTTTGAAGCCTCTTGCTAATCCACTTGTTAGTCATCATCTTCACATTATAGTCTCTACTACAATCATGCTTGTCAACTACTTTCCTTAATTGCCATGACTCTTCATTTGGTAATTTTGCATAATAAGCTTCCCACCACAACCATCCTTGCATCTAACCCTAACCCTCACTTTGTCATTCTTAGTGAATCTCATATTTCTACCACTTTGTACAACATAAGTTGTAATGGCTTCCTTGAATTCATCTCTTGAAGTAAAATAAACACCTACTTCCCATTTGAAATCTGCCATGTTCTTTTGCATTTTGAACACTGGGTAGCTCTTTCTTGTAACAACACCACTGCTATCATCACTATCACATCCACTTTGTAGTTCCTCACTATCATTATCATCATTGTCTTGTTCAGACTTATCCATTATACCACTTCCTTGACCCTCCTCAGCAATATGTATATTTTCAGTTAGACCTACCAAGTCTTCTTCCTCTAAATCACCCAAACCATCAGAGGAATCATCAAATGCTACTTCCATTGCACTGTCATAATTTTCATCCTCACTGTCATCTTCACTATTGCTTTCATCATGCACCTCACCACCCTCCACATTAACCTCTTCTTCAACATTTTCTCCCAGAACAGTATCACCACCCTCCACATTAACCTCTTCCTCAACATTTTCCCCAGAACAATATCACCACCCTCCACATTAACCTCATCCTCAACATTTTCACCCACAACACTATCAACACCCTCCAAATTAACCTCTTCTTCAACATTTTCACCCACAACATTATCACCACCCTCCATATTAACCTCTTCTCCAACATTAACACCAACAACATTAGTAACCTCTTCTATAAGGAATTCACAGTAATCTGGCTCAGCTATCGTATGTTGAATATAAATTTCACAGTTTTTATGCACCCTACAAATATCAACTATTTCTAGTGCTCCTTTATCATCAACCAGTTCAGACATGCCTAATGAAGGGAATTTGTACCAGATTTTCTCAAACTCCCTATAGCCTAATTCCTTAAGAACACCAACAAACTCAAAATATCCCCAAGTGTCTGCATCTATTCTCAAGTCAGAAATATCTCCTTCTTCATACACACTATGATCATCATCAACGAATTGACCACTTTGATAAATTGTTAGATTCAGATACTCCTCCTCCATTACACCTAAATTATAAGAAACCCTAAACTAAATAAGAATCATACTATAAAAACCCTAAATCAAAAACATACTGAAAAACTCCAAATCATAGCAAAACCCTAATTTCATGTAAACCCTAACTGCGCAACTCAGAAAAAGTAGGACGAAGACGAAGAATTGACATACTTGAAAACAAACGCGAACACAACCGTGAATCTTGACTTGAATCCTCGTTGAATGTCGCATGAACACAATGTTGCTCCAATCTTCCCTTCTGCATTTTGTTATGTTTCATTTTTGAGGGTTTGCAGCTTACTCAATGTTTCTCTTTGTAAAGGACGACACATGGATAACAAATAACCAACGTGGATAAAAAATAAATAACACAACTAACGGATAGTCACAGAAGGACTAATGTGCGCTGTTTTAAAAAGTTAAGGGAGCTATTTGCACTTTTTTAAAATTAAAGGACGAAACTGGACCCCGAGATAAAGATAAGGGACGAAAAGGGTATATATATATATATATATATATATAAAGATTTACAATTCATTATATGTTATAGTCGATGTGATACTTCTATATAAATATAAATACGTATTCCAATAACAAATAAAAACATATTCTATCACACCCCGCAGTCGCACCGGGAGGTTGTCAGGCGTTTAGACTGATCCGAAAATCATCAGAGAGAACTTTAGGGAGACCTTTGGTGAAGATACCAACAATCTGTTGTCGGGAAGGAACATGAAGAACGTAGGATTGACCACGAGCGGCCTTCTCCTGAACAAAGTGAATATCCATTTCAATGTATTTTGTGCGCTGGTGCTGGATAGGATTGTCGGATAGGTAGATAGCACTAACATTGTCACAATACTCAAGAGTAGTATGGGAAATAGAAAAATGAAACTTCAAGAGAAGGTTGCGGAGCCAACATGATTATGAAACCACATTAGTAATTCCCCGATACTCAGCCTCTACACATGAACGAGAAAGTGTGGGTTGTCGCTTGGAAGACCATGAAATTAGGTTGTCACCAAGAAAAATACAATTGCCCGAAGTAGATCGACTAGTGTCTGATCATCCACATGTTAGATGGATTGTTTTATGCGTCATAAGTCTCAAAATATCAAGATTGAAGAAATGCTTGGGGAAATTTAGCCGAGTTTATGGTATCTTCGACGAGAATAAGGGAAAAGTGTTTTCAACATATATATATATATATTCAAAAAGTAAGTCGAAGTTCCTGGGTGCAAGATAGTGTTCGAGACTTAGTATTTTTTGAGTAATTTGAATATCATTTTGATCAGAGAAGTTGACATGTGAAACGAGGCTAGGTAACTGCTTTTTAGACTTATCCATTTCTGAAGGACGCGTAGAAGCAAGCTGAAGGTGAAATACATGCAAGCAAAAACGTGTCACTTTCTGAAGAAAGAATCGTTCGTTATATACTCTATTGTTAGATTTTGTGTGTTGACATTACTATATAAACTTAATATACTCAAAGTACCTAAGCAAAGTGAAAAAGAGTAATAGAGTGTAATGCATGTATTGAAACACCATCTTTTATCAATTCAAAGTCTTTTACATTAAATTATTTTTTAGCATTTTACTTTCTCAGAAAACCCTTACAATTATTTCATTTGCATTTAATCTTTCATTTTTCTTTAAGAATTTTGGTTAGGTCGAAGTCCTTATCTTTTACGTAGAAAACCATATAAAAAACTTAAGAAACTTTATGCAGAACATATCACAGGATCAATCTAGTCGATCTTGCAAGTAACCTTTTCATAGAAGACTAACACTTGTTTATCAAATTTCACGGTAAAACACGACTCAGGCTTCCATGAGAGAGACCTGTTTAGGTCTCTCAAGTGAGCGACGTTGCAATTTTAACCTTTTTTTTCTTTTTTCTTTTTAAAAAAATTATGTAGCGGAAGTTAGTAACTCCAGAAAAATAAAAACTCTTGCAAAATAATGATGAACAATACTATTATTTTAACGAATAGTGAAAATAAATAGCGGTTGTTATTTTGTGGGGGGCTTAAAACCCCCATAAATATGTTTAAAAAGTGGCAAAAATGGAGTTTTCACGTGAGAGGCCTATTGAGGTCTCTCACGATAGACATCACCGTAAAACACCACCCCAATCAGCATCTATGTAGGAAACAAGCTTCTCGTTAGAAGAAGGATAAAGATGTAAACCAAATTGTAAGCTTCCCTGAATGTAACGTATGATACATTTCAGTGCAAGCATGTGCTCAGTGAAAGGAGCCTTCATGTGAAGACACATCTATTGAACAACATAGAAGATGTTAGGATAGGTTAATGTGAGATACTAGAAAGTACCAACAAGACTCTGATATAATGTATGATCATCATATGGAGTGACAACATAGGTACTGAGCTTCTGCTTTGTGTCAATTGGAGTAGCATATGGTTTGCACGAGGCCATGTGTGCTAGAGAAATAATGTCGCTGGCGTAGGTACTTTGACTAAGAAATAATCCTTTTGCATATTTTTTCACTGCAATACCCAAAAAATAGCTTATTGGTCCTAGATCCTTCATAGATTTGCATAGGTCATGAGAGGAGGTGATGAGAATGATGTCATCAACAAATTAATATGTAAGCCATAACGGTAGATGAAGAATGCTGATTAAAGGTGTTGTGTTGAAATCCAATGGCGGGGTCAAAGTCAACAAAGCGCATGTACAAGGCACAAAGCAATTGCTTAAGACCATAATGTAAGTTTTGCAAGCAACACACACAATCTAGGTGATAAGGATCAAGAAAACCCAATTGATGATGCATATAGACTGTCTCATGAAGATCACAATGAAGAAATGCATTATTTATGTCTCGTTGATGAATAGGACATAACTTAATGGTAAGGACAATGCGAATAATTGTCGGTTTGACTACATAAGTGAATGTCTCATCACAATCTTCACCTACAATTTGTGACCTGCCACCAGCTACAATACGAGATTTGTAACACTCAAAACATTAGATTTCTTTTTATGAGGGAAAATCCACATACAACAAATAATGTTAACATTTGAAGGTCCTGGAACCAATTCCCATGTATTATTCTTAATAAGAGCATAAAATTCAGACTGCATTGCGAATTTCCAATTTGGGTTAGGTAGGGATAGTTTGGGATTTTTGGGAAGAGGTGAGATGGTCGGATCATTAACGCTAACAGAAATATTAAAGAGTTTTTTGGGTTTGTAGATACCCCACATGCTACAGATGGCCATATTCCTAGTAGCTGGTGCAGACTAGTGGTGTAGGGGATAGGGAGGTATCGAGTGCAGCCATGGAAAGTTAGGAGGATGTTGTGGCAGTAGAGGAGTTTTGAGAGGAATGATGTGGTCCGATGGGTGTTATAGATTGATAGTCACGTATATGATGGTTACTAGAAATAGGTTGAAAGGTGGGATTTGTTCCATGATGGACAATAGATGAGTGCAAGTCATCAATGAAGCAATCATATGTGATGAGAGGATGAAAAGACATGTGGGCAAAGGGAAATTATGTATAATTAAATATGACATGCCATTATATGATGATCTTTCTATGCAACAAATCGATACATTTGTAACCTCTGTGATTAATGAGACACCCTAAGAAGACACGTGGGGTCAAGCGTGGTTGTAGTTTATTAATGGTAGTGGATGGAAACCATGGATAACAAAGACAATTAAAGACATGAAGGTGTGTGTAAGAGAGATCACAATGATACAAAATTTGAGTAGGGGAGTAATTGGATAAAATATTTTTTGGAGAAGTATATTAAGAATATAGGTGACCATTTGAAGCGTGTGATGCCAAAACGAGGAAGGGACAAATGAATGAGCGAGAAGAGTGCATATCATGTTGTTAATGGTGCGTATTTTACTTATGCTTTTGCCATTTTGTGATGATGTGTGATGGCAAGAGAAACGAAAAATAATACCATTACCAACACAATATTTATGAAATAGTGAATTATCATATTCACGCCCATTATTACATTGAAAACATTTAACAGTTTGAGAAAATTGTGTGCAAATTTGATTAGATATGAGGTGAACTTTTCAAAAACCATAGACTTGTTGCTTAGAGGAATTGTCCACAAAAAATCAGAATATTCATCCATGAATAAAATATAAAATCGATGACCGGAGGAGCTTAAAGTCAGTGATGTCCATAAACCACTGTGTAGAATATCTAAAGGCATTAAAGTAATATTTTTGGATGAATTAAAAGGTAATTTAACATGTTTGCAAAACACATAGGAATTACAAATTGTCTTAGTATTCAAATGTTCACGACTAATAAACATATTTTTATGAAGAGACTGCAAGATAGCAGGATTAGGATGACTGAGACGACTGAGCCGAAGATTGAAAGCAAGACCAATAAAGTGAGAGTGAGAGGTGACCGGATAAAGATCGTCAAGGCTATTACATCTCATGAGAGAAATCCCTGTCTGAAAGTCAAATATCGAGAAACCAGTCAAAGAAAGCAAAAACATTATTATCAGTAGTGAGTTGTCGCACATAAATCAAATTTTTAATAATTTGTAGTGTGTGTAAAACATTGTTAAAGTTTAAAGGTTTAAAAGTTCATATTTGTGAGATGTATGTAAAGTTGTGTTACTAGACTCTTGAATTAAAATATTTTGTCCACTTCCAACAATCAATTTCTGATTTAAATGACTCAAATTAAAATAAGACCTGAGATTACTTTGTGATGCTTCTATGTGGGACGAAGCTCTAATGTCCATGTAGCACGTGTTGTGTGAAGGATTGAGGGACATGGTGAATGGTGATGTAATATGACAATGTAATATAACATGGTGTGTTTACATACTTATACACATATAATATGATGATGTAAAAATCTCCTTATAATAGGATATAAAACTGATGTGAATTCTCTAATCAAGCAGTATCGGATATTTCCTCCATTCCTATTTATAAGCAAATTTTAATTTTTTAGGTTTATTGAGTGATTGATGTATCTAATCTATATATAGTATAAATACATTATTTATTCAATAAATTTAAAAAGTCAAAATTTAATTATAAATAGAAATGGAAGGAGTATGTTCTTTTAAGTACTTAGATATTACATATCTATTAGTGATGCATGCACTTACAACACCCAATTTTTATTTAAAAAATATAATGTCATGGTGCTATGGTTAAGTTTGACTATGACTCTGTCAATGTATCAAATAATCCATTACTTTGGCCTGAATTCAGAATAATCCTTCTGCTATATGAGCTTTTACATCAGGTACACTTGCTGGAATGCCTTATGGTCTGGTTTTTAGGCAAGTCACTCATGCTACACCTCTTGTTGCTCAAAATGAACTTTGGGTTTCTCCTAAATAATTTATGGTAGATGAAGTCTTATCATCTCCATGGCGGGGAGCCAAGGAAAGGTTAGCCTCTATCCAAAAATTGAAAGAGGTTTAAGTTGAAACACTTATTCCTAAGCGTCTTCAACTTAGGTTTTCAAGGGGAAACTTCTATTCAAGTAGGGTAGAACCTTGTGTTACTAGCTCGTCTAGGTATGAGTAAGGATAGAGAACACATGAAAAATACTCATCATGTCTATCTAATACGGTCTTAGTAAGGAAAATATCAAACAAATGGCACATATGCATCAATTTTACTGACTTAACGATGCATGCCAAAAGAATTGTACCCTCAACCTAATATAGGTCATCTGATTGATAGATCTTTAAGCTACAAAACACTTAGTTTCACATACTCCTACTTCAGATACAACCAGATTAAGAAAGATCTGATGGATGCTCCCAAGTCAACATTCATTTTTTATCATGGTAACCATTATTACAACATCACACCATTTGGGTCCAATAACGCTAGTGTTGCCTATTAGAGAATCATAGGTGCAATGTTCTTAAAATAGATAGAGCACAAACTTGAGGTGAATATTGGTGATATGATAGTAAATACTTCAAAAAGGTATATTCATGCGACATATTTGCATGATTCCATGGATTCAGACATGAACTACAAGAATAGTTTGAATCCCACCAAATGCTCATTTAGCGTGCTTACATGAAAATTCCTTAGTTTTATGCCGCCAAGAGAGCGATAGGAAAACTTAGATAAATTCCAAACTTAAATGAGAGTTTTGAATGGATAAGAGAATGGGAGGAAGAATTCTTAAACTTAAAGGAATTCCTAGCATCACTGGCCATTATGGCATGCCTAATAACAGGTTCACCCTTATATTTTTATTTATTTGTTACTGACCATGCGATGGGCTTATTACTCGTCTAGGAAATAGACAAAGTGGATAAATCTATCTATTTTGTGAGGAAGGTGTTCAAGGGCGTTGTGACAAACTATCCCATTTGCCAAGTCTTCAAGAAACTAGATCTAGATGTAAGAATGATGTCTTGGCCTTAAATTTGTATGAGCATGACATCCAATACATACCCATTGGGAGCATCAAATCATATGTACTAGCATATTTTTTGGAAAAATCTAGTTCTCCAATAGACTAGATACTTACTACCGGATATTGCGGTAGATAACGCCTATAACATGAAGGAAAATGATGCCATTATAGTGTTTGAAATACCATAAAATATGTTGATCGAGCTGTCATTAAAATTATAGTTCAAAGCTAGTGTAATACGGTGAACTGACTTTGAGATTTTTGTATCGCAAATATGCGGATAACAAGAGTCGCCACCGACTTTTCTTTTATCCAATTAAGGGAAGATAAAAAGTACAGAAAAAGACCTTCGTTAGATTCTCGAGTAAGGGAGAAGGTTATGAAAAGGAAGGTATTAGCACCCTTTCCATCCGTAGTTATCTACGGGCTCTTAGTTGCTCTTAGATCACTTTAAAATTGTGCTTTCTGTGTGTTTGAAAAACGTTTTGAAAAGGCATTTCGCTTGGACTTTGTAATGATTCATGTAGGAATGTATACAAAGTGTTCGGAAATGTTTCGTTTTGAAAAGAGTTTGAACTTTGACAAAAGTGTGAGGTGTAAAAGTATTTTGATAGAGCAAGCAACTAAAAGTCTTATTACCTACTTAGAATTGGTCGCTTTCATGTTATTTTATTCCTTTAGAATATTGCTATCCATACCATTAGTTGGTAGGTAACCCTATTCGTTGGATGTCACGGACATTCGAGGGACATCGGATGGTCATAGAAAGCAACTTGTAGGAAATATCCTAGCACATTCGAAGGGACTATCATCATTTTTCGTAGGCGACAATCGAGGGTCAAGATCATGTATTCTTAGGCGACATCGTGGGTCTATGATCTTTGTATCGAAGGGACTATGATGATTTGTTTGTAGGCACGGTGCTAGGATACCTCTACGCTCGAGGGACATGACCATTTGAATTCAAAGGCAACGAGAGAATTACCCTAAGGGTGCATGTGAAAAGAGTGTGTTGTATTCAGATATTTTATCTTGGACTTATGAGTGAGCTATGTCCATTTTATCTTGCCATACACGCCTAATTACTAGCAGTTTATAGGGTGCGGAAATTAAATCGCGGAAAGTAAAGTGCGGAAAGATAAATCCTACGCTATTACAAGGCTTTGGGGCGTATACATAATTGAGAGCGGAAAATAAAATCCCTAATTAAACTATTACATCCCATAAGCTACATAATTGAAAAGAAAAGCAATAAAATTGTCCGAAACGATATAACCCGTGAATGATGAAAAATCGGAAACGGAAGAAAATTGCATAAGAAGAAAATGTTAGTAAAATGATAATTTTGAATGAGAAAATTTTTTATGCAAATAATGACATTAACATGATAAAATAATTTTGGGGAATTTTTGGAGTTAATTTGATAATTAAAAAACAATTAAAAGCTATTTAAATGATAAATTAGCAATTAAATAAAATATGCATGCAAAAATAATATTTTTAATTTTATAAATTAAATAAACATTTTTCTGATGAGTATGCAAAAAATAAATATTTTTGGTATTTTTTAAATGCATGATAAAAATTATTAAAGATAAATTAAAATGGATGAAAATATTAAAAGAAAATAAAATAGGAAAATAGAAAAATATGAAGTTTTGAAAAAAGAAAGAAAAGTTTGGTCTTGCCAGGGATTGAACTCAAGACCATTGAGGGAATCTTCCACAGCCAACGCCTTAACCACTGGGCCAGCTTGCATTTCGTGTCAAGGAAACCAAAACCAATGGTTTTTGAATGTACGCGTGTCATTGATTTTTGAAAATCAAAGCACGCCACCGGGCCCCAGTTTGAACGAGAGAGCGAATCGGAAAGCGCGAAAGTGCCACGCATGCTAGCCACCGGAGTCCACTGGTCAACGACGCCGGAGCCCTAGCTCTGGTCGTCTTCTCCGACCTCGTGATTTTAAAACCTGCAAAAATAAGCAATATAAAAGACAAAGGGATACCCTACCCCCCTAAATCGACCATGGCGAGTTCAATGGTGGCCTCCGTTTGACCGAAAACAACTGCAAGCCGGTTCAAGCTTTCCAGTTTTCTAACCCTAACAATGGCAACACGAGATTGCTACGTGCAAGCTCGCATGTAATGGATCAAAAACATTCTAATGGATGTCCTGAGTCCAAATATGCAAACAAAAACAGTTAAATACGCATGAATCAATGAGACACCCTAAGAAGACACGTGGGGTCAAGCGTGGTTGTAGTTTATTAATGGTAGTGGATGGAAACCATGGATAACAAAGACAATTAAAGACATGAAGGTGTGTGTAGAGAGATCACAATGATACAAAATTTGAGTAGGGAGTAATTGGATAAAATATTTTGGAGAAGTATATTAAGAATATAGGTGACCATTTGAAGCGTGTGATGCCAAAACGAGGAAGGACAAATGAATGAGCGAGAAGAGTGCATATCATGTTGTTAATGGTGCGTATTTTACTTATGCTTTTGCCATTTTGTGATGATGTGTGATGGCAAGAGAAACGAAAAATAATACCATTACCAACACAATATTTATGAAATAGTGAATTATCATATTCACGCCCATTATTACATTGAAAACATTTAACAGCTTTGAGAAAATTGTGTGCAAATTTGATTAGATATGAGGTGAACTTTTCAAAAACCATAGACTTGTTGCTTAGAGGAATTGTCCATAAAAAATCAGAATATTCATCCATGAATAAAATATAAAATCGATGACCGGAGGAGCTTAAAGTCAGTGATGTCCATAAACCACCGTAGAATATCTAAAGGCATTAAAGTAATATTTTGGATGAATTAAAAGGTAATTTAACATGTTTGCAAAACACATAGGAATTACAAATTGTCTTAGTATTCAAATGTTCACGACTAATAAACATATTTTTATGAAGAGACGCAAGATAAAGGATTAGGATGATCGAGACGATCGAGTCAAGATTGAAAGCAAGACCAATAAAGTGAGAGTGAGAGGTGACCGGATAAAGATCGTCAAGGCTATTACATCTCATGAGAGAAACTCGTCTGAAAGTCAAATATCGAGAAACCACCAAAGAAAGCAAAACATTATTATCGAGTGAGTTGTCGCACATAAATCAAATTTTTAATAATTTGTAGTGTGTGTAAAACATTGTTAAAGTTTAAAGGTTTAAAAGTTCATATTTGTGAGATGTATGTAAAGTTGTGTTACTAGACTCTTGAATTAAAATATTTTGTCCACTTCCAACAATCAATTTCTGATTTAAATGACTCAAATTAAAATAAGACCTGAGATTACTTTGTGATGCTTCTATGTGGGACGAAGCTCTAATGTCCATGTAGCACGTGTTGTGTGAAGGATTGAGGGACATGGTGAATGGTGATGTAATATGACAATGTAATATAACATGGTGTGTTTACATACTTATACACATATAATATGATGATGTAAAAATCTCCTTATAATAGGATATAAAACTGATGTGAATTCTCTAATCAAGCAGTATCGGATATTTCCTCCATTCCTATTTATAAGCAAATTTTAATTTTTTAGGTTTATTGAGTGATTGATGTATCTAATCTATATATAGTATAAATACATTATTTATTCAATAAATTTAAAAAGTCAAAATTTAATTATAAATAGAAATGGAAGGAGTATGTTCTTTTAAGTACTTAGATATTACATATCTATTAGTGATGCATGCACTTACAACACCCAATTTTTATTTAAAAAATATAATGTCATGGTGCTATGGTTAAGTTTGACTATGACTCTGTCAATGTATCAAATAACATTTTGACTTGTTGAACAAACCAAATGATTCAATGAATCACCATCTATAAAAGAGTTAATCTTGGATTATGAAAACACAAACTAAGATGGCAGATGTGAAACTGCATGGATTTTGGTATAGTCCTTTTACTTTGAGGGTAATATGGGCACTAAGTATGAAGGGTATACCATATGAACACATAGAAGAAGATCGTTTCAATAAGAGTCCTCAACTTCTTCAGTACAATCCTGTTTACAAAAGACTCCAGTGCTAGTTCATCATGGAAAACCCATATGTGAGTCCATGCTCATTGTTGAATACATTGATGAGATATGGCCACATCACTCATTGCTTCCTGCTGATCCCTATGACAAATCTCAAGCCCGATTTTGGGTTAAATATGTTAATGAAATGGTACCATTTTTCAAACCTTAATTATCATATTTCTATACTGAACAATACATGTTCATCTTGATTCATACTAACAATAATCTCTTGATCAATATTTAAAGTTTCCAGGAATTGCGGTGCACGGTCGTAGCAGAAGTGATGAAGAGCGAGAGAAGGCAGTAGAGATTATATGGGAGCAGCTCGGAGTTGTTGAGGATCAGTGTTTGGGAGATGAGAGGAAATTCTATGGTGGAGACACCATTAACATTGTAGACATAGCTCTTGGATCTTTTGTCAACTTTATTGAGGTTCAAGAGAATATGTTTGAAGTGAAGATCTTGCAAAGTGAGAGGTTCCCTCGTTTGAAGTTATGGTTTGATAATTTTAAGGATGTTCCAATCATTAAAGAAAACACCCTAATCAAGAGAAATTGGTGGCTTGTTTAAAGCCTCTTATTGAAAAAATCATGGCAAAGGAAAGGATGTCTTCTATGAATTGATATATCCAAAGCATTAGTATATCATCATGGGTCATCTCATCAAGTGTATTCCTTTTTGTTGTCTTTGCAAGTGGATAATAAAAGATTAAAATGACTTTCTTTCTTTTAAGATTAAGAGTACGTGCCTTATACATTTCTTTTCCACCAAAAGTGAGGTATTTGATACACAAGATTACTTCATAAGTATAACTAATTGTCATTAATAAGAGCTTAAACAATATTGTTATAGTCCAACTAAATATTTATTTATTATTTTTAATGGGTGCACTTATATTAAACATCAAGTAAAAGAACTAAGGAGTAGTTGATTTGCTACATAAATATTGTTCTGCACTTGAACTAGATTTCGCTTTAGAGGATGAATTTATGGTCCGTTCAAACCTTCTAATGCAATGAGAAGATTGATTTGCAAGGTTAATACTTTAACACTCAAGTCAAGAAGAGTGTGAAAATAAAGTTTCAATGCGAAAGGATTTAATTACCTGTGAAATTGTGAGCTATGCTTTGTAGGACGAAGGTTTGTGACACATGTCTTTGCACAAACATAATATCCATGGAGGTGGATGCCTTTGATGGGATTTCATCGCTTTTGGAAACAAACACATTAAATATCTTTCTTGTAATATACAACGTGATGCTGAGAATTATTGACATGTCCCCTTACTCTAAACAATAATGACATCTCCTTCCTTTAGGTATTCGGAGATTTTCATATCGCTTTGTTCAATATCCATCGCTGATAGTGTGAAGTAATCGTATAATCCTCGATGCTCAAAAAGAGTAAAAAAGACTTATTAAGCGTCATTTTCCCTTTTGACTTGTAAGGAAGAGTGTTTATGCTTTTTCATCGTTCCTTTTTGGAAGTGTTTTTGTTCAAGCGTAGGATCAAGCTCAAGCGACTTCAATCGTTAGTTTTTGTGACACCCCGATTTAATTTAAATATTAAATAAGTGAGGATTTAATTATTTAATTAAATGAAGTCTCGAGTATTAATTTTAGTGGATTAATTGGGTCATTAAATGAGGGAATGTTTTGAGGTGTGCAGAGTAAACGGTGGGTGTAAGAGAGTAAATCACTCTACTAATTATTAAGTTTAATTATTTTATTTTATTGGAATAATTAAAGGAACATAAAAAGGAAAAAAAGAAAGGGGATAATAGGTTTTTGGAGAAACTGTTTTCACGTGGAATTGGAGAGAAGAGGAAAAGAGAAGAAAAGCCGACACCAAGAGAATCGAAGAATCATCGCGAGGTAAGGGGTGATTTCGTTCGGTTAATATGCCTTATGGGTTTTGGGAATCATATGGATAATTGGGTATGTTAGAGAATTTGAATTATGATGATTATGAGTTATAGGAATAAACCCTATTTGTGTCGGTGTTGGAATTAGGAATCATAAATATGTCAGATAATTGATAGGGATGGATAAACTATGTTGTGTGATGTTATATTGGTGTGAAATGACGATGAAATGATGTTCCTAATGTACCAAATCGTGTTAGTAAGTTTGGAAATGAGTAAGAATGAAAAATGCTGTCAAAAAATAGCAAAAATGCTGTCACAGGTCGTGGGAACCGGTTCCCTGTGGGGAGGAACCGAGTTCCCAGTGTTAATTTGGTCAAAACTGGGAAAAATAGACTCAGGAACCGGTTCCTGTATATGTAGGAACCGGTTCCCCATTCAAAAACCAGGGGCGAGGTATTTTTAACTCACAGGAACCGGTTCCTGTATAGGTAGGAACCGGGTTCCATGTGTATTTTTTCAAAAACTTCTAAAACTTCAAAAATTCATATTTTCTAAACCGTAACTCCGATTCGAGTGCCGTTTTCGGCGTTATTTCTTAAATTTAAAATTCTACCTCTTGGAAAGGAAAAATATTATTTTCTCGAAAATTATTTTTAAAAGAGCCGAGCCCCGATTTTGAAAAGTATGGATTAATTAAGGATGATGGATAATTAATAAGAATGGTTTGAGTTATCGGATGAATGCTAATGCTTACCATGTTGTGTTGATTATTTATTATGATTGAATACGATAATTTGGTGATTGCCATTAAGGGAATTATGTTGAGATCAAAGTCTGGGAATTGGTTTAGATTGATCTGACAGGGTGAATGAAGACTAATGCACATGTGTTGGTTCCCTTGTTGTTTATTTATGATTGTATTGATATCATGTGTGGTTGTTATTGTATATCCTGGTGATAGTCTTACTGATTGAGGAGTAAGCGTTCGACATATTTATGTTTTGTGATAAGTAGTTCATGATTATGTTGTTATCATGCGATATATGTTGATATTGGCAATTATGTGGAATTATGTTGTTATCATATTCCGTTGAATTAATGTTGCATGCTTTTATGATGCATGCATGAGCATTTGTTAAATTGGTTCATTCCCATTGTGCGGAGGTGAACTGGCAGAGCCAATAGACTTACCTGGTGCAGAGGTAGTGAGGCTAGATTCTTGACCAGGTGGTTATGGGTGAATCATTGATTGGATTCTTGACTCAGTGTTCTGGGCGAATCATGGATTACACTGTCTTTCCACGAGTAAACGGAGCAGTGGGTGAACGCGGTTCACGTTTTGGTACCACATGCATAGAGTCTGCATTGCATATGGGATTGTAACATGCTAGGATGGTTTCCAGTGTTGCAATTTCCATTGTTTGATTATATACATGTTCATTGTGTGAACTGCCTTGTGCATTGATTATGACTTGTGTTTGGTTAATGAATTAACGATCGCTTATTCTGTTGTATTCTAGAAACGATAATGCATGTTATATTGAATTGGAATCTCACCCTTACTCAACATTTTCGATCCGGTGATTAGTGCTTGATTGGTGAGGATAGCTCTAGTATTGAGTCATTGATTTAGTCCGCTGTCGTTGTCGTGCTCGTAGTCAATAATCGGGAAAACGATTGTTTGGAATCCTTTAATGGATATTTTAATAATTTTGGAATTATGTTGATTTATTATCCCGAATAACTGTTGAGTAAAGTATTCGGATTTAATTATGTTTCATTTCACCGTTAAACATAATTTTGAGTATGATTTAATGGATGAGTATTCTTCGAAGCATGACTGCTTTGGTTAAAATTTTATGATTTAAATTGTGACGCCTTCTTGGTTGTGATTAAAATACTCGATTATTATGTATAAAACGCGGTAAATAGAAGGGGTGTTACAATAGTGGTATCGAGCATAGTCGGTCTGTGACCAGGTCTTAATGTCATTATTTCTTTGTACGCGACGAGTGTGTGCAACACTGTCGGTACTTGTTGCCTTTCTGATCGATTATTGCAGGAGTAGTGTGAAACTAAGTGGGGGAGAAGAGATGCGTCCCGGATATGTTCCGATTGGAAGTCTTTGGTACGAGATACTGTTGGAAAAGACAGTGCAAGTGTGGTTAGAGCTGTTGGAATCGTTGGACCATGAGTCATAGTTGGAAGTGCAAAAAGGTGAGTACGATTCTGAGAACGGAAAGTGTGGTAATGATGGTTTATACTTCAGTATGATTATCGGATGTCTATTGACAAATTGAGGACTTGATCACCCTTAATCTCTTGTTGATAGTAGACGAAATCGTATTGGATGGTATATAATTGTCTTGCTATCTAATTGGGACATAAAGTAATGAATATGAATGAAGTGTGGTAGAAGCTTGTGAACCATATGAGTGGACGAAGACTCTAATAAGAATAATGAATTTAGATGGATGGTTAGAGTTGCGTAGATATTAATGATGGTGCTGTGGTATTTATGTTGTATTCTTCGACGGAAGTGAAAGGAAAATATAAGAGCGATGAATTACCGGTAGTGAAGAATTGTCTGGAGATTGTTCCGAGTAAGTTGGATTGCCAGTGGTGGATGAATTTCCGAGGTGTTTCTAGAAGACGCGGTGAATTGTCAGAGAGAGGAGGAATTACTATAGATTTAATTCTCGAACTAGTCCGGTCGATGGCGCCGATCGCAAGTCGGCATTTGAGTTGTCTCGAGTTGAAGAAACGGTTGGAAGAGTTAGTGTGAATTCTAATGTTCCCGAGAATAATAGCGACTCATCGCTTGAGCAAGATGTTGAATTAGCTTGAGGCTACCCTTGGGTTGAATGTTTGAAGTAAACCAAGTGATTATGAATCGTTTTGATGAGTCGATGCATATTCTTGGCCTAGAAGATATTTGGTGATTGAAAAGAATGACTCTTAGAAGATGAAGTTGGTGTGATTGGAATATTGCAACGCTTCCGGTTGATCGTGAAGTTGCCAGTGTGAGTGACCTCTTTGTGTTCTTGAAAAGATTAATTGTGTTAGTGTCAATGATTGATATAAAGTATGCAATGATGTGAATTGGTTATTGGAATCGTAACTTAACGCAATTAATCATGGTGAATGATGTGTGCTGCGGTATGTTGAAGTTAGAATCTCAAATTTTGCATTCTATGATGTTTTGGAATTTTTCACTCTCACAAGGTGAGAAATCGATTACCTATTATAGGGAATTGATTTCCTGAAGCTGACATCATTATTTTTCGAAAACTTGTAAAATCCATAATTTGAGTGTTGGATGTCTGATTTGAGTTTCGTTTGAAGTGTTGGAAAGATAATGTGATGAACTTTGTTTTAAAAATGGTTCCAGCACCTGTAAGTAATTTATTTATTGTGTAATGATGGTTGAGGAGAGTCGGAGTCGTTGTTAATGTCGTTCTGGGTACAAAACTTATTTCTATGACACCGTACAAGACGTCAACTTTAGATATAGAAAATTGAAGAAGCTATTGGAAGGTGCTCAGAGAAATAGATTTGTAAAACCAAGTGTATTGTTTTGGGATTCTGATTGTGAGGAAGGATTCCAAGAGTGGAAGAGGAGGTTGACTAGTGCTCCGATTTTAATTTTGCCGAATCCGGAAGGGTCCCTTGTTGTGTATTATGATGCGTCATTGATGGGTTTAGGTGGTGTGTTGATGAAGGATAAGCGGGTTGTGGCTTATGCTTTGAGACAATTGAAAGTGCATGAAAGGAATTACCCGACTCATGATTTAGAGTTGGCGGCTGTTGTGTTTGTGTTGAAATTATGGAGGCATTATCTGTATGGTTCGCAATTTGAAGTGTTCAGTGATCATAAGAGCCTGAAGTATCTCTCTGATCGGAAAGAGTTGAACAAGAGGCAGGGAAGATGGTTAGAATTTCTCAAGGAGTATGATTTTGGTTTGAATTACCATCCTGGTAAGGCAAACGTCGTGGCTGATTCGTTGAGCAGGAAAGCCTTGCACATGTCGATGTTAATGGTTCGTGAATTGGATTTAGTGGAACAATTCAGAGACTTGAGTTTGATATGTGAGACTACTCTGAATAGTGTGAAGTTGGGCATGTTGAAGCTGACTAGTGGTATTTTGGAAGAGATTCGAAATGGACAGAAGTCTGATGTTGGTTTAGTGGACAAGCTGACATTGATTAACCAAGGTCAAGGAGGTGAGTTCCGAATTGACGAGAATGGTGCTATGAGATTTGGTGATAGAGTGTGTGTCCCGGATGTTGCTGAGATCAGAAAGAGTATCTTGGGGGAAGGACACCGTAGTGGATTGAGTATTCATCCTGGTGCTACTAAGATGTATCATGATTTGAAGAAATTATTTTGGTGGCCTGGAATGAAAAAGGAAATTGCCGAGTTTGTGTACGCATGTTTGGTGTGTCAAAAAATCGAAGATTGAACATCAGAGGCCGTCGGGATTGATGGAACCGTTGTTTGTTCCGGAATGGAAATGGGATGACATTTCTATGGATTTCGTGACTGGTTGCTGAAGACAACTAAGAGCTGTGATTCTAGTTGGGTTATTTTCGACCGATTGACAAAGTCTGCTCACTTCATTCCGATAAGAATGGATTATCCGATGGAGAGGTTGGCAGAATTGTATGTCGAAAAGGTTGTAAGTTTGCATAGTATTCCGTCTAGCATTGTGTCGGATATAGATCCGAGGTTTACTTCTAAGTTCTGGACAGGATTGCAGGAGGCTCTAGGTACTAAGTTACGATTGAGTTCCGCATATCATCCGCAGACAGATGGTCAGACGGAGAGGGCGATTCAGTCGTTGGAAGATTTGCTGAGAGCTTGTGTGTTAGAGAAAGGTGGAGCTTGGGATAGCTATTTGTCGTTGATAGAGTTTACCTACAACAATAGTTTTCATTCGAGCATCGGTATGGCTCCGTTTGAGGCATTGTATGGTAGGAGATGTCGGACACCGCTGTTGGTACGAATCGAGAAAGTGTTGTGATTGGACCATAGATTGTTCAACAAACTTCAAAGGATTAAGACGATTCAGAGAAGATGAGAACTTCTGAGCCCGAAAAGTTATCATGATAAGAGGAGGAAAGATCTTGAGTTTAATGAAGGAGACCATGTGTTTATGAGAGTTACTCCGATGACGGGTATTGGTCGAGCCTTGAAGTCAAAGAAGTTGACTCGCTTTATTGGTCCGCTTTGGATTACCAAAAGAGTTGGAAAGTTGCTTATCGATTGCTTTACCGCCACTTGCTAATTTGCATGATGTTTTCCACGATCTCGCTGAGGAGGTACATCATGGATCCGTCTCATGAGATTCAAATAGATGATGTTCAAAGGGATAACTTGATCGTTGAAGCAAGGTCGCGAATTGAGGATCGGAAAGTGAAGCAATTGCGAGGTAAAGAGATAGCACTGTAAGAGTAGCTTGGGAGGACTAGTCAAGGAATGTAACTTGGGAGCCGGAGAGTCGATGAAGGACTCGTATCCCGAATCGTTCGTTTAAGGTATGTTTTCGAGGACGAAAACTCTTTTAGTGGGGGAGAGTTGTGACACCCCGATTTAATTTAAATATTAAATAAGTGAGGATTTAATTATTTAATTAAATGAAGTCTCGAGTATTAATTTTAGTGGATTAATTGGGTCATTAAATGAGGGAATGTTTTGAGGTGTGCAGAGTAAACGGTGGGTGTAAGAGAGTAAATCACTCTACTAATTATTAAGTTTAATTATTTTATTTTATTGGAATAATTAAAGGAACATAAAAAGGAAAAAAAGAAAGGGGATAATAGGTTTTTGGAGAAACTGTTTTCACGTGGAATTGGAGAGAAGAGGAAAAGAGAAGAAAAGCCGACACCAAGAGAATCAAGAATCATCATGAGGTGGGTGATTTCGTTAATATGCCTTATGGGTTTTGGGAATCATAGGGATAATTGGGTATGTTAGAGAATTTGAATTATGATGATTATGAGTTATAGGAATAAACCTTATTTGTGTCGGTGTTGGAATTAGGAATCATAAATATGTCAGATAATTGATAGGGATGGATAAACTATGTTGTGTGATGTTATATTGGTGTGAAATGACGATGAAATGATGTTCCTAATGTACCAAATCGTGTTAGTAAGTTTGGAAATGAGTAAGAATGAAAAATGCTGTCAAAAAGTAGCAAAAATGCTGTCACAGGTCGTGGGAACCGGTTCCCTGTGGGGAGGAACCGAGTTCCCAGTGTTAATTTGGTCAAAACTGGGAAAAATAGACTCAGGAACCGGTTCCTGTATATGTAGGAACCGGTTCCCCATTCAAAAACCAGGGGCGAGGTATTTTTAACTTACAGGAACCAGTTCCTGTATAGGTAGGAACCGGGTTCCATGTGTATTTTTTCAAAAACTTCTAAAACTTCAAAAATTCATATTTTCTAAACCGTAACTCCGATTCGAGTGCCGTTTTCGGTGTTATTTCTTAAATTTAAAATACTATCTTTTAAAAAGGAAAAATATTATTTTTGCCAAAATTATTTTAAAAATAGTCGAGCTTCCGATTTTTGAAAAAGTGTGGATAGTTAAGGATAATGGGAAATTAATATGAATGGTCTGAGTTATCGGATGAGAACTAATGCTTACAATGTTGTGTTGATTATTCATTATGATTGAATGTGATACATTGGTGATTGGCATTAAGGGAATTATGTTGAGATCATAATTTGTGAATTGGTTTAGATTGTTCTGACAGGGTGAACGAAGATTGACGCTTATGTGTTGGTTTCCTTGTTGTCTATTCATGATTGTATTGATATCACGGGTTGTTGTCGATGTTGTGTATTCATGATGGTTGTTGATCTCAGTTGTTATTGTTGTATATACTGGTGTTAGTCTTACTAATTGAAGAGTAAGCGTTTGGCATATTTATGCTTTGTGATAATTATTTCATGATTATGTTGTTATCATGCGATACTCGTTGATGTTGGCATTATGTGGAATTATGTTGTGATCATAATCCGTTGAATTGATGTTGCATGCTTTTATGGTGCATGCATAAGCATTTGTTAATTGGTTCATTCCCATTGTGCGGAAGTGAACTGGCAGAGCCGATAAACTTACCAGGATTCAGAGGTAGTGAGGCTAGATTCTTGACCCAGTGGTTATGGGCGAATCATGGATTGGATTCTTGACCCAGTGGTTATGGGCGAATCATGGATTTCCGCTGTCTTTCCACATGTAAACGGAGCAGTGGGTGAACTCGGTTCACGTTTTGGTACCACATGCATAGAGTCTGCATTGCATATGGGATTGTAACATGCTAGGATGGTTTCCAGTGTTGCAATTTCCATTGTTTGATTATATACATGTTCATTGTGTGAACTGCCTTGTGCATTGATTATGACTTGTGTTTGGTTAATTAATTAACGTATCTGTTTATTCTGTTGTATTCTGGAAACGTATAATGCATGTTATATTGAATTGGAATCTCACCCTTACTCAACATTTTCAGATCCGAAGTGATTAGCTGCTTGGATTGGTGAGGATAACTCTAGTATTGAGTCAGTTGATTTAGTCCGCGTGTCAGTGTCGTGCTCTGGTAGCTGTAACACTGGGGAAAACGATTGTTTGGAATCCTTTAATGGATATTTTAATAATTTTGGAATTATGTTGATTTATTATCCTGGAATAACTGTTGAGTAAAGTATTCGGGATTTAATTATGTTTCATTTCCGCTGTTAAACATAATTTTGAGTATGATTTAATGGATGAGTATTCTTCAGTGAAGCATGACGCTGTTTTGGTTAAAATTTTATGATTTAAATTGTGACGCCTTCTTGGTTGTGATTAAAATACTCTGATTATTATGTATAAAACGCGGGTAAATAGAAGGGGGTGTTACAGTTTTGGTCTTGCATGTTTTATTATTCTATTTCTTGTGTTCTAATGTTTAATTTTCTACTTGCTTCCATTTCTTTTAGGGTTTCTAGGATAGTGAACGCATGAGCTTGTTTGCTTGGTACTTTGTATATGCACTAGTATACTGTTACAATATATTTAATCATGGATATTGTATCAAGTTCGACAAAGAAGATCATTAAGGATATTTTGTAGGACTAGGTTGATTCACAAATATTGGAGATTGTTTACACTTTTGTTCGTGGAGACATTTTTCACCAAGCGGTAAGTGATGTGAGTCTAGTGGATGATTGGGGAGTATTCCTCCTTAATGAAGATAAAAGGAGTTGAAATCAACATAATGGCTGTATGACTCCTTTATATAAATGTTTGTTCTCTCTCATTGGTTATCGGCTTTCTTTCAACGAGTTTGAGGGTATTAGGCCATCTACTTATAACCCTTTCCTAGTTACATCCGGTGAGTTCTGCATTTATAAAAGTTTTCCATCACTAGTGCGAATAAAATGAGGGCAAGCCAATAATGACATTGTTCTTCCACCTTTTCAAAATGCAAAACAAACCCAACCGAGAGAGTGGTTCTGATATGCTTTTCCTAAGCCAAAGCTTTGATATGTTTAAGCTTATTGTAATAATGTAAAACATTTCAAGGATTGCTTCTTCCCGATCACTCCTCTTAGTGGGGAAGCGCGTGTGAATATATGTTATTTAGATTATGGTCCCTCGCCCATGTGCACAAATTTCTTACACAATTATTTGATTCAAATCTACGACGAGACAATAACATGAATGTATCGCTATAGGAAGGGGGTGTGTCACAAGAGAAATTATACTTAAATAATCACTTGGTGGCCTTATGTTAGTAACTTGATTAAATGGGTAAAGTTGTTTCATCCGATATGGTGTTTAGAAACTAGTTGAAAAGGTTCATACAAATTCGTGATGGTGGACACTAACTCAAAGAAGGAAAGGAAGAAAATAGTTGGTAAGTGGCTCTAGGATCTTGTCTCTCTTTCATTTCTTGAATCTATTGCGATGTATTTTCTTAGTCTTGCAGACGCGTTGAAGTGTGAGAATGCAATGCGGTAGTTAATAAAGGAGAACCAGAATGCCATTACTTTGGCCTGAATTCAGAATAATCCTTCTGCTATATGAGCTTTTACATCAGGTACACTTGCTGGAATGCCTTATGGTCTGTTTTTAGGCAAGTCACCATGCTACACCTCTTGTTGCTCAAAATGAACTTTGGGTTTCTCCTAAATAATTTATGGTAGATGAAGTCTTATCATCTCCATGGCGGGGAGCCAAGGAAAGGTTAGCCTCTATCCAAAAATTGAAAGAGGTTTAAGTTGAAACACTTATTCCTAAGCGTCTTCAACTTAGGTTTTCAAGGGGAAACTTCTATTCAAGTAGGGTAGAACCTTGTGTTACTAGCTCGTCTAGGTATGAGTAAGGATAGAGAACACATGAAAAATACTCATCATGTCTATCTAATACGGTCTTAGTAAGGAAAATATCAAACAAATGGCACATATGCATCAATTTTACTGACTTAACGATGCATGCCAAAAGAATTGTACCCTCAACCTAATATAGGTCATCTGATTGATAGATCTTTAAGCTACAAAACACTTAGTTTCACATACTCCTACTTCAGATACAACCAGATTAAGAAAGATCTGATGGATGCTCCCAAGTCAACATTCATTTTTTATCATGGTAACCATTATTACAACATCACACCATTTGGGTCCAATAACGCTAGTGTTGCCTATTAGAGAATCATAGGTGCAATGTTCTTAAAATAGATAGAGCACAAACTTGAGGTGAATATTGGTGATATGATAGTAAATACTTCAAAAAGGTATATTCATGCGACATATTTGCATGATTCCATGGATTCAGACATGAACTACAAGAATAGTTTGAATCCCACCAAATGCTCATTTAGCGTGCTTACATGAAAATTCCTTAGTTTTATGCCGGCCAAGAGAGCGTATAGGAAAACTTAGATAAATTCCAAACTTAAATGAGAGTTTTGAATGGATAAGAGAATGGGAGGAAGAATTCTTAAACTTAAAGGAATTCCTAGCATCACTGGCCATTATGGCATGCCTAATAACAGGTTCACCCTTATATTTTTATTTATTTGTTACTGACCATGCGATGGGCTTATTACTCGTCTAGGAAACAGACAAAGTGGATAAATCTATCTATTTTGTGAGGAAGGTGTTCAAGGGCGTTGTGACAAACTATCCCATTTGCCAAGTCTTCAAGAAACTAGATCTAGATGTAAGAATGATGTCTTGGCCTTAAATTTGTATGAGCATGACATCCAATACATACCCATTGGGAGCATCAAATCATATGTACTAGCATATTTTTTGGAAAAATCTAGTTCTCCAATAGACTAGGATACTTCTACTACCTGGATATTGCAGGTAGATAACGCCTATAACATGAAGGAAAATGATGCCATTATAGTGTTTGAAATACCATAAAATATGTTGATCGAGCTGTCATTAAAATTATAGTTCAAAGCTAGTGTAATACGGTGAACTGACTTTGAGATTTTTGTATCGCAAATATGCGGATAACAAGAGTCGCCACCGACTTTTCTTTTATCCAATTAAGGGAAGATAAAAAGTACAGAAAAAGACCTTCGTTAGATTCTGAGTAAGGGAGAAGGTTATGAAAAGGGAAGGTATTAGCACCCCTTTCCATCCGTAGTTATCTACGGGCTCTTAGTTGCTCTTAGATCACTTTAAAATTGTGCTTTCTGTGTGTTTGAAAAACGTTTTGAAAAGGCATTTCGCTTGGACTTTGTAATGATTCATGTAGGAATGTATACAAAGTGTTCGGAAATGTTTCGTTTTGAAAAGAGTTTGAACTTTGACAAAAGTGTGAGGTGTAAAAAGTATTTTGATAGAGCAAGCAACTAAAAGTCTTATTACCTACTTAGAATTGGTCGTTTTCATGTTATTTTACGTTCCTTTAGAATATTGCTATCCATACCATTAGTTGGTAGGTAACCCTATTCGTTGGATGTCAGCGGGACATTCGAAGGGACATCGGATGGTCATAGAAAGCAACTTGTAGGAAATATCCTAGCACATTCGAAGGGACTATCATCATTTTTCGTAGGCGACAATCGAGGGTCAAGATCATGTATTCTTAGGCGACATCGTGGGTCTATGATCTTTGTATCGAAGGGACTATGATGATTTGTTTGTAGGCAACGGTGCTAGGATACCTCTACGTTCGAGGGACATGACCATTTGAATTCGTAAAGGCAACGAGAGAGAATTACCCTAAGGGGTGCATGTGTGAAAAGAGTGTGTTGTATTCAGATATTTTATCTTGGACTTATGAGTGAGCTATGTCCATTTTATCTTGCCATACACGCCTAATTACTAGCAGTTTATAGGGTGCGGAAATTAAATTGCGGAAAGTAAAGTGCGGAAAGATAAATCCTACGCTATTACAAGGCTTTGGGGCAGATACATAATTGAGAGTGCGGAAAATAAAATCCCTAATTAAACTATTACATCCCATAAGCAGTTACATAATTGAAAAAGAAAAGCAATAAAAATTGTCCGAAACGATATAACCTGTGAACAGATGAAAAATCGGGAAACGGAAGAAAATTGCATAAGAAGAAAATGTTAGTAAAAATGATAATTTTTGAATGAGAAAATTTTTTTATGCAAATAATGACATTAATATGATAAAATAATTTTTGGGGAATTTTTGGAGTTAATTTGATAATTAAAAAACAATTAAAAGCTATTTAAATGATAAATTAGCAATTAAATAAAATATGCATGCAAAAATAATATTTTTAATTTTATAAATTAAATAAACATTTTTCTGATGAGTATGCAAAAAATAAATATTTTTGGTATTTTTTAAATGCATGATAAAAATTATTAAAGATAAATTAAAATGGATGAAAATATTAAAAGAAAATAAAATAGGAAAATAGAAAAATATGAAGTTTTGAAAAAAGAAAGAAAAGTTTGGTCTTGCCAGGGATTGAACTCAAGACCATTGAGGGAATCTTCCACAGCCAACGCCTTAACCACTGGGCCAGCTTGCATTTCGTGTCAAGGAAACCAAAACCAATGGTTTTTGAATGTACGCGTGTCATTGATTTTTGAAAATCAAAGCACAGTCAGCCGCGGGCCCCAGTTTGAACGAGAGAGCGAATCAGAAAGCGCGAAAGTGCCACGCATGCTAGCCACCGGAGTCCACTGGTCAACGACGCCGGAGCCCTAGCTCTGGTCGTCTTCTCCGACCTCGTGATTTTAAAACCTGCAAAAATAAGCAATATAAAAGACAAAGGGATACCCTACCCCCCTAAATCGACCATGGCGAGTTCAATGGTGGCCTCCGTTTGACCTGAAAACAACTGTACAAGCCGGTTCGAAGCTTTCCAGTTTTCTAACCCTAACAATGGCAACACGAGATTGCTACGTGCAAGCTCGCATGTAATGGATCAAAAACATTCTAATGGATGTCCTGAGTCCAAATATGCAAACAAAAACAGTTAAATACGCATGAATCAATGAGACACCCTAAGAAGACACGTGGGGTCAAGCGTGGTTGTAGTTTATTAATGGTAGTGGATGGAAACCATGGATAACAAAGACAATTAAAGACATGAAGGTGTGTGTAAGAGAGATCACAATGATACAAAATTTGAGTAGGGGAGTAATTGGATAAAATATTTTTTGGAGAAGTATATTAAGAATATAGGTGACCATTTGAAGCGTGTGATGCCAAAACGAGGAAGGGACAAATGAATGAGCGAGAAGAGTGCATATCATGTTGTTAATGGTGCGTATTTTACTTATGCTTTTGCCATTTTGTGATGATGTGTGATGGCAAGAGAAACGAAAAATAATACCATTACCAACACAATATTTATGAAATAGTGAATTATCATATTCACGCCCATTATTACATTGAAAACATTTAACAGCTTTGAGAAAATTGTGTGCAAATTTGATTAGATATGAGGTGAACTTTTCAAAACCATAGACTTGTTGCTTAGAGGAATTGTCCACAAAAATCGAATATTCATCCATGAATAAAATATAAAATCGATGACCGGAGGAGCTTAAAGTCGTTGATGTCCATAAACCACCGTAGAATATCTAAAGGCATTAAAGTAATATTTTGGATGAATTAAAAGGTAATTTAACATGTTTGCAAAACACATAGGAATTACAAATTGTCTTAGTATTCAAATGTTCACGACTAATAAACATATTTTTATGAAGAGACCGCAAGATAGCAGGATTAGGATGATCGAGACGATCGAGTCAAGATTGAAAGCAAGACCAATAAAGTGAGAGTGAGAGGTGACCGGATAAAGATCGTCAAGGCTATTACATCTCATGAGAGAAATCCTCGTCTCGAAAGTCAAATATCGAGAAACCAACAAAGAAAGCAAAACATTATTATCAAGAGTGAGTTGTCGCACATAAATCAAATTTTTAATAATTTGTAGTGTGTAAAACATTGTTAAAGTTTAAAGGTTTAAAAGTTCATATTTGTGAGATGTATGTAAAGTTGTGTTACTAGACTCTTGAATTAAAATATTTTGTCCACTTCCAACAATCAATTTCGATTTAAATGACTCAAATTAAAATAAGACCGAGATTACTTTGTGATGCTTCTATGTGGGACGAAGCTCTAATGTCCATGTAGCACGTGTTGTGTGAAGGATCGAGGACATGGTGAATGGTGATGTAATATGACAATGTAATATAACATGGTGTGTTTACATACTTATACACATATAATATGATGATGTAAAAATCTCCTTATAATAGGATATAAAACTGATGTGAATTTCTAATCAAGCAAGATCGGATATTTCTCCATTCCTATTTATAAGCAAATTTTAATTTTTAGGTTTATTGAGTGATTGATGTATCTAATCTATATATAGTATAAATACATTATTTATTCAATAAATTTAAAAAGTCAAAATTTAATTATAAATAGAAATGGAAGGAGTATGTTCTTTAAGTACTTAGATATTACATATCTATTAGTGATGCATGCACTTACAACACCCAATTTTTATTTAAAAATATAATGTCATGGTGCTATGGTTAAGTTTGACTATGACTCTGTCAATGTATCAAATAACATTTTGACTTGTTGAACAAACCAAATGATTCAATGAATCACCATCTATAAAAGAGTTAATCTTGGATTATGAAAACACAAACTAAGATGGCAGATGTGAAACTGCATGGATTTTGGTATAGTCCTTTACTTTGAGGGTAATATGGGCACTAAGTATGAAGGGTATACCATATGAACACATAGAAGAAGATCGTTTCAATAAGAGTCCTCAACTTCTTCAGTACAATCCTGTTTACAAAAGACTCCAGTGCTAGTTCATCATGGAAAACCCATATGTGAGTCCATGCTCATTGTTGAATACATTGATGAGATATGGCCACATCACTCATTGCTTCCTGCTGATCCCTATGACAAATCTCAAGCCCGATTTTGGGTTAAATATGTTAATGAAATGGTACCATTTTTCAAACCTTAATTATCATATTTCTATACTCGAACAATACATGTTCATCTTGATTCATACTAACAATAATCTCTTGATCAATATTTAAAGTTTCCAGGAATTGCGGTGCACGGTCGTAGCAGAAGTGATGAAGAGCGAGAGAAGGCAGTAGAGATTATATGGGAGCAGCTCGGAGTTGTTGAGGATCAGTGTTTGGGAGATGAGAGGAAATTCTATGGTGGAGACACCATTAACATTGTAGACATAGCTCTTGGATCTTTTGTCAACTTTATTGAGGTTCAAGAGAATATGTTTGAAGTGAAGATCTTGCAAAGTGAGAGGTTCCCTCGTTTGAAGTTATGGTTTGATAATTTTAAGGATGTTCCAATCATTAAAGAAAACACCCCTAATCAAGAGAAATTGGTGGCTTGTTTAAAGCCTCTTATTGAAAAAATCATGGCAAAGGAAAGGATGTCTTCTATGAATTGATATATCCAAAGCATTAGTATATCATCATGGGTCATCTCATCAAGTGTATTCCTTTTTGTTGTCTTTGCAAGTGGATAATAAAAGATTAAAATGACTTTCTTTCTTTTAAGATTAAGAGTACGTGCCTTATACATTTCTTTTCCACCAAAAGTGAGGTATTTGATACACAAGATTACTTCATAAGTATAACTAATTGTCATTAATAAGAGCTTAAACAATATTGTTATAGTCCAACTAAATATTTATTTATTATTTTTTAATGGGTGCACTTATATTAAACATCAAGTAAAAGAACTAAGGGAGTAGTTGATTTGCTACATAAATATTGTTCTGCACTTGAACTAGATTTCGTTTTAGAGGATGAATTTATGGTCTGGTTCAAACCTTCTAATGCAGTCGAGAGAAGATTGATTTGCAAGGTTAATACTTTAACACTCAAGTCAGTAAGAGTGTGAAAAATAAAGTTTCAATGCGAAAGGATTTAATTACCTGTGAAATTGTGAGCTATGCTTTGTAGGACGAAGGTTTGTGACACATGTCTTTGCACAAACATAATATCCATGGAGGTGGATGCCTTTGATGGGATTTCATCGCTTTTGGAAACAAACACATTAAATATCTTTCTTGTAATATACAACGTGATGCTGAGAATTATTGACATGTCCCCTTACTCTAAACAATAATGACATCTCCTTCCTTTAGGGTATTCGGGAGATTTTCATATCGTTTCGGTTCAATATCCATCGCTGATAGTGTGAAGTAATCGTATAATCCTCGATGCTCAAAAAGAGTAAAAAAGACTTATTAAGCGTCATTTTCCCTTTTGACTTGTAAGGAAGAGTGTTTATGCTTTTTCATCGTTCCTTTTTGGAAGTGTTTTTGTTCAAGCGTAGGATCAAGCTCAAGCGACTTCAATCGTTAGTTTTTGTGACACCCCGATTTAATTTAAATATTAAATAAGTGAGGATTTAATTATTTAATTAAATGAAGTCTCGAGTATTAATTTTAGTGGATTAATTGGGTCATTAAATGAGGGAATGTTTTGAGGTGTGCAGAGTAAACGGTGGGTGTAAGAGAGTAAATCACTCTACTAATTATTAAGTTTAATTATTTTATTTTATTGGAATAATTAAAGGAACATAAAAAGGAAAAAAAGAAAGGGGATAATAGGTTTTTGGAGAAACTGTTTTCACGTGGAATTGGAGAGAAGAGGAAAAGAGAAGAAAAGCCGACACCAAGAGAATCGAAGAATCATCGCGAGGTAAGGGGTGATTTCGTTCGGTTAATATGCCTTATGGGTTTTGGGAATCATATGGATAATTGGGTATGTTAGAGAATTTGAATTATGATGATTATGAGTTATAGGAATAAACCCTATTTGTGTCGGTGTTGGAATTAGGAATCATAAATATGTCAGATAATTGATAGGGATGGATAAACTATGTTGTGTGATGTTATATTGGTGTGAAATGACGATGAAATGATGTTCCTAATGTACCAAATCGTGTTAGTAAGTTTGGAAATGAGTAAGAATGAAAAATGCTGTCAAAAAATAGCAAAAATGCTGTCACAGGTCGTGGGAACCGGTTCCCTGTGGGGAGGAACCGAGTTCCCAGTGTTAATTTGGTCAAAACTGGGAAAAATAGACTCAGGAACCGGTTCCTGTATATGTAGGAACCGGTTCCCCATTCAAAAACCAGGGGCGAGGTATTTTTAACTTACAGGAACCAGTTCCTGTATAGGTAGGAACCGGGTTCCATGTGTATTTTTTCAAAAACTTCTAAAACTTCAAAAATTCATATTTTCTAAACCGTAACTCCGATTCGAGTGCCGTTTTCGGTGTTATTTCTTAAATTTAAAATTCTACCTCTTGGAAAGGAAAAATATTATTTTCTCGAAAATTATTTTTAAAAGAGCCGAGCCCCGATTTTGAAAAGTATGGATTAATTAAGGATGATGGATAATTAATAAGAATGGTTTGAGTTATCGGATGAATGCTAATGCTTACCATGTTGTGTTGATTATTTATTATGATTGAATACGATAATTTGGTGATTGCCATTAAGGGAATTATGTTGAGATCAAAGTCTGGGAATTGGTTTAGATTGATCTGACAGGGTGAATGAAGACTAATGCATATGTGTTGGTTCCCTTGTTGTTTATTTATGATTGTATTGATATCATGTGTGGTTGTTATTGTGTATACTGGTGATAGTCTTACTGATTGAGGAGTAAGCGTTCGACATATTTATGTTTTGTGATAAGTAGTTCATGATTATGTTGTTATCATGCGATATATGTTGATATTGGCAATTATGTGGAATTATGTTGTTATCATATTCCGTTGAATTAATGTTGCATGCTTTTATGATGCATGCATGAGCATTTGTTAAATTGGTTCATTCCCATTGTGCGGAGGTGAATGGCGAGCCAATAGACTTACCTGCGCAGGTAGTGAGGCTAGATTCTTGACCGTGGTTATGGGTGAATCATTGATTGGATTCTTGACTCGTTGTTCGGGCGAATCATGGATTACACCGCTTTCCACGAGTAAACGGAGCGGGTGAACGCGTTCACGCTTTGGTACCACATGCAGAGTCTGCATTGCATATGGGATTGTAACATGCTAGGATGGTTTCCGTTGCAATTTCCATTGTTTGATTATATACATGTTCATTGTGTGAACCGCCTTGTGCATTGATTATGACTTGTGTTTGGTTAATGAATTAACGATCCGCTTATTCTGTTGTATTCTAGAAACGTATAATGCATGTTATATTGAATTGGAATCTCACCCTTACTCAACATTTTCGATCCGGTGATTAGTGCTTGGATTGGTGAGGATAGCTCTAGTATTGAGTCATTGATTTAGTCCGCGGTCGTTGTCGTGCTCGTAGTGTAACATCGGGAAAACGATTGTTTGGAATCCTTTAATGGATATTTTAATAATTTTGGAATTATGTTGATTTATTATCCGGAATAACTGTTGAGTAAAGTATTCGGATTTAATTATGTTTCATTTCACCGTTAAACATAATTTTGAGTATGATTTAATGGATGAGTATTCTTCATGAATGACTGCTTTTGGTTAAAATTTTATGATTTAAATTGTGACGCCTTCTTGGTTGTGATTAAAATACCGATTATTATGTATAAAACGCGGTAAATAGAAGGGGTGTTACAATAGTGGTATCGAGCATAGTCGGTCGTTGTGACCAAAGGTCTTAATGTCATTATTTCTTTGCGACGAGTGTGTGCAACACCGCCTTGTTGCCTTCCGATCGATTATTGCGGAGTAGTGTGAAACTAAGGGGAGAAGAGATGCGTCCCGATATGTTCCGATTGGAAGTCTTTGGTACGAGATATCGTTGGAAAGACAAGGCAAGTGTGGTTAGAGTGTTGGAATCGCTTGGACCATGAGTCATAGTTGGAAGTGCAAAAGGTGAGTACGATTCGAGAACGGAAAGTGTGGTAATGATGGTTTATACTTCAAGATGATTATCGGATGTCTATTGACAAATTGAGGACTTGATCACCCTTAATCTCTTGTTGATAGTAGACGAAATCGTATTGGATGGTATATAATTGTCTTGCTATCTAATTGGGACATAAAGTAATGAATATGAATGAAGTGTGGTAGAAGTTGTGAACCATATGAGTGGACGAAGACTCTAATAAGAATAATGAATTTAGATGGATGGTTAGAGTTGCGAGATATTAATGATGTGTGTGGTATTTATGTTGTATTCTTCGACGGAAGTGAAAGGAAAATATAAGAGCGATGAATTACCGGTAGTGAAGAATTGTCTGGAGATTGTTCCGAGTAAGTTGGATTGGTGGATGAATTTCCGAGGTGTTTCTAGAAGACGTCGGTGAATTGTCACCGAGAGAGGAGGAATTACTATAGATTTAATTCCGGAACTAGTCCGTGTCGATGGCGCCGTATCGCAAGTCGGCATTTGAGTTGTCCGAGTTGAAGAAACGGTTGGAAGAGTTAGTGTGAATTCTAATGTTCCCCGAGAATAATAGCGACTCATCGCTTGAGCAAGATGTTGAATTAGCTTGAGGCTACCCTTGGGTTGAATGTTTGAAGTAAACCAAGTGATTATGAATCGCTTTGATGAGTCGATGCATATTCTTGGCCTAGAAGATATTTGGTGATTGAAAAGAATGACTCTTAGAAGATGAAGTGGTGTGATTGGAATATTGCAACGCTCCGTTGATCGTGAAGTTGCCAGTGAGTGACCTCTTTGTGTTCTTGAAAAGATTAATTGTGTTAGTGTCAATGATTGATATAAAGTATGCAATGATGTGAATTGGTTATTGAATCGAACTTAACGCAATTAATCATGGTGAATGATGTGTCATGCGTATGTTAAGTTAGAATCTCAAATTTTGCATTCTATGATGTTTTGGAATTTTTCACTACAAGGTGAGAAATCGATTACCTATTATAGGGAATTGATTTCCTGAAGCTGACATCATTATTTTCAAAACTTGTAAAATCCATAATTTGAGTGTTGGATGTCCGATTGAGTTTCGTTTGAAGTGTTGGAAAGATAATGTGATGAACTTTGTTTTAAAAATGGTTCCAGCACCTGTAAGTAATTTATTTATTGTGTAATGATGGTTGAGGAGAGTCGGAGTCGTTGTTAATGTCGTTCTGGGTACAAAACTTATTTCTATGACACCGCACAAGACGTCAACTTTAGATAGAAAATTGAAGAAGCTATTGGAAGGTGCTCAGAGAAATAGATTTGTAAAACCAAGTGTATTGTTTTGGGATTCTGATTGTGAGGAAGGATTCCAAGAGTGGAAGAGGAGGTTGACTAGTGCTCCGATTTTAATTTTGCCGAATCCGGAAGGGTCCCTTGTTGTGTATTATGATGCGTCATTGATGGGTTTAGGTGGTGTTGATGAAGGATAAGTTGTCAGGCTTATGCTTTGAGACAATTGAAAGTGCATGAAAGGAATTACCCGACCATGATTTAGAGTTGGTCATTGTTTGTGTTGAAATTATGGAGGCATTATCTGTATGGTTCGCAATTTGAAGTGTTCAGTGATCATAAGAGCCTGAAGTATCTCTCTGATCGGAAAGAGTTGAACAAGAGGCAGGGAAGATGGTTAGAATTTCTCAAGGAGTATGATTTTGGTTTGAATTACCATCCTGGTAAGGCAAACGTCGTGGCTGATTCGCTGAGCAGAAAGCCTTGCACATGTCGATGTTAATGGTTCGTGAATTGATTTAGTGGAACAATTCGAGACTTGAGTTTGATATGTGAGACTACTCGAATAGTGTGAAGGCATGTTGAAGTCTAGTGGTATTTTGGAAGAGATTCAAATGGACAAGTCCGATGTTGGTTTAGTGGACAAGTCGACATTGATTAACCAAGGTCAAGGAGGTGAGTTCAATTGACGAGAATGGTGCTATGAGATTTGGTGATGAGCGTGTGTCCTGGATGTTCCGAGATCGTAAAGAGTATCTTGGGGAAGGACACCGTAGTGGATTGAGTATTCATCCCGGTGCTACTAAGATGTATCATGATTTGAAGAAATTATTTTGGTGGCCTGAATGAAAAGGAAATTGCCGAGTTTGTGTAACGCATGTTTGGTGTGTCAAAATCAAGATGAACATCGAGGTCGCGGATTGATGGAACCGTTGTTTGTTCCGGAATGGAAATGGGATGACATTTCTATGGATTTCGTGACTGGTTGCTGAAGACAACTAAGAGCTGTGATTCTAGTTGGGTTATTTTCGACCGATTGACAAAGTCTGCTCACTTCATTCCGATAAGAATGGATTATCCGATGGAGAGGTTGGCAGAATTGTATGTCGAAAAGGTTGTAAGTTTGCATAGTATTCCGTCTAGCATTGTGTCGGATATAGATCCGAGGTTTACTTCTAAGTTCTGGACAGGATTGCAGGAGGCTCTAGGTACTAAGTTACGATTGAGTTCCGCATATCATCCGCAGACAGATGGTCAGACGGAGAGGGCGATTCAGTCGTTGGAAGATTTCGAGAGCTCAGTGTTAGAGAAAGGTGGAGCTTGGGATAGCTATTTGTCGCTGATAGAGTTTACCTACAACAATAGTTTTCATTCGAGCATCGGTATGGCCCGCTTGAGGCATTGTATGGTAGGAGATGCCGGACACCGTGTTGGTACGAATCGAGAAAGTGTCAGATTGGACCATAGATTGTTCAACAAACTTCGAAAGGATTAAGACGATTCAGAGAAGATGAGAACTTCCAGCCAAAAAGTTATCATGATAAGAGGAGGAAAGATCTGAGTTTAATGAAGGAGACCATGTGTTTATGAGAGTTACTCCGATGACGGTATTGGTCGAGCCTGAAGTCAAAAGTTGACTCCGCTTTATTGGTCCGCTTTGATTACCAAAGAGTGGGAAAGTTGCTTATCGATTGCTTTACCACTTGCTAATTTGTATGATGTTTTCCACGATCTCAGCTTGAGGAGGTACATTGCGGATCCGTCTCATGAGATTCAAATAGATGATGTTCAAAAGGGATAACTTGACGCTGAAGCAAGGCTCAGAATTGAGGATCGGAAAGTGAAGCAATTGCGAGGTAAAGAGATAGCACTGGTAAGAGTAGCTTGGGGAGGACTAGCTGAAGGGAATGTAACTTGGGAGCTGGAGAGTCAGATGAAGGACTCGTATCCCGAACTGTTCGTCTAAGGTATGTTTTCGAGGACGAAAACTCTTTTAGTGGGGAGAGTTGTGACATTCGATTTAATTTAAATATTAAATAAGTGAGGATTTAATTATTTAATTAAATGAAGTCTCGAGTATTAATTTTAGTGGATTAATTGGGTCATTAAATGAGGGAATGTTTTGAGGTGTGCAGAGTAAACGGTGGGTGTAAGAGAGTAAATCACTCTACTAATTATTAAGTTTAATTATTTTATTTTATTGGAATAATTAAAGGAACATAAAAAGGAAAAAAAGAAAGGGGATAATAGGTTTTTGGAGAAACTGTTTTCACGTGGAATTGGAGAGAAGAGGAAAAGAGAAGAAAAGCCGACACCAAGAGAATCGAAGAATCATCGCGAGGTAAGGGGTGATTTCGTTCGGTTAATATGCCTTATGGGTTTTGGGAATCATATGGATAATTGGGTATGTTAGAGAATTTGAATTATGATGATTATGAGTTATAGGAATAAACCCTATTTGTGTCGGTGTTGGAATTAGGAATCATAAATATGTCAGATAATTGATAGGGATGGATAAACTATGTTGTGTGATGTTATATTGGTGTGAAATGACGATGAAATGATGTTCCTAATGTACCAAATCGTGTTAGTAAGTTTGGAAATGAGTAAGAATGAAAAATGCTGTCAAAAAATAGCAAAAATGCTGTCACAGGTCGTGGGAACCGGTTCCCTGTGGGGAGGAACCGAGTTCCCAGTGTTAATTTGGTCAAAACTGGGAAAAATAGACTCAGGAACCGGTTCCTGTATATGTAGGAACCGGTTCCCCATTCAAAAACCAGGGGCGAGGTATTTTTAACTCACAGGAACCGGTTCCTGTATAGGTAGGAACCGGGTTCCATGTGTATTTTTCCAAAAACTTCTAAAACTTCAAAAATTCATATTTTCTAAACCGTAACTCCGATTCGAGTGCCGTTTTCGGCGTTATTTCTTAAATTTAAAATTCTACCTCTTGGAAAGGAAAAATATTATTTTCTCGAAAATTATTTTTAAAAGAGCCGAGCCCCGATTTTGAAAAGTATGGATTAATTAAGGATGATGGATAATTAATAAGAATGGTTTGAGTTATCGGATGAATGCTAATGCTTACCATGTTGTGTTGATTATTTATTATGATTGAATACGATAATTTGGTGATTGCCATTAAGGGAATTATGTTGAGATCAAAGTCTGGGAATTGGTTTAGATTGATCTGACAGGGTGAATGAAGACTAATGCATATGTGTTGGTTCCCTTGTTGTTTATTTATGATTGTATTGATATCATGTGTGGTTGTTATTGTGTATACTGGTGATAGTCTTACTGATTGAGGAGTAAGCGTTCGACATATTTATGTTTTGTGATAAGTAGTTCATGATTATGTTGTTATCATGCGATATATGTTGATATTGGCAATTATGTGGAATTATGTTGTTATCATATTCCGTTGAATTAATGTTGCATGCTTTTATGATGCATGCATGAGCATTTGTTAAATTGGTTCATTCCCATTGTGCGGAGGTGAACTGGCAGAGCCAATAGACTTACCTGGTGCAGAGGTAGTGAGGCTAGATTCTTGACCAGGTGGTTATGGGTGAATCATTGATTGGATTCTTGACTCAGTGTTCTGGGCGAATCATGGATTACACTGTCTTTCCACGAGTAAACGGAGCAGTGGGTGAACGCGGTTCACGTTTTGGTACCACATGCATAGAGTCTGCATTGCATATGGGATTGTAACATGCTAGGATGGTTTCCAGTGTTGCAATTTCCATTGTTTGATTATATACATGTTCATTGTGTGAACTGCCTTGTGCATTGATTATGACTTGTGTTTGGTTAATTAATTAACGTATCTGTTTATTCTGTTGTATTCTGGAAACGTATAATGCATGTTATATTGAATTGGAATCTCACCCTTACTCAACATTTTCAGATCCGAAGTGATTAGCTGCTTGGATTGGTGAGGATAACTCTAGTATTGAGTCAGTTGATTTAGTCCGCGTGTCAGTGTCGTGCTCTGGTAGATGTAACACTGGGGAAAACGATTGTTTGGAATCCTTTAATGGATATTTTAATAATTTTGGAATTATGTTGATTTATTATCCTGGAATAACTGTTGAGTAAAGTATTCGGGATTTAATTATGTTTCATTTCCGCTGTTAAACATAATTTTGAGTATGATTTAATGGATGAGTATTCTTCAGTGAAGCATGACGCTGTTTTGGTTAAAATTTTATGATTTAAATTGTGACGCCTTCTTGGTTGTGATTAAAATACTCTGATTATTATGTATAAAACGCGGGTAAATAGAAGGGGGTGTTACAGTTTTGGTCTTGCATGTTTTATTATTCTATTTCTTGTGTTCTAATGTTTAATTTTCTACTTGCTTCCATTTCTTTTAGGGTTTCTAGGATAGTGAACGCATGAGCTTGTTTGCTTGGTACTTTGTATATGCACTAGTATACTGTTACAATATATTTAATCATGGATATTGTATCAAGTTCGACAAAGAAGATCATTAAGGATATTTTGTAGGACTAGGTTGATTCACAAATATTGGAGATTGTTTACACTTTTGTTCGTGGAGACATTTTTTCACCAAGCGGTAAGTGATGTGAGTCTAGTGGATGATTGGGGAGTATTCCTCCTTAATGAAGATAAAAGGAGTTGAAATCAACATAATGGCTGTATGACTCCTTTATATAAATGTTTGTTTCTCTCATTGGTTATCGGCTTTCTTTCAACGAGTTTGAGGGTATTAGGCCATCTACTTATAACCCTTTCCTAGTTACATCCGGTGAGTTCTGCATTTATAAAAGTTTTCCATCACTAGTGCGAATAAAATGAGGGCAAGCCAATAATGACATTGTTCTTCCACCTTTTCAAAATGCAAAACAAACCCAACCGAGAGAGTGGTTCTGATATGCTTTTCCTAAGCCAAAGCTTTGATATGTTTAAGCTTATTGTAATAATGTAAAACATTTCAAGGATTGCTTCTTCCCGATCACTCCTCTTAGTGGGGAAGCGCGTGTGAATATATGTTATTTAGATTATGGTCCCTACCATGTGCACAAATTTCTTACACAATTATTTGATTCAAATCTACGACGAGACAATAACATGAATGTATCGCTATAGGGAGGGGGTGTGTCACAAGAGAAATTATACTTAAATAATCACTTGGTGGCCTTATGTTAGTAACTTGATTAAATGGGTAAAGTTGTTTCATCCGATATGGTGTTTAGAAACTAGTTGAAAAGGTTCATACAAATTCGGTGACTGGTGGACACTAACTCAAAGAAGGAAAGGAAGAAAATAGTTGGTAAGTGGCTCTAGGATCTTGTCTTCTCTCTTTCATTTCTTGAATCTATTGCGATGTATTTTCTTAGTCTTGCAGACGCGTTGAAGTGTGAGAATGCAATGCGGTAGTTAATAAAGGAGAACCAGAATGCCATTACTTTGGCCTGAATTCAGAATAATCCTTCTGCTATATGAGCTTTTACATCAGGTACACTTGCTGGAATGCCTTATGGTCTGGTTTTTAGGCAAGTCACTCATGCTACACCTCTTGTTGCTCAAAATGAACTTTGGGTTTCTCCTAAATAATTTATGGTAGATGAAGTCTTATCATCTCCATGGCGGGGAGCCAAGGAAAGGTTAGCCTCTATCCAAAAATTGAAAGAGGTTTAAGTTGAAACACTTATTCCTAAGCGTCTTCAACTTAGGTTTTCAAGGGGAAACTTCTATTCAAGTAGGGTAGAACCTTGTGTTACTAGCTCGTCTAGGTATGAGTAAGGATAGAGAACACATGAAAAATACTCATCATGTCTATCTAATACGGTCTTAGTAAGGAAAATATCAAACAAATGGCACATATGCATCAATTTTACTGACTTAACGATGCATGCCAAAAGAATTGTACCCTCAACCTAATATAGGTCATCTGATTGATAGATCTTTAAGCTACAAAACACTTAGTTTCACATACTCCTACTTCAGATACAACCAGATTAAGAAAGATCTGATGGATGCTCCCAAGTCAACATTCATTTTTTATCATGGTAACCATTATTACAACATCACACCATTTGGGTCCAATAACGCTAGTGTTGCCTATTAGAGAATCATAGGTGCAATGTTCTTAAAATAGATAGAGCACAAACTTGAGGTGAATATTGGTGATATGATAGTAAATACTTCAAAAAGGTATATTCATGCGACATATTTGCATGATTCCATGGATTCAGACATGAACTACAAGAATAGTTTGAATCCCACCAAATGCTCATTTAGCGTGCTTACATGAAAATTCCTTAGTTTTATGCCGGCCAAGAGAGCGTATAGGAAAACTTAGATAAATTCCAAACTTAAATGAGAGTTTTGAATGGATAAGAGAATGGGAGGAAGAATTCTTAAACTTAAAGGAATTCCTAGCATCACTGGCCATTATGGCATGCCTAATAACAGGTTCACCCTTATATTTTTATTTATTTGTTACTGACCATGCGATGGGCTTATTACTCGTCTAGGAAACAGACAAAGTGGATAAATCTATCTATTTTGTGAGGAAGGTGTTCAAGGGCGTTGTGACAAACTATCCCATTTGCCAAGTCTTCAAGAAACTAGATCTAGATGTAAGAATGATGTCTTGGCCTTAAATTTGTATGAGCATGACATCCAATACATACCCATTGGGAGCATCAAATCATATGTACTAGCATATTTTTTGGAAAAATCTAGTTCTCCAATAGACTAGGATACTTCTACTACCTGGATATTGCAGGTAGATAACGCCTATAACATGAAGGAAAATGATGCCATTATAGTGTTTGAAATACCATAAAATATGTTGATCGAATTATTAAAATTATAGTTCAAAGCTAGTGTAATACGGTGAACTACTCTTTGAGATTTTTTATATCAGAATATACGTGGATAACAAGAGTCGCCACCGACTTTTCTTTTATCCAATTAAGGGAAGATAAAAGTACGAAAAGACCTTCGTTAGATTCTCCGAAAAGGGAGAAGGTTATGAAAAGGGAAGGTATTAGCACCTCTTTCCATCCGTAGTTATCTACGGGCTCTAGTTGCTCTTAGATCACTTTAAAATTGTGCTTTCTCGTGTGTTGAAAAACGTTTTGAAAAGGCATTTCGCTTGGACTTGTAATGATTCATGTAGGAATGTATACAAAGTGTTCGAAATGTTTCGTTTTGAAAAGAGTTTGAACTTTGACAAAAGTGTGAGGTGTAAAAAGTATTTTGATGAGCAAGCAACTAAAAAGTCTTATTACCTACTTAGAATTGGTCGCTTTTCATGTTATTTTACGCCTTTAGAATATTGCTATCCATACCATTAGTTGGTAGGTAACCTATTCGCTGGATGCCGACATTCGAAAGGACATCGGATGGTCATAGCAACTTGTAGGAAATATCCTAGCACATTCAAGCGGACTATCATCATTTTCGTAGGCGACAATCGGGTCAAGATCATGTATTCTTAGGCTTACATCGTGGGTCTATGATCTTTGTATCGAAGGGACTATGATGATTTGTTTGTAGGCACCCAATAGGATACCTCAACGCCTGAGGACATGACCATTTGAATTTAAAGGCAACGAGAGAATTACCCTAAGGGTGCATGTGTGAAAAGAGTGTGTTGTATTCGATATTTTATCTTGGACTTATGAGTGAGCTATGTCCATTTTATCTTGCCACATACGCCTAATTACTAGCAGCTTTATAGGGTGCGGAAATTAAACGCAGTAAAAGTGCGCGGAAAGATAAATCCTACGCTATTACAAGGCTTTGGGGCGTATACATAATTGAGAGCGGAAAATAAAATCCCTAATTAAACTATTACATCCCATAAGCGTTACATAATTGAAAAGAAAAGCAATAAAAATTGTCCGAACGATATAACCTGCGGGAATGATGAAAATCGGGAAACGAAGAAAATTGCATAAGAAGAAAATGTTAGTAAAAATGATAATTTTGAATGAGAAATTTTTATGCAAATAATGACATTAATATGATAAAATAATTTTGGGAATTTTGGAGTTAATTTGATAATTAAAAAACAATTAAAAGCTATTTAAATGATAAATTAGCAATTAAATAAAATATGCATGCAAAATAATATTTTAATTTTATAAATTAAATAAACATTTTTCTGATGAGTATGCAAAAATAAATATTTTGGTATTTTTAAATGCATGATAAAATTATTAAAGATAAATTAAAATGGATGAAAATATTAAAAGAAAATAAAATAGGAAAATAGAAAATATGAAGTTTTGAAAAAGAAAGAAAAGTTTGGTCTCTTGTGGATTGAACTCAAGACCATTGAGGGAATCTTCCACGTACCAACGCCTAACCAATGGCCACCTTGCATTTCGTCAAGGAAACCAAAACCAATGGTTTTTGAATGTGTGTCATTGATTTTTGAAAATCAAAGCACAGTCACAACCCCCGTTTGAACGAGAGCGAATCGAAGCCGAAAGTGCCACGATGCTAGCCACCGAGTCCATCGTCAACGACGCCGGAGTCCTAGCTCGTCGCTTCTCCGACCTCGTGATTTTAAAACCGCAAAAATAAGCAATATAAAAGACAGGGATACCTACCCCCAAATCGACTATGGCGAGTTCAATGGTGGCCTCCGCTTGACTCGAAACAACTGCATAAAGCCGGTTCAAGCTTTCCGGCTTTTCTAACCCTAATAATGGCAACACGAGATTGCTACGCAAGCTCGCATGTAATGGATCAAAACATTCTAATGGATGTCCCGAGTCTAAATATGCAAACAAAAACTTAAATACGCATGAATCAATGAGACACCCTAAGAAGACACGTGGGGTCAAGCGTGGTTGTAGTTTATTAATGGGTGGATGGAAACCATGGATAACAAAGACAATTAAAGACATGAAGTGTGTAAAGAGATCACAATGATACAAAATTTGAGTAGGGAGTAATTGGATAAAATATTTTTGGAGAAGTATATTAAGAATATAGGTGACCATTTGAAGCGCAGATGCCAAAACGAGGAAGGGACAAATGAATGAGCTAGAAGAGTGCATATCATGTTGTTAATATGGTGTATTTTACTTATGCTTTTGCCATTTGTGATGATGTGTGATGGCAAGAGAAACGAAAAATAATACCATTACCAACACAATATTTATGAAATAGTGAATTATCATATTCACCCATTATTACATTGAAAACATTAACGCTTGAGAAAATTGTGTGCAAATTTGATTAGATATGAGGTGAACTTTTCAAACACCATAGACTTGTTGCTTAGAGGAATTGTCCACAAAAAATCAGAATATTCATCCATGAATAAAATATAAAATCGATGACCGGAGGAGCTTAAAGTCAGTGATGTCCATAAACCACTGTGTAGAATATCTAAAGGCATTAAAGTAATATTTTTGGATGAATTAAAAGGTAATTTAACATGTTTGCAAAACACATAGGAATTACAAATTGTCTTAGTATTCAAATGTTCACGACTAATAAACATATTTTTATGAAGAGACTGCAAGATAGCAGGATTAGGATGACCGAGACGATCGATTAAGATTGAAAGCAAGACCAATAAAGTGAGAGTGAGAGGGTATCGGACAAAGATCGCTGGCTATTACATCTCATGAGAGAAATCCTCGTCTGGGAAGTCAAATATCGAGAAACCAAATAAAGAAAGCAAAACATTATTATCAAGAGTGAGTTGTCCATTACAAATCAAATTTTAATAATTTGTGAGTGTGTGTAAAACATTGTTAAAGTTTAAAGGTTTAAAAGTTCATATTGTGAGATG
>CM038797.1:109637247-109875024 GCA_021764765.1 Vicia sativa
ACATTTCAAGATGATTATCGGATGTCTATCGACAAATTGAGGACTTGATCACCCTTAATCTCTTGTCGATAGTAGACGAAATCGTATTGGATGGTATATAATTGTCTTGCTATCTAATGGGACATAAAGTAATGAATATGAAGCGTGGTAGGTTGTGAACTATATGAGTGATCGAAGACTTAAGAATAATGAATTTAGATGGATGGTTAGATGCGAGATTAATGATGGTGCTGTGGTATTTATGTTGTATTCTTCGATCAAGTGAAAGGAAAATATAAGAGCGGCGAACGAAAGTGAAGAATTGTCCGAGATTGTTCCAGCAGTTGGATTGCCAGTGGATGAATTTCCGAGGTGTTTCTAGAAGACGCCGTGAACTGTCACCTGAGAGAGGAGAGGATTACTATAGATTTAACTCGAACTAGTCCGTATTTATGGCGCCCGTGACGCAAGTCGGCATTTGAGCTGTCGAGTCAAGAAACGGTTAAAGAAAGCAGGTGAATTCTAATGTTCCCCGAGAATAAAGCGACTCATCGCTTGAGCAAGATGTCAATTAGCTCGAGGCTACCCTCGCTGAATGTTTGAAGTAAACCAAGTGATTATGAATCGCTGATGAGTCGATGCATATTCTTGGCCTGTAAGATATTTGGTGATTGAAAAGAATGACTCTTAGAAGATGAAGTTGGTGATTGGAATATTGCAACGCCCGGTTGATCGTGAGTTGCCAGTGATGACCCTTTGTGTTCTTGAAAAGATTAATTGTGTTAGTGTCAATGATTGATATAAAGTATGCAATGATGTGAATTGGTTATTGAATCAGAACTTCAACGCAAATAATTAATCATGGTGAATGACGGTGCCGCCAGACGTTGAAGTTAGAATCTCAATTTTGCATTCTATGATGTTTTGAATTTTTCACTCACAAGTGAGAAATCGACATATTATAGAATTGATCGTCGACATCATTATTTTCAAAACCTGAAAATCCATAATTTGAGGTTGGATGTCCGATCTGAAGCTCGCTTAGTGTTAAGATAATGTGATGAACTTTGTTTTAAAATGGTTCCAGCACCGTGGTAATTTATTTATTTGTAATGATGGTCGAGGAGAGTCGGAGTCGTTGTTAATGCTCGGTATTAAAACTTATTTCTATGACACCGCATAAGACGTCAACTTTAGATATAAAAGTTTATTGGAAGGTGCAAGAGAAATAGATTTGTAAAACCAAGTGTATTGTTTTGGGATTCGATTGGAGGAAGGATTCCAAGAGTGAGGAGGTTGACTAGTGTCTGATTTTAATTTTGGTGAATCCGGAAGGGTCCCTTGTTGTGTATTATGATGCGCCATTGATGGGTTTGTGGTGTCATGATGAAGGATAGCGGGTCATGGCTTATGCTTCGGAGACAATTGAAAGTGCATGAAAGGAATTACCCGACTCATGATAGAGTTACGGCCGTTGTGTTTGGCGAAATTATGGAGGCATTATCCGTATGGTTCGAATTTGGTGTTCAGCTGATCATAAGAAGCCCCGATCTCTCCGACGGAAAGAGTCAACAAGGGCGTGAAGATGGTTGAATTTCTAGGAGTATGATTTTTTTGAATTACCATCCCGTAAGGCAAACGCCGCGGGTCGATCGCGGAAAGCGTGAAAGTTCACGTATGTCGATGTTAATGGTTCGTGAATTGGATTTAGTGGAACAATTCGCAGACTTGAAATATGTGAGATCACCAATAGTGTGAAGTCAGTACGTCGGTTTCGACTCAGTGGTATTTGGAAGAGATCTCAAATGGACAAGTCCGATGTTGGTTTAGTGAGGTTTCCATTGATTAACCAAGGTCAAGGAGGTGAGTCCAATGACGAATGGTGCTATGAGATCGTGATGGGTGAGTGTCCCGGATGTTGCCGAGATCGAAAAGAGTATCTCGGGAAGGACACTCAAGTGGATCGAGTATTCATCCCGGTGCTACTAAGATGTATCATGATTTGAAGAAATTATTTTGGTGGCCTCGAATGAAAAGGAAATTGCCAGTTTGTGTACGCATGTTGGTGTGTCAAAATCAAGATCAACATCGAGGCCATTTGGATCGATGGAACCGTTGTTTGTCCGTGAATGGAAACGGGATGACATTTCTATGGATTTCGTGGATCGGTCACCAAGACAACTAAGAGCCGTGATTCTAGTTGGGTTATTTTCGACCGATTGACAAAGTCCGCTCACCTATTCGATAAGAATGGATTATCCGATGGAGAGGCCGCGTAATCGTATGTCAAAATTGTAAGTTTGCATAGTATTCCGCCTAGCATTGTGTCGATATAGATCCGAGGTTTACTTCAAGTTCGGAGGGGATTGCAGGAGGCTCTAGGTACTAAGTTACGATTGAGTTCGCATATCATCCGCATGTATGGTCGACGGGCAGGCGATTCAACTTGGAAGATTTGCCGAGAGCTCGTGTTAGAGAAAGGTGGAGCTTGGGATAGCTATTTGTCGTTGATAGAGTTTATCACAACAATAGTTTTCATTCGAAGCACCGATGGCCCGCTTGAGGCATTGTATGGTGGAGATGTCGGCATCGCTGTGTTGGTACGAATCGAGAAAGTGTTGTGATGGACCATAGATTGTTCAACAAACTTCGAAAGGATTAAGACGATTCAGAGAAGATGAGAACCGCGAGTCACGAAGTTATCATGATAAGAGGAGGAAAGATCTTGAGTTTAATGAAGGAGACCCATGTGTTTATGAGAGTTATTCGATGACGGTATTGTCGAGCCTCGTCGAAGTTGACTCCGCTTTATTGGTCCGCTTCGGATTACCAAAAGAGTTAAGTGCTTATCGATTGTTTTACCGCCACTTGCTAATTTGTATGATGTTTTCCACGTATCTCGCCGAGGAGGTACATCAGGATCCGCCTCATGAGATTCAAATAGATGATGTTCAAAAGGGATAACTTGATCTGTCAAGCAAAGGCTCGCGAGAATCGAGGATCTGGAAAGAAGCAATTATGAGGTAAAGAGATAGTAATCGTAAGAGAAGCTCTGGAGGACTAGTCAAGGGAATGTAACTTGGGGAGCCGAGAGTCGAATAGGACTCGTATCCGAATCGTTTCGTTTAAGGTATGTTTTCGAGGACGAAAACTCTTTGGGGGAGAGTTGTGACACCGATTTAATTTAAATATTAAATAAGTGAGGATTTAATTATTTAATTAAATGAAGTCTCGAGTATTAATTTTAGTGGATTAATCATTAAATGAGGAATGTTTTGAAAGTAGTAAACGGTATAAAGAGAGTAAATCAACTTACTAATTATTAAGTTTAATTATTTTATTTTATTGGAATAATTAAAGGAACATAAAAAGGAAAAAAAGAAAGGGATAATAGGTTTTGGAGAAACTGCTTTCACGGAATTCGAGAGAAGAGGAAAAGAGAAGAAAAGCCGACACCAAGAGAATCAAGAATCATCGCGAGGTGGGTGATTTCGCTCGTTAATATGCCTTATGGGTTTGGGGAATCATAGGGATAATATGTTAGAGAATTTGAATTATGATGATTATGAGTTATAGGAATAAACCCTATTCAGGTTTGGTGTTGGAATTAGGAATCATAAATATGTCGATAATTGATGGGATGGATAAACTATGTTGTGTGATGTTATATGGTGAAATGACGATGAAATGATGTTCCTAATGTACCAAATCGTGTTAGTAAGTTTGGAAATGAGTAAGAATGAAAATGTCACAAAAATAGCAAAAATGTCCTACACAGTCGGGGAACCTGCCCCTGGGAGAACCAAGTTCAAAGGTTAATTTGGTCAAAATCGAATAGACTCAGTGAACCGTTCCTCAGATATGTAGGAACCGTTCCCATTCAAAACTGTGGGCGAGGTATTTTAACTTACAGGAACCGTTCTCGTGATAGGTAGGAACCGGTTCCATGTGTATTTTTTCAAAACTTTAAAACTTCAAAGATTCATATTTTCTAAAACTGAATTCGATTCGAAAGTGCCGCTGTTATTTCAAATTTAAAATTTACCTCTTGAAAGGAAAAATATTATTTTCTCGAAAATTATTTTAAAAAGAGCCGAGCCCCGATTTTGAAAAGTATGGATTAATTAAGGATGATGGATAATTAATAAGAATGGTTTGAGTTATCGATGAATGCTAATGCTTACCATGTTGGTTGATTATTTATTATGATTGAATACGATAATTTGGTGATTGCCATTAAGGGAATTATGTTGAGATCAAAGTCCGGGAATTGGTTTAGATTGATCCGACAGGTGAATGAAGACTAATGCATATAAGGTCCCTTGTTGTTTATTTATGATTGTATTGATATCATGTGTGGTCATATTGTGATAACCGTGATAGTCTTACCGATTGAGGAGTGCGCTCGACATTTTATGTTTTGTGATAAGTAGTTCATGATTATGTTGTTATCATGCGATATATGTTGATATTGGCAATTATGTGGAATTATGTTGTTATTATATTCCGTTGAATTAATGTTGCATGCTTTATGATGCATGCATGAGCATTTGTTAAATTGGTTCATTCCCATTGTGCGGAGGTGAATCGCAGAGTAATAGACTTACCGTGCAGAGGTAGTGAGGCTAGATTCTGACCCTTTGGTTATGGGCTAATCATGGATTGATTCTTGACCTTGTTCGGCGAATCATGGATTACACCGTCTTTCCACGAGTAAACGGAGCAGGGTGAACGCTTCACGTTTTGGTACCACATGATAGAGTCCGCATTGTATATGGGATTGTAACATGCTAGGATGGTTTCAAAGGTTGCAATTTCCATTGTTTGATTATATACATGTTCATTGTGTGAACCGTTTGTGCATTGATTACGATTGTGTTTGGTTAATTAATTAACGACCGCTTATTCTGTTGTATTCGAAACGATAATGCATGTTATATTGAATTGAATCTCACCCTTACTCAACATTTTCGATCCGGTGATTAGTCGCTTGGATTGGTGAGGATAACTTAGTATTGAGTCGCTTGATTTAGTCCGCGGTCGTGTTGGTCGTGCTCGTAGTCGTAATAATCGGGAAAAAATTGTGTTGGAATCCTTTAATGGATATTTTAATAATTTTGGAATTATGTTGATTTATTATCCCGGAATAATCTTGAGTAAAGTATTCGGATTTAATTATGTTTCATTTCACCATAAACATAATTTTGAGTATGATTTAATGGACGAGTATTCTTCGCTGAAGCATGACGCTGCTTTGGTTAAAATTTTATGATTTAAATTGTGACGCCTTCTTGGTTGTGATTAAAATACCGATTATTATGTATAAAACGCGGGTAAATAAGGGGTGTTAAGCTTTGGTCTGTATGTTTTATTATTCTATTTCTTGTGTTCTAATGTTTAATTTTCTACTTGCTTCCATTTCTTTTAGGTTTCTAGGATAGTGAACGCACGAGCTTGTTTGCTTGGTACTTTGTATATGCACTAGTATATAACGTTACAATATATTTAATCATGGATATTGTATCAAGTTCGACAAAGAAGATCATTAGGATATTTTGTAGGACTAGGTTGATTCACAAATATTGAGATTGTTTACACTTTGTTCGTGGAGACATTTTTCACCAAGCCGTGTGATGTGAGTCTAGTGGATGATCGGGAGTATTCCTCCTTAATGAAGATAAAAGGAGTTGAAATCAACATAATGGTCTGTATGACTCCTTTATATAAATGTTTGTTCTCTCTCATTGGTTACGGCTTTCTTTCAACGAGTTTGAGGGTATAGGCCATCTACTTATAACCCTTTCCTAGTTACATCCGTGAGTTCTCGATTTATAAAAGTTTTCCATCACTAGTGCGAATAAAATGAGGGCAAGCCAATAATGACATTGTTCTTCCACCTTTTCAAAATGCAAACAAACCCAACCGAGAGAGTGGGTTCATATGCTTTTCCTAAGCCAAAGCTTTGATATGTTTAAGCTATTGTAATAATGTAAACATTTCAAGGATTGCTCTTCCGATCACCCTCTTAGTGGAAGCGCAGAAATATATGTTATTTAGATTATGGTCCGCCATGCATGCACAAATTTCTTACACAATTATTTGATTCAAATCTACGATTTAGACAATAACATGAATGTATCGCTATAGGGAGGGGTGTGTCACAAGAGAAATTATACTTAAATAATCACTGGTGGCCTTATGTTAGTAACTTGATTAAATGGGTAAAGTTGTTTCATCCGATATGGTGTTTAGAAACTAGTTGAAAAGGTTCATACAAATTCGGTGACCTGTGGACACTAACTCAAAGAAGGAAAGGAAGAAAATAGTTGGTAAGTGGCTCTAGGATCTTGTCTTCTCTTTCATTTCAATCTATGCGATGTATTTTCTTAGTCTGCGACGCGCTAGTGTGAGAATGCAATGCGGTAGTTAATAAAGGAGAACGTAATGCCATTACTTTGGCCTGAATTCGTAATAATCCTTCGCTATATGAGCTTTTACATCGTGTACACTTGCCGGAATGCCTTATGGTCCGGTTTTAGGCAAGTCACCTATGCTACACCTCTTGTTGCTCAAAATGAACTTTGGTTTCTCCTAAATAATTTATGGTAGATGAAGTCTTATCATCTCCATGGCGGGAGCCAAGGAAAGGTTAGCCTCTATCCAAAAATTGAAAGAGGTTTAAGTTGAAACACTTATTCCTAAGCCGCCTTCAACTTAGGTTTTCAGGGAAACTTCTATTCAAGTAGGTAGAACCTTGTGTTACTAGCTCGTCTAGGTATGAGTAAGGATAGAGAACACATGAAAAATACTCATCATGTCTATCTAATACGGTCTTAGTAAGGAAAATATCAAACAAATGGCACATATGCATCAATTTTACGACTTAACGATGCATGCCAAAAGAATTGTACCTCAACCTAATATAGGTCATCCGATTGATAGATCTTAAGCTACAAAACACTTAGTTTCACATACTCCTACTCAGATACAACCGATTAAGAAAGATCCGATGGATGCTCCCAAGTCAACATTCATTTTTATCATGGTAACCATTATTACAACATCACACCATTTGGGTCCAATAACGCTAGTGTATTAGAGAATCATAGGTGCAATGTTCTTAAAATAGATAGAGCACAAACTTGAGGTGAATATTGGTGATATGATAGTAAATACTTCAAAAGGTATATTCATGCGACATATTTGCATGATTCCATGGATTCGTATATGAACTACAAGAATAGTTTGAATCCCACCAAATGCTCATTTAGCGTGCTTACATGAAAATTCCTTAGTTTTATGCCACAAGAGAGCGATAGGAAAACTTAGATAAATTCCAAACTTAAATGAGAGTTTTGAATGGATAAGAGAATGGGAGGAAGAATTCTTAAACTTAAAGGAATTCCTAGCATCATCGGCCATTATGGCATGCCTAATAAGAGTTCACCCTTATATTTTTATTTATTTGTTACCGACCATGCGATGGGCTTATTACTCGCCTAGGAAATGTACAAAGTGGATAAATCTATCTATTTTGTGAGGAAGGTGTTCAAGGCCAGTGACAAACTATCCCATTTGCCAAGTCTTCAAGAAACTAGATCTAGATGTAAGAATGATGTCTTGGCCTTAAATTTGTATGAGCATGACATCCAATACATACCCATTGGGAGCATCAAATCATATGTACTAGCATATTTTTTGGAAAAATCTAGTTCTCCAATAGACTAGGATACTTCTACTACCTGGATATTGCAGGTAGATAACGCCTATAACATGAAGGAAAATGATGCCATTATAGTGTTTGAAATACCATAAAATATGTTGATCGAGCTGTCATTAAAATTATAGTTCAAAGCTAGTGTAATACGGTGAACCGACTTTGAGATTTTGTATCGCAAATACGCGGATAACAAGAGTCGCCACCGACTTTCTTTTATCCAATTAAGGGAAGATAAAAAGTACGTAAAAAGACCTTCGTTAGATTCTCGTAAGGGAGAAGGTTATGAAAAGGAAGGTATTAGCACCCCTTTCCATCCGTAGTTATCTACGGGCTCTTAGTTGCTCTTAGATCACTTTAAAATTGTGCTTTCTGTGTGTTTGAAAAACGTTTTGAAAAGGCATTTCGCTTGGACTTTGTAATGATTCATGTAGGAATGTATACAAAGTGTTCGGAAATGTTTCGTTTTGAAAAGAGTTTGAACTTTGACAAAAGTGAGGTGTAAAAAGTATTTTGATAGAGCAAGCAACTAAAAGTCTTATTACCTACTTAGAATTGGTCGTTTTCATGTTATTTTACGTTCCTTTAGAATATTGCTATCCATACCATTAGTTGGTAGGTAACCCTATTCGTTGGATGTCAGCCGGACATTCGAAGGGACATCGGATGGTCATAGAAAGCAACTTGTAGGAAATATCCTAGCACATTCGAAGGGACTATCATCATTTTTCGTAGGCGACAATCGAGGGTCAAGATCATGTATTCTTAGGCGACATCGTGGGTCTATGATCTTTGTATCGAAGGGACTATGATGATTTGTTTGTAGGCAACGGTGCTAGGATACCTCTACGTTCGAGGGACATGACCATTTGAATTCAGTAAAGGCAACGAGAGAATTACCCTAAGGGTGCATGTGAAAAGAGTGTGTTGTATTCGGATATTTTATCTTGGACTTATGAGTGAGCTATGTCCATTTTATCTTGCCATACACGCCTAATTACTAGCGCTTATAGTGCGGAAATTAAATCATGAAAGTGCGGAAAGATAAATCCTACGCTATTACAAGGCTTTGGGGCGTATACATAATTGAGAGTGGAAAATAAAATCCCTAATTAAACTATTACATCCCATAAGCAGTTACATAATTGAAAAGAAAAGCAATAAAATTGTCCGAAACGATATAACCTCGCGGAATGTATGAAAAATCTGAAACCAAGAAAATTGCATAAGAAGAAAATGTTAGTAAAATGATAATTTTGAATGAGAAATTTTTTATGCAAATAATGACATTAATATGATAAAATAATTTTTGGGGAATTTTTGGAGTTAATTTGATAATTAAAAAACAATTAAAAGCTATTTAAATGATAAATTAGCAATTAAATAAAATATGCATGCAAAAATAATATTTTTAATTTTATAAATTAAATAAACATTTTTCTGATGAGTATGCAAAAAATAAATATTTTTGGTATTTTTTAAATGCATGATAAAAATTATTAAAGATAAATTAAAATGGATGAAAATATTAAAAGAAAATAAAATAGGAAAATAGAAAAATATGAAGTTTTGAAAAAAGAAAGAAAAGTTTGGTCTTGCCAGGGATTGAACTCAAGACCATTGAGGGAATCTTCCACAGCCAACGCCTTAACCACTGGGCCAGCTTGCATTTCGTGTCAAGGAAACCAAAACCAATGGTTTTTGAATGTACGCGTGTCATTGATTTTTGAAAATCAAAGCACAGTCAGCCCCGGGCCCCAGTTTGAACGAGAGAGCGAATCAGAAAGCGCGAAAGTGCCACGCATGCTAGCCATCGAGTCCACCGTCAACGACGCCGAGTTTAGCTCGGTCGTTCTCCGACCTCGTGATTTTAAAACCTGCAAAAATAAGCAATATAAAAGACAAAGGGATACCCTACCCCCCTAAATCGACTATGGCGAAGTTCAATGGTGGCCTGTTTGACCCGAAAACAATCACAAGCGGTTCAAGCTTTCCAGTTTTCTAACCCTAACAATGGCAACACGAGATTGCTACGTGCAAGCTCGCATGTAATGGATCAAAAACATTCTAATGGATGTCCTGAGTCTAAATATGCAAACAAAAACAGTTAAATACGCATGAATCAATGAGACACCCTAAGAAGACACGTGGGGTCAAGCGTGGTTGTAGTTTATTAATGGTAGTGGATGGAAACCATGGATAACAAAGACAATTAAAGATGAAGGTGTGTAAGAGAGATCACAATGATACAAAATTTGAGTAGGGGAGTAATTGGATAAAATATTTTTTGGAGAAGTATATTAAGAATATAGGTGACCATTTGAAGCGTGTGATGCCAAAACGAGGAAGGGACAAATGAATGAGCGAGAAGAGTGCATATCATGTTGTTAATGGTGCGATTTTACTTATGCTTTTGCCATTTTGTGATGATGTGATGGCAAGAGAAACGAAAAATAATACCATTACCAACACAATATTTATGAAATAGTGAATTATCATATTCACGCCCATTATTACATTGAAAACATTTAATGCTTTGAGAAAATTGTGTGCAAATTTGATTAGATATGAGGTGAACTTTTCAAAACCATAGACTTGTTGCTTAGAGGAATTGTCCACAAAAATCGAATATTCATCCATGAATAAAATATAAAATCGATGACCGAGGAGCTTAAAGTCGTGATGTCCATAAACCACTGTGTAGAATATCTAAAGGCATTAAAGTAATATTTTTGGATGAATTAAAAGGTAATTTAACATGTTTGCAAAACACATAGGAATTACAAATTGTCTTAGTATTCAAATGTTCACGACTAATAAACATATTTTTATGAAGAGACTGCAAGATAGCAGGATTAGGATGACTGAGACGACTGAGCCGAAGATTGAAAGCAAGACCAATAAAGTGAGAGTGAGAGGTGACCGGATAAAGATCGTCAAGGCTATTACATCTCATGAGAGAAATCCCTGTCTGAAAGTCAAATATCGAGAAACCAGTCAAAGAAAGCAAAAACATTATTATCAGTAGTGAGTTGTCGCACATAAATCAAATTTTTAATAATTTGTAGTGTGTGTAAAACATTGTTAAAGTTTAAAGGTTTAAAAGTTCATATTTGTGAGATGTATGTAAAGTTGTGTTACTAGACTCTTGAATTAAAATATTTTGTCCACTTCCAACAATCAATTTCTGATTTAAATGACTCAAATTAAAATAAGACCTGAGATTACTTTGTGATGCTTCTATGTGGGACGAAGCTCTAATGTCCATGTAGCACGTGTTGTGTGAAGGATTGAGGGACATGGTGAATGGTGATGTAATATGACAATGTAATATAACATGGTGTGTTTACATACTTATACACATATAATATGATGATGTAAAAAATCTCCTTATAATAGGATATAAAACTGATGTGAATTCTCTAATCAAGCAGTATCGGATATTTCCTCCATTCCTATTTATAAGCAAATTTTAATTTTTTAGGTTTATTGAGTGATTGATGTATCTAATCTATATATAGTATAAATACATTATTTATTCAATAAATTTAAAAAGTCAAAATTTAATTATAAATAGAAATGGAAGGAGTATGTTCTTTTAAGTACTTAGATATTACATATCTATTAGTGATGCATGCACTTACAACACCCAATTTTTATTTAAAAAATATAATGTCATGGTGCTATGGTTAAGTTTGACTATGACTCTGTCAATGTATCAAATAACATTTTGACTTGTTGAACAAACCAAATGATTCAATGAATCACCATCTATAAAAGAGTTAATCTTGGATTATGAAAACACAAACTAAGATGGCAGATGTGAAACTGCATGGATTTTGGTATAGTCCTTTTACTTTGAGGGTAATATGGGCACTAAGTATGAAGGGTATACCATATGAACACATAGAAGAAGATCGTTTCAATAAGAGTCCTCAACTTCTTCAGTACAATCCTGTTTACAAAAAGACTCCAGTGCTAGTTCATCATGGAAAACCCATATGTGAGTCCATGCTCATTGTTGAATACATTGATGAGATATGGCCACATCACTCATTGCTTCCTGCTGATCCCTATGACAAATCTCAAGCCCGATTTTGGGTTAAATATGTTAATGAAATGGTACCATTTTTCAAACCTTAATTATCATATTTCTATACTCGAACAATACATGTTCATCTTGATTCATACTAACAATAATCTCTTGATCAATATTTAAAGTTTCCAGGAATTGCGGTGCACGGTCGTAGCAGAAGTGATGAAGAGCGAGAGAAGGCAGTAGAGATTATATGGGAGCAGCTCGGAGTTGTTGAGGATCAGTGTTTGGGAGATGAGAGGAAATTCTATGGTGGAGACACCATTAACATTGTAGACATAGCTCTTGGATCTTTTGTCAACTTTATTGAGGTTCAAGAGAATATGTTTGAAGTGAAGATCTTGCAAAGTGAGAGGTTCCCTCGTTTGAAGTTATGGTTTGATAATTTTAAGGATGTTCCAATCATTAAAGAAAACACCCCTAATCAAGAGAAATTGGTGGCTTGTTTAAAGCCTCTTATTGAAAAAATCATGGCAAAGGAAAGGATGTCTTCTATGAATTGATATATCCAAAGCATTAGTATATCATCATGGGTCATCTCATCAAGTGTATTCCTTTTGTTGTCTTTGCAAGTGGATAATAAAAGATTAAAATGACTTTCTTTCTTTTAAGATTAAGAGTACGTGCCTTATACATTTCTTTTCCACCAAAAGTGAGGTATTTGATACACAAGATTACTTCATAAGTATAACTAATTGTCATTAATAAGAGCTTAAACAATATTGTTATAGTCCAACTAAATATTTATTTATTATTTTTTAATGGGTGCACTTATATTAAACATCAAGTAAAAGAACTAAGGGAGTAGTTGATTTGCTACATAAATATTGTTCTGCACTTGAACTAGATTTCGTTTTAGAGGATGAATTTATGGTCTGGTTCAAACCTTCTAATGCAGTCGAGAGAAGATTGATTTGCAAGGTTAATACTTTAACACTCAAGTCAGTAAGAGTGTGAAAAATAAAGTTTCAATGCGAAAGGATTTAATTACCTGTGAAATTGTGAGCTATGCTTTGTAGGACGAAGGTTTGTGACACATGTCTTTGCACAAACATAATATCCATGGAGGTGGATGCCTTTGATGGGATTTCATCGCTTTTGGAAACAAACACATTAAATATCTTTCTTGTAATATACAACGTGATGCTGAGAATTATTGACATGTCCCCTTACTCTAAACAATAATGACATCTCCTTCCTTTAGGGTATTCGGGAGATTTTCATATCGTTTCGGTTCAATATCCATCGCTGATAGTGTGAAGTAATCGTATAATCCTCGATGCTCAAAAAGAGTAAAAAAGACTTATTAAGCGTCATTTTCCCTTTTGACTTGTAAGGAAGAGTGTTTATGCTTTTTCATCGTTCCTTTTTGGAAGTGTTTTTGTTCAAGCGTAGGATCAAGCTCAAGCGACTTCAATCGTTAGTTTTTGTGACACCCCGATTTAATTTAAATATTAAATAAGTGAGGATTTAATTATTTAATTAAATGAAGTCTCGAGTATTAATTTTAGTGGATTAATTGGGTCATTAAATGAGGGAATGTTTTGAGGTGTGCAGAGTAAACGGTGGGTGTAAGAGAGTAAATCACTCTACTAATTATTAAGTTTAATTATTTTATTTTATTGGAATAATTAAAGGAACATAAAAAGGAAAAAAAGAAAGGGGATAATAGGTTTTTGGAGAAACTGTTTTCACGTGGAATTGGAGAGAAGAGGAAAAGAGAAGAAAAGCCGACACCAAGAGAATCGAAGAATCATCGCGAGGTAAGGGGTGATTTCGTTCGGTTAATATGCCTTATGGGTTTTGGGAATCATATGGATAATTGGGTATGTTAGAGAATTTGAATTATGATGATTATGAGTTATAGGAATAAACCTTATTTGTGTCGGTGTTGGAATTAGGAATCATAAATATGTCAGATAATTGATAGGGATGGATAAACTATGTTGTGTGATGTTATATTGGTGTGAAATGACGATGAAATGATGTTCCTAATGTACCAAATCGTGTTAGTAAGTTTGGAAATGAGTAAGAATGAAAAATGCTGTCAAAAAGTAGCAAAAATGCTGTCACAGGTCGTGGGAACCGGTTCCCTGTGGGAGGAACCGAGTTCCTGTTAATTTGGTCAAACGGAAAATAGACTCGGGAACCGGTTCTGATATGTAGGAACGGTTCCCCATTCAAAACCAGGGGCGGTATTTTTAACTTACGGAACCGTTCTGTATAGGTAGGAACCGGTTCCATGTGTATTTTCAAAACTTCTAAAACTTCAAAATTCATATTTTCTAAACCGTAACTCCGATTCGAGTGCCGTTTTGTTATTTCTTAAATTTAAAATTCTACCTCTTGGAAAGGAAAAATATTATTTTCTCGAAAATTATTTTTAAAAGAGCCGAGCCCCGATTTTGAAAAGTATGGATTAATTAAGGATGATGGATAATTAATAAGAATGGTTTGAGTTATCGGATGAATGCTAATGCTTACCATGTTGTGTTGATTATTTATTATGATTGAATACGATAATTTGGTGATTGCCATTAAGGGAATTATGTTGAGATCAAAGTCTGGGAATTGGTTTAGATTGATCTGACAGGGTGAATGAAGACTAATGCATATGTGTTGGTTCCCTTGTTGTTTATTTATGATTGTATTGATATCATGTGTGGTTGTTATTGTGTATACTGGTGATAGTCTTCTTGATTGAGGAGTAAGCGTCGACATATTTATGTTTTGTGATAAGTAGTTCATGATTATGTTGTTATCATGCGATATATGTTGATATTGGCAATTATGTGGAATTATGTTGTTATCATATTCCGTTGAATTAATGTTGCATGCTTTTATGATGCATGCATGAGCATTTGTTAAATTGGTTCATTCCCATTGTGCGGAGGTGGTGGCGAGCCAATAGACTTACAGTGCGAGGTAGTGAGGCTAGATTCTTGACCGGTGGTTATGGGTGAATCATTGATTGGATTCTTGACTCGTTGTTCGGGCGAATCATGGATTACCTGTCTTCCACGAGTAAGCGGAGCGGTGAACGCACGTTTGGTACCACATGCATAGAGTCCGCATTGCATATGGGATTGTAACATGCTAGGATGGTTTCGGTGTTGCAATTTCCATTGTTTGATTATATACATGTTCATTGTGTGAACGCCTTGTGCATTGATTATGACTTGTGTTTGGTTAATGAATTAACGTCTCGTTTATTCATTGTATTCTAGAAACGATAATGCATGTTATATTGAATTGGAATCTCACCCTTACTCAACATTTTCGATCCGGTGATTATTGCTTGGATTGGTGAGGATAGCTCTAGTATTGAGTCGTTGATTTAGTCCGCGCGGTGTCGTGCTCGTAGGCGTAAATCGGGAAAACGATTGTTTGGAATCCTTTAATGGATATTTTAATAATTTTGGAATTATGTTGATTTATTATCCCGGAATAAGCTGTTGAGTAAAGTATTCGGATTTAATTATGTTTCATTTCATCATTAAACATAATTTTGAGTATGATTTAATGGATGAGTATTCTTGATGAAGCATGACTGCTTTTGGTTAAAATTTTATGATTTAAATTGTGACGCCTTCTTGGTTGTGATTAAAATACTCGATTATTATGTATAAAACGCGGTAAATAGAAGGGGTGTTACAATAGTGGTATCAGAGCATAGTCGGTCGTTGTGACCAGTGTCTTAATGTCATTATTTCTTTGTACGCGACGAGTGTGCAACACCGCCGGTACTTGTTGCCTTCGATCGATTATTGCGGGAGTAGTGTGAAACTAAGTGGGGAGAAGAGATGCGTCCGGATATGTTCCGATTGGAAGTCTTTGTACGAGATCGTTGAAAAGACAGCAAGTGTGGTTAGAGTGTTGGAATCGTTTGGACCATGAGTCATAGTTGGAAGTGCAAAAGGTGAGTACGATTGAGAACGGAAAGTGTGGTAATGATGGTTTATACTTGAGATGATTATCGGATGTCTATTGACAAATTGAGGACTTGATCACCCTTAATCTCTTGTTGATAGTAGACGAAATCGTATTGGATGGTATATAATTGTCTTGCTATCTAATTGGGACATAAAGTAATGAATATGAATGAAGTGTGGTAGAAGCTTGTGAACCATATGAGTGGACGAAGACTCTAATAAGAATAATGAATTTAGATGGATGGTTAGAGTTGTAGATATTAATGATGGTGCTGTGGTATTTATGTTGTATTCTTCGACGGAAGTGAAAGGAAAATATAAGAGCGATGAATTACGGTAGTGAAGAATTGTGCGAGATTGTTCCAAGTAAGTTGGATTGCGTGGTGGATGAATTTCCTGAGGTGTTTCTAGAAGACGTCGGTGAATTGCCGCCTGAGAGAGAGGAGGAATTACTATAGATTTAATTCCTGGAACTAGTCCGTGTCGATGGCGCCGTATCGCAAGTCGGCATTTGAGTTGTCTGAGTTGAAGAAACGGTTGGAAGAGTTAGGTGTGAATTCTAATGTTCCCTGAGAATAATAGCGACTCATCGTTTGAGCAAGATGTTGAATTAGCTTGAGGCTACCCTTGGGTTGAATGTTTGAAGTAAACCAAGTGATTATGAATCGTTTTGATGAGTCGATGCATATTCTTGGCCTAGAAGATATTTGGTGATTGAAAAGAATGACTCTTAGAAGATGAAGTTGGTGTGATTGGAATATTGCAACGCTTCCGGTTGATCGTGAAGTTGCCAGTGTGAGTGACCTCTTTGTGTTCTTGAAAAGATTAATTGTGTTAGTGTCAATGATTGATATAAAGTATGCAATGATGTGAATTGGTTATTGGAATCGTAACTTAACGCAATTAATCATGGTGAATGATGTGTGTGCGTATGTTGAAGTTAGAATCTCAAATTTTGCATTCTATGATGTTTTGGAATTTTCACTCACAAGGTGAGAAATCGATTACCTATTATAGGAATTGATTTCTGTCGACATCATTATTTTTAAAACTTGTAAAATCCATAATTTGAGTGTTGGATGTCTGATTTGAGTTTCGTTTGAAGTGTTGGAAAGATAATGTGATGAACTTTGTTTTAAAAATGGTTCCAGCACACTAAGTAATTTATTTATTGTGTAATGATGGTTGAGGAGAGTCGGAGTCGTTGTTAATGTCGATTACGGTACAAAACTTATTTCTATGACACCGCACAAGGCGTCAACTTTAGATATAGAAAATTGAAGAAGCTATTGGAAGGTGCTCAGAGAAATAGATTTGTAAAACCAAGTGTATTGTTTTGGGATTCGATTGTGAGGAAGGATTCCAAGAGTGGAAGAGGAGGTTGACTAGTGCTCGATTTTAATTTTGCCGAATCCGGAAGGGTCCCTTGTTGTGTATTATGATGCGTCATTGATGGGTTTAGGTGGTGTGTTGATGAAGGATAAGCGGGTTGTGGCTTATGCTTTGAGACAATTGAAAGTGCATGAAAGGAATTACCCGACTCATGATTTAGAGTTGGCGGCTGTTGTGTTTGTGTTGAAATTATGGAGGCATTATCTGTATGGTTCGCAATTTGAAGTGTTCAGTGATCATAAGAGCCTGAAGTATCTCTCTGATCGGAAAGAGTTGAACAAGAGGCAGGGAAGATGGTTAGAATTTCTCAAGGAGTATGATTTTGGTTTGAATTACCATCCTGGTAAGGCAAACGTCGTGGCTGATTCGTTGAGCAGGAAAGCCTTGCACATGTCGATGTTAATGGTTCGTGAATTGGATTTAGTGGAACAATTCAGAGACTTGAGTTTGATATGTGAGACTACTCGAATAGTGTGAAGTTGGGCATGTCGACTAGTGGTATTTTGAAGAGATTCGAAATGGATGAAGTCGATGTTGGTTTAGTGGACAAGTCGACATTGATTAACCAAGGTCAAGGAGGTGAGTTCGAATTGGCGAGAATGGTGCTATGAGATTTGGTGATAGAGTGTGTGTCCGGATGTTCTTTGAGATCAGAAAGAGTATCTTGGGGGAAGGACACCGTAGTGGATTGAGTATTCATCCTGGTGCTACTAAGATGTATCATGATTTGAAGAAATTATTTTGGTGGCCTGGAATGAAAAAGGAAATTGCCGAGTTTGTGTACGCATGTTTGGTGTGTCAAAAATCGAAGATTGAACATCAGAGGCCGTCGGGATTGATGGAACCGTTGTTTGTTCCGGAATGGAAATGGGATGACATTTCTATGGATTTCGTGACTGGTTGCTGAAGACAACTAAGAGCTGTGATTCTAGTTGGGTTATTTTCGACCGATTGACAAAGTCTGCTCACTTCATTCCGATAAGAATGGATTATCCGATGGAGAGGTTGGCAGAATTGTATGTCGAAAAGGTTGTAAGTTTGCATAGTATTCCGTCTAGCATTGTGTCGGATATAGATCCGAGGTTTACTTCTAAGTTCTGGACAGGATTGCAGGAGGCTCTAGGTACTAAGTTACGATTGAGTTCGCATATCATCCATGATGGTCGAGACGGAGAGGCGATTATCGTTGGAAGATTTCTTTGAGAGCTTGTGTGTTAGAGAAAGGTGGAGCTTGGGATAGCTATTTGTCGTTGATAGAGTTTACCTACAACAATAGTTTACATTCGAGCATCGGTATGGTGTTAGCTGGCAATTTCGATCCAGGGTAAAATTGGCATAGGTGAATAAAATATGTTTACTATCACATGGAAAAGAGATTGATATTTGTTGGTGATAGGTAAACATAAGGCCTTTTCGTTTCATAGAGAAAAGATCTTTCGATTGCCAATGGTGAGCGATATTTCGAACTAAAGTCTTTAGTATTTTTAGGATATGAAGAAATTCCTTTAATAAATATGTCAACATTGGAGCGGTCCAAACAAAAGGATTAAAGTGAAATACGAATAGTTATAGAATTGAATTTGAATGACTTCAAGATTGAATTTTGAATAAAAGGCGCCATTGTAAGGGACGCGTGGAGATTGGAGAACGAAGAGACTTGCATGTCTTAAGCGTGGGCGCAATATTATAGTAAGACCGTTAGAATTCGAACATTATAAATAGGTGTTTTCTATTAGATTTTTGGTGTGTTCGTTAGATGTACTAAAAAATTCTCAAACACTCAAACTACCGTAATCGAAAGGGAAACGAGTCAAGGAGATATCATGTACGTTAAGAACATCATGTTATTTTACAATTTAAATGCCAGTTTATTATCATTTATTTCCGTTTTCCTGCACTTTTACCTTTAAAGTATTTCGATTCTTGTCTTTTTACCTTTATTCCATTCGCCTTTAAACACTTATTGTTCTAGAAACCTATTTACTTTCAAACTTTTATTGTATTTCCCAGAAATTGTTACTTTTTAAGAGTATCCTTACCTTTACATTCAATTGTCAACAATCAAGTTTAAGTTCGAAATCTTTACACAAATAGTCAGTATATTTCCATAGTCAAACAGTCAGTATATTTCTGTAACCAATTTCAAGAATCAATTGAAGATCATGGGTTTGAACATAAAAATCTATTATGACACATGTGTCCTAGGATCAATCTAGTCGATCCCGTAAGTAACCAATAATAAATAGTAAAATTGGAAGACTAGCGGTTGTTTACGAAATCACCGTAAACAAATTGCACACTTGGGACAGTGTCATATTAGAAACTATTTATTAGAATTTTATGAACATTGCAAAATTTGAATTGGTATATGAACCTTGAAGTGGTAAAATAAAAGATAATAATCAGATATACCCGAAGACAACGTACCAAAACAATGACAAATACAACCAACCAAGATAGGGACAAACCTCCTTACAAGGAGCGTCAGCGGTCGTTCGAGTTCGTGATGCCTCTAGTACTATCCACGGGGTAGTTCAACGCCCCATTTAGTGTGATGAAATACCATCGCCATTTCAACTATGCCGCACGCAGAAGTCAATCATATTCGACTCCACTAGGCCTCCGTGTTTCGACCCTTTAAGGCCCGAGATCCATTGTATGGGATGCCAACTTCGTTTATGGCGGGGTTACATAACGCACCCATTTGTCCCGGTCAGGATCCGGTTCAGAACGAACCATTTCCTACAAACTCCCGAACTTGGGAAATCGTGACCAATGGCCTACCGACAACTAACAATCGAGCGTTTAGACAACGGATGGATGATAGTAACCATGATATGGTAGGAGTCTTAGCCGAAATGAATGCTATTTTGGTCCTTTAATTGAATATCGTCGAACAAACCAAGAAAACACAGCCGGATGTCTAGGATAGCAGATTTGGTGCCCCGATGCACAGGGAGGCGTGGCGAGAATCCGGTGGTGATTCGGAACGAAGAACCTACCATTGAACAAGTTCGACCCCTATAAGGGATCGAAGAAATAAACGTGGGCCAAGATTAAGGCAACAGACGTTCAAGAAGACCAAATCGAGCCTAGACCGTTAGTGGTTGTCAATAATGCGACGAAGTTGTCCATAGGGTCGAACGACAATTTAGTGGCGAAAAATAATCTAACGCTATGATAGAAAGAATAATGGCCCAAAATGGTGTAAATTCGATTTAGAAGGCCAAATTATACTTCTCTATCGTAGGTTACATTCTACAAGAATTACCGGGGTTTCAAAGTCCCCAAATTTACAAAATTAGCGGGTGATACCGTGAGTCGACATAGAACACATAGCGAGATATTTGGTGGGCGGGATATATCAAATAACGAAAATCTTAGGATAAAATATTTTCCAAGTTCTTTGACAAAGAGCGCGTACGTGGTTCACCACATTACCCCTGGATGCGTGGATACTTGGCCCTATTTGGAAAGACTCTTTCATGAGCGGTTCTACATGGGCCAATCCAAAATCGATCTGAAAGAGCTGCAAGCATTAAAAGAAAGTTTAGAACCCATAGATGACTATCCGAATAGATTAATCGTTAAAATCTAGATGTTTTGATGGTGCACGAACATGAATTGGTCGAAATGGTGCGAGGCTGGATTATTCCATTCGAAGAAACTGACACCAGATATCTAAGGATATGGCCCAATTGGTCGATAGAGTTCGACAAGTCGAAAGATTAAAAGCGGAAAAGGCTAGGGCTAGTAAGAATCATAAGAAAGAACGAATAGCCTATATAGGCGGAAGAAGAAAACATAGATGATTTCCAAGACCCATATAATTTCGACCCCGAAATAGATCTTCTTCGAACTAAAAGAGGCACCCCTACGCTTGCGAGTTACGCTTCCTTCCAATGGAAAGGACAACATCGAAAATGAGAAAAATGAGAAATATCCTAAGAAAATATACACTTTCGACATAACTAAATGTGATGAAATCTTGATTTGCTTGTTAAGGATGGTCGGTTAATAGTTCCTCCGAACCTTAAGATTCCTCCATTGGAACAAAGGAGGAAGAGGGTTTTGTAAGTACCATAATTTCCTAGGTCATAAAACCTCACAATGCTTTCTTTTCGAGTTTGATACGAATGCAATCAAGGATGGCGGGTTGAAATTTGCGGACAAGGGAAAAACCCCATGAAAGTGGATACGGATCCGTTCGATGGCGAAACCAACTATCTTGAGCCTTTGGAAATCAACATGATCGAAGTTCGAGAACAAGGTTAAAACAAGCGTGGAGTTCGAGGAAGATGGAGGTTTCGTCTTGGTTAAGAAAGGAACTCGATAACCCCCAAAGGTGCTCAAGGCAAAGCTAATGAAAGAGGCAATACAGTGAGGGCAAGATATAAATCGACAAAAATTTAACTAAGGCTCTTGAAGGTCTCGGGATAAAGTTCGAGAAGGTCGAATTTACGATGACCCAATCTTTGGAGTAAACATGGTAGATTTCGAGCAGCCAAATGCAAGAAGTGGAGCGATGCTTGGAGAAAGAAAGAGAACAAAGAGGAAAGTTTGCAAAGAAAGATGCAAGCGTGAGTACCTATTTCATTGTCATAAGAAGAACCAAGACAAGTTCTTGTGCCCAAGATGCACATCATTTGTAACCAGGATAGTCTTGAATCGAAAGGGCCGAGGGAGCGGAATTAATTGAGGCAAGACAATCGGTTATGCAGGGTATACCCAGGCGATGAAAGTCTTTGGAATTCATAGTTCGTGCCACAAGATTGGTGCGGAATATACGATTTGTCCCGGATGTGCAGTTTATGATAAAGGAATATACGAAGCATTTGAAAGCAGTCCCATTCGTTTCAGTTGGGCGCCAAAGTGGAATCCTTGATGTAATCCGGGCGAACCATGCAGAGAAGACCGTCCCTATCCTAGGAAGCAAGGAAGGTATCTTTCAAATTACTGCAAACCCCCCGATAGGTGGTGCGGGCAAAAGAATGACAAAGGAAGGGCAAATGGCGCAATTTCGACCGCGGAAAAGCTGCTATGGCATCTGAGGCAATTTAATTGAAAGGAGGAAATCGGTGGAAAATTATAAAGGAAAAACCCAATGTCACGCTCTCAATGGCGCAGACACCAGCGTAACAAGAAGGCGGCAAAGGGTGAAGCCCATGGAAATTGGCGAGTCTAGCACCAACAATCCAAAGTCGAACTCGGCTGGGGCAAACCCCTGTCCGGAAGTTATTCTCACCAAAAGGAGATCGAAGAACAAAAGGAAGCAGGAGCGAAGAAGATCTAATGGTGATGATTTCGAGTCGGGAGAGTCTTTCTTTAACGCTAATTGTAATGTTGTATCGGTTTGCCTTGCGAGTTCGAACATGTCTGAGTATGGGTTGGAGAGAGGCAGATGAAGAGAAATGGCCAAACATAGGCGGTGTGTTACTATATAATGAATAGCGTGCGATCGAAGAGCGAGCGCTTTTGAAAGACGACGAGGAAATGAAGAATCATTTGAAACCTCTGTTCATCGGGCCAAAGTGGAGCAACACGGGCGTAAATAAAGTCTTGGTTGTGGAGGCATCCAATTTAATGCCCGATTCATGCTAAAAGGATAGGGATGCGAGGATTACGGCGTTCGACCTCATAACATGGTACTCTCCATTATGAAGGTAAAGTTGGTAAGACACTAGGGGTAATACAAGTGAATCTCACGGTTGGTTCTGACTAGGCCAACCATGTTCATGGTAATAGGCTGAAGGCCAACTACAACATGCTACTTGCGAGAATGGATCCACGGAATTGGGCCCTCTTGATGCATCAAAGATTAGTGCTATGGAGAGGATGGAATAGTTGAAAATATAGAGGTGACCGAGTTATTATATGACGATATTAATCATGTTGATAAGAGAATTTTGACCGTAACATGGCCAACATTGGGCCATGCAACCCACAAGAGTACTTGAACCAAATGAAAATGCCTACTATTCTCTAACACTTGGTCCTAATGGCTTCCTGGGATAGAGAACCGATGTGGGATGGACAAGAAGTTGAAGAAGAAGGTGAGACTTGACGATCCAGCCAACCGGTGACAACGAAGGTGTTATGGTGAAACCAACTACTATCGAAGCTTTACTATCTGGTGAGAATAAGAAAAGACGGCTCTCCGAGATACAAAATATGGTGCCTGAGCCATAGACACTAAAACAAAAACAACGACAAAAGCAAGTCACGAGGGCACCCATCTTACCCCACCCAATGAAGGACAAACTTCCACACCAATGGACCAGCGGCTAGACGCTATCTATGATCAAGAGCCTAGAAGTGATAATCAAGAGGCAAATGACTTGGCTCAAATAGCCTCGGGATATAGGATATCAAAGAAAAACTCAATACCTCATAGAAGCTAGGGAAGAATAATGGCTACAAAGTTATCACCCTTAGATTTAGAAAATGCGAAATTAGGTTATTCAAACCAGGAGGAATTGAAGTTTTAACATAGATGCTTTAGCGATCTGATTAGCGGACTCCTATAGTAAACTATTTGAGAAATCCTTCAATAAATACAGAGAGGAAAGTCAAGTACGAGCATTGTCAATGTAGTGATCGGAATGAATTATTTAAGAAGACCGGAATGAGTGCTACTCAAATGTTTAGGGAAAACAAGCATATTTAGCCTTGTCTAATGTGCAGTGGACATGTGGGGACATCAAGCGAGCCACAAAATGAAATGGCTCTTGTTCGGATATGGAATGTATTGGCCCACTATGCTCAAAGATTGCATAGAATTCGCCAAGGTTGTGAAGAGTGTCAAGTCCATCTTGGCATTCAACATGCTCCCAAGCGAGCTACATTCGATTGTTAAGCCTTGGCCTTTGGGATGGGCATTAGATTTGATTGGTGAAATTCGGTAACATCATCTAAAGGACGAAATATATTCTTGTAGGAATAGACTATTTCACAAAGTGGGTGAGCGATTCCTTTAGTGAATGTAGACCAAGAAGCTATTATAGAATTTATCTGACAAATAATATCTGAGTTTGGGATACCGAAAGTATCACAACAGATCAAGGTTCGGTTTTCACAGGCGAAAAATGCAAGAGTTCGCACAAGAAATGGGATTCAAACTACTCACATCAACACCTTATTACGCCCAAGCAAGCGGTCGGTAGAAGCGACCAATAAAGTCATAATAGGTTTGATCAAGAAGCATATAGGTCGAAAACCAAGAAATTGGCACAAAACCTTAGATCAAGCTCTATGGGCTGTCCGTCTCCTAAGGAGGCAACAAATACCACTCGTTTCGACTTACATTTGGGCACGACGGTGTTGCGGTGAAATACACCTACAATCAAGAATCCAAAGGAACGAAATACCCATTGATCAATCTGGAAATGATGATGAATGAATTAGTGGATATAGATGAAGAAAGCTACGTGCTTTAGAGGTTATGAGAAGAGGAAAAGAGTAGCTAGGCGTACAATAAAAGAGTTAAGAACAAGAAATTTTCAACCAATGATGCAGTGCGGAAAGTTATTTTGCCTATGGATAAGAAGAATAGAGTACTCGGTAAATGGTGGCCCATTGGGAGGGACCTTTTCGTATTTTGAAAACCTTTTGAATAATGCCTATGAGATAGAGGAATTAGCGAAGATGAAGAATCTTAAGAGTAAGCGGAAATACTTAAAAGGTATAAACCATACTTGCGAAATTGAATCGCTTTGCTAAATAGATATTGAAGATGGGATAGAGCTAAGAGAGAGCCATAAATAACAAATATGAGTCATGTTGAAATATAGGAATACATAATAAAGTTTTTTAACTTCTCCAAGAAGTAAAAGGAGCATCTCGTTCAACCTAGCAAATTTGTTTTGCACAAGTTGATTCTACATTGATTCAGTGTTTGATCCTTTCAAGCTCTTGATTTCTTGGCTTATACCTTGTCTCCATCATTTAAGACTCGTGAGATCAGCCCTTGATCATCTGAGACTTCATAGTCGTTTGTAGAGTTATCTGTTCACCTTCGCACCGCGATTTTACATTTAAGCTCCTCGATGGGACTCCCGAATAAGATAGACCGACCTAGAACATCGTACCTATCTTTTCTTTGCAATTTCATGAGACTCTAAAGCTTCCCCTTTTAGTAAGCTCAAGTCTGGTCATAGGCGTTAGATAAAGCTTCTCGTTTGGTTCGAGTTTTAGCCGATACCATGAAGCGATGTATCGATTAACTTCATCAAGAAGGAGTTGCAAATCATAAATGATCTCGACCACGTCGGAGGGCAAATACTAAGATCTATTTGTGTCAAAAGATTCTTCATCGAAAAGTAAACCCGGGATTGTCCTTTAAGATGGTGAAGAAATCAACTTGAAAAATAGTAGTATTAACCTCTTGAAGAAGGCGGTCAAGAAGGAGAGGCGTATCCTCTTTGATTGACTCGAATCACTAGATGGAATCGCGCGAAGAAGGACCACATTGAGATAGCATCAATTTGAGGTATTTTAAAGGATTATTCTTCTTCATCTCTGCCTTTTGCTCTTGAGAGAGAGGATTTGGCTTGACGAAAGCGCAAAAGCAGAATTTCCATTTACTGTGTTTCCTCATGCACCCTCTACCTCCATTCTCCCATCTCCACCTTCCGTTTGCATCCCTTCATCTTCGTTGTCGGCAAGTAGTGACTCACGGTGTGTCGTCTCTCCATCGGTTTGACCAATGAATCGCCTTTTAGAGAAGAGTCACTAGGAATATCAATGATAGGGTTTCGACCCCAATGTTTGGTTCATCTACCCTCAAGTTCTCCACCAATGAAGGAGAAGTAGCCGGTGATCTAAGGTTTCACCCAAGGAAGCGAAGTTACTTGTTGATCTAAGGCTAGCAGCTCCAGGTAGCCACGAGATGAACCTTTGTTTAAAGCATCCTCATTTGAGCCTTCCGGTTGAGGAGAAAGTACAGGGTTCGAACTTTGGATATTAGGAGGATTGACAGGAGCAGAAGGAATACTCTGCATATAAAAAAAAAAAACAGGGATCAGCGTGTGTTAAAGTTGTGTAAGTTAGTAACGAAAGGCATCGAAGTAATCTTTACCTTTTGTCCATCAGAAGTAGCATTGCTGCCAATTTGTTCTGAAGCAGGATTCTTCGAAGGTAGAGGATTCGAAGAGACTTTAGATTTGGTTTGAGGAGCATTGGCAGGAACTTCTTTGCTAATGGACTTAGCAACTTGAGAAGCTTCACCAGATTGTGAAGGTTTTTTCTTCTTTTTCTTTTTGAGGATTGAGGTATCGTCGCTTCCTTGTGTTTCATCTTCTGGTCGAAGAGTTTCATGCTTTCGTTTCTTGGGGGACTTTGGGGCAAGCCACTTGCACGAAAGTGTGACTAAGATGATTAACCAATTTAGAAGGAATTTGAAATAGTGAAGAGGTAAGCATGAAAATACCTTCTTTTTCTTTTCTTCAAAGTATTGTCTACCTCGGAGGAGGATTGTAGTGATGATGGTTGGTGTTTGTGAAGTTGAAGTTGAGCCGACTTTAGGCGCGATTTTGTCTTTTCAAGGACTTCAAATCAATAGTGAAATGATTAAGAATATGGTTAAGATAAAACAAAAATAGCATTTTGAGGAACTTGATTTTCTTTCAGTTCGCACCTTCGCACTCCAGATTTAATACATGGTGACAAGTCGTAGCGAAGGTGCCCTTTAAAGTTGTATAAATCATGTTTCATACGTAACCCTCTGGCAAGTTTTTGGTATCATTTTCGCAGCAAAAGAGATCTAAAATATAACCACCAGTGCGGGAAAAAGGCAAAAGCCACAAGTAGGCAAGTTTGGAAATTTAGGTGGTTTATGCTTAAAAGCCCACACCTATCTTCGATTTCATATAAGGAGGACATCGAATTGGAAGTTGCTTTTCAAATTTTTCTTTTAAAGTTTTTCGCATCGCAAATCGATGTATGTCCATTGGATTATACACAACTTCAAAATATTTTTGGAAAACTCGAATTTCTTTGACATGAGTAAGCCTACCTTTCTGGATGTTTTCCTGCACAAGAGAAAAAGTTGTTGTTAATTGTTGTTGGATTTCGATGGTACCAAACATGTTACTCGAATAATAGCACACCAAGTATGAAAATCTCTTGTCTTGTAGAAGGAAGGGGTAAAACAAACTAATGCGAACTCAAAAAATCTTCATGTTGTTTTGTTTGATTTCAATTTCCTTGAAGGGTAAGGTACCCCCTGACATATTTCTCTCTTCTTGTCGAAAAGAGGTTCGGAAGGATCGACACAAACCAAACTGTCGAGCCACGGTGATAGGCAGGATATGTGCTTGACTTTTGTGGGGTTATCCTTGAAGCAATCAATCTAGGGGTTAGAAAAGCTTTCAGATATCTCTTGTTGTTTTTCCAAAATAGCCTGTCGAGGCGGTGAACCAAGATGGTCCACGGTTCGGGTAGCAAATGGGGCCATCGAAGAATCACAATCATGTCTCTTCGAAAAGATCATCATGTATTGAATGAAGTCTGGTTTTGAAGTTTTCTTTTCATCGTTTGGAGTGAGTTTCGATCTGTTCCCTCAATGCTACGATTCGCAACATCGGGATGATCTTCATTAAGTGTTCTGAGGTTGGTAGAGATGATTCGAAAGTGGCATTCAACCAAAGTTGCAACAACCAAAAGGGCCACTAGAAGAAGATTTGTCGGCTTTGTAGGTTTTAATTTCAATACAAAGAAGACAAATGCTTTTACAAGTGGACAACAGAGTCATGATGCGCACTTTTCGACCATGGTGTAGTTGATTGGCTAGGGTAATGAATCTACTAGCCACTTGAAGGATTTTGAAAACATATTTCGATAGCCATAGTGCTAAGAAGGCTATGTGTTCAACTTCCAAACTTCTTCCTCGAGAATGGTAGCAATATATTTGGAGAAGCGCATGCTTGAGCTCAAATTCAATGAGGTTCTCCGTCCTCATTAGGATCGAAAGTTTCTCCAATAGGTGAAAGCCTGAATGGCTGCTATGTCAAAGAAAGTGGGTGTCACCATCCCACAAGGAAGATGGAACGTGTTAAGTCTTGTCCGTATATAAAGAAGCCAACAAAAGGGGTGGCTATAGCTAAAACCTAATTTGGACATTTGAATCAAATTAAGGATACCTAAGCTTTCCCATTCCGAGACTTCTTGTTTTCAATCTTGGCAAGCCAATTTTGATATGACCGTCGATGTAGGGCAAGAACGGAAGGGTTTGAAGTTAAGAATGTAATCTAGGTTAAAAGGGTCTCTTTTAGTGCCGTTGTTATGCCTTCACCGCTCCTTCTAGGGTTTTAGGCAATTTGGCAGCAGAATCCTCACCCTTAAGATTCAAGGGTACAGACTTATTAAAAATAGGTTTTGTTAAAAAATAGGCGGGAAAGAATCCCTTCGTCTTCGCTAAACGCTCTGTGGAAATCAGAGGACCCATTACTCCTAAGATTTTATCAGAAACAATGGTAGGGATGATTACCTGAGAAGCATAAATCGCTTTTTGCTCCGGGGTCATTTTGGGAGTAGAGATAAACTCTTGGTTACCCAGGTTGATGATCTTGCCCACTGGTTTTTCAACAGAATCCGCGATCTGTTTGGATTTCCCAGATTTCTTGGAAGCAGTTGATGGCATTGTTGAGGAAGACATGGTGAGATGAAAAATCTTTTTGATGGAAGAATCTAGTTTGTTCAAAGAAATGAAGAGTAGAAAATCGATTTTCTTGAAAGTGAGAGGTTTTGGAAAAGTTCGAATGAAGAAGATGAAGTGTTTTATAGCTTCTCTAACGGTTGGGAAATTTTTGACCTTTGGGAAGTAGTGGGACACGTGTAATCATTTTATTGAGAGGAGAAAAGTGAACTTTTCAACTTCCTAAGAGGTGACGTGTTGTTACCTAAGAAATGATGTGTTGTCACTAATTACTATCATTAAACCGTCATGATGGCACGTTTAGGTGTCTTTGATTAGACGATGCGAAAGTGATATACCTACTCGACGTCATGTACGGAAATCATCATTCTTGTATCGAAATTGCATGAGATATCCAAGAACAAATATTTCTCTCTCGAAATAAATGTTCTTGAGGGGCAATTTGTTAGCTGGCAATTTCGATCCAGGGTAAAATTGGCATAGGTGAATAAAATATGTTTACTATCACATGGAAAAGAGATTGATATTTGTTGGTGATAGGTAAACATAAGGCCTTTTCGTTTCATAGAGAAAAGATCTTTCGATTGCCAATGGTGAGCGATATTTCGAACTAAAGTCTTTAGTATTTTTAGGATATGAAGAAATTCCTTTAATAAATATGTCAACATTGGAGCGGTCCAAACAAAAGGATTAAAGTGAAATACGAATAGTTATAGAATTCAATTTGAATGACTTCAAGATTGAATTTTGAATAAAAGGCGCCATTGTGGGACGCGTGGAGATTGGAGAACGAAAGAGACTTGCATGTCTTAAACGTTGCAATATTATAGTAAGACCGTTAGGTCGTAACATTATAAATAGGTGTTTTCTATTAGATTTTGGTGTGTTAGTTAGATGTACTAAAAATTCTCAAACACTCAAACTACCGTAATCGAAAGGGAAACGAGTCAAGGAGATATCATGTACGTTAAGAACATCATGTTATTTTACAATTTAAATGCCAGTTTATTATCATTTATTTCCGTTTTCCTGCACTTTTACCTTTAAAGTATTTCGATTCTTGTCTTTTTACCTTTATTCCATTCGCCTTTAAACACTTATTGTTCTAGAAACCTATTTACTTTCAAACTTTTATTGTATTTCCCAGAAATTGTTACTTTTTAAGAGTATCCTTACCTTTACATTCAATTGTCAACAATCAAGTTTAAGTTCGAAATCTTTACACAAATAGTCAGTATATTTCCATAGTCAAACAGTCAGTATATTTCTGTAACCAATTTCAAGAATCAATTGAAGATCATGGGTTTGAACATAAAAATCTATTATGACACATGTGTCCTAGGATCAATCTAGTCGATCCTGTAAGTAACCAATAATAAATAGTAAAAATTGGAAGACTAGCGGTTGTTTACGAGAAATCACCGTAAACATATGGCTCCGTTTGAGGCATTGTATGGTAGGAGATGTCGGACACCGTTGTGTTGGTACGAATCTGGAGAAAGTGTTGTGATTGGACCAGAGATTGTTCAACAAACTTCAGAAAGGATTAAGACGATTCAGGAGAAGATGAGAACTTCTCAGAGCCGTCAGAAAAGTTATCATGATAAGAGGAGGAAAGATCTTGAGTTTAATGAAGGAGACCATGTGTTTATGAGAGTTACTCCGATGACGGGTATTGGTCGAGCCTTGAAGTCAAAGAAGTTGACTCCGCGCTTTATTGGTCCGTTTCGGATTACCAAAAGAGTTGGGAAAGTTGCTTATCAGATTGCTTTACCGCCGTCACTTGCTAATTTGCATGATGTTTTCCACGTATCTCAGTTGAGGAGGTACATTGCGGATCCGTCTCATGAGATTCAAATAGATGATGTTCAGGTGCGGGATAACTTGACTGTTGAAGCAGTGCCTGCGAGAATTGAGGATCGGAAAGTGAAGCAATTGCGAGGTAAAGAGATAGCACTGGTAAGAGTAGCTTGGGGAGGACTAGCTGAAGGGAATGTAACTTGGGAGCTGGAGAGTCGATGAAGGACTCGTATCCCGAACTGTTCGTTTAAGGTATGTTTTCGAGGACGAAAACTCTTTAGTGGGGAGAGTTGTGACACCCGATTTAATTTAAATATTAAATAAGTGAGGATTTAATTATTTAATTAAATGAAGTCTCGAGTATTAATTTTAGTGGATTAATTGGGTCATTAAATGAGGGAATGTTTTGAGGTGTGCAGAGTAAACGGTGGGTGTAAGAGAGTAAATCACTCTACTAATTATTAAGTTTAATTATTTTATTTTATTGGAATAATTAAAGGAACATAAAAGGAAAAAAGAAAGGGATAATAGGTTTTGGAGAAACTGTTTTCACGTGGAATTGGAGAGAAGAGGAAAAGAGAAGAAAAGCCGACACCAAGAGAATCGAAGAATCATCGCGAGGTAAGGGGTGATTTCGTTCGGTTAATATGCCTTATGGGTTTTGGGAATCATAGGGATAATTGGATATGTTAGAGAATTTGAATTATGATGATTATGAGTTATAGGAATAAACCCTATTTGTGTCGGTGTTGGAATTAGGAATCATAAATATGTCAGATAATTGATAGGGATGGATAAACTATGTTGTGTGATGTTATATTGGTGTGAAATGACGATGAAATGATGTTCCTAATGTACCAAATCGTGTTAGTAAGTTTGGAAATGAGTAAGAATGAAAAATGCTGTCAAAAAATAGCAAAAATTCTGTCACAGGTCGTGGGAACCGGTTCCTGGGAGGAACCGAGTTCCAGTGTTAATTTGGTCAAAAAAATAGACTCGAACCGGTTCCTGTATATGTAGGAACCGGTTCCCCATTCAAAAACCAGGGCGAGTATTTTTAACTTACAGGAACCGGTTCCTGTATAGGTAGGAACCGGGTTCCATGTGTATTTTTTCAAAAACTTCTAAAACTTCAAAGATTCATATTTTCTAAACCGTAACTCCGATTCGAGAGCCGTTGGTGTTATTTCTTAAATTTAAAATTCTACCTCTTGGAAAGGAAAAATATTATTTTCTCGAAAATTATTTTTAAAAGAACCGAGCCCCGATTTTGAAAAGTATGGATTAATTAAGGATGATGGATAATTAATAAGAATGGTTTGAGTTATCGGATGAATGCTAATGCTTACCATGTTGTGTTGATTATTTATTATGATTGAATACGATAATTTGGTGATTGCCATTAAGGGAATTATGTTGAGATCAAAGTCTGGGAATTGGTTTAGATTGATCTGACAGGGTGAATGAAGACTAATGCATATGTGTTGGTTCCCTTGTTGTTTATTTATGATTGTATTGATATCATGTGTGGTTGTTATTGTGTATACTGGTGATAGTCTTACTGATTGAGGAGTAAGCGTTCGACATATTTATGTTTTGTGATAAGTAGTTCATGATTATGTTGTTATCATGCGATATATGTTGATATTGGCAATTATGTGGAATTATGTTGTTATCATATTCCGTTGAATTAATGTTGCATGCTTTTATGATGCATGCATGAGCATTTGTTAAATTGGTTCATTCCCATTGTGCGGAGGTGAACTGGCAGAGCCAATAGACTTACCTGGTGCAGAGGTAGTGAGGCTAGATTCTTGACCCGGTGGTTATGGGCGAATCATGGATTGGATTCTTGACTCAGTGTTCTGGGCGAATCATGGATTACACTGTCTTTCCACGAGTAAGCGGAGGTGGGTGAACGCGTTCACGTTTGGTACCACATGCATAGAGTCGCATTGCATATGGGATTGTAACATGCTAGGATGGTTTCAGTGTTGCAATTTCCATTGTTTGATTATATACATGTTCATTGTGTGAACGCCTTGTGCATTGATTATGACTTGTGTTTGGTTAATTAATTAACGATGTCTGTTTATTCTTGTATTCTAGAAACGATAATGCATGTTATATTGAATTGGAATCTCACCTTACTCAACATTTTCGGATCCGGTGATTAGTCTTGATTGGTGAGGATAACTCTAGTATTGAGTCGTTGATTTAGTCCGCGTGTCGTTGTCGTGCTCGTAGTCGTAATAATCGGGAAAACGATTGTTTGGAATCCTTTAATGGATATTTTAATAATTTTGGAATTATGTTGATTTATTATCCTGGAATAACTGTTGAGTAAAGTATTCGGGATTTAATTATGTTTCATTTCCGCTGTTAAACATAATTTTGAGTATGATTTAATGGATGAGTATTCTTGATGAAGCATGATTGTTTTGTTAAAATTTTATGATTTAAATTGTGACGCCTTCTTGGTTGTGATTAAAATACTCTGATTATTATGTATAAAACGCGGGTAAATAGAAGGGGGTGTTACAGTTTTGGTCTTGCATGTTTTATTATTCTATTTCTTGTGTTCTAATGTTTAATTTTCTACTTGCTTCCATTTCTTTTAGGGTTTCTAGGATAGTGAACGCATGAGCTTGTTTGCTTGGTACTTTGTATATGCACTAGTATACTGTTACAATATATTTAATCATGGATATTGTATCAAGTTCGACAAAGAAGATCATTAAGGATATTTTGTAGGACTAGGTTGATTCACAAATATTGGAGATTGTTTACACTTTTGTTCGTGGAGACATTTTTCACCAAGCGGTAAGTGATGTGAGTCTAGTGGATGATTGGGGAGTATTCCTCCTTAATGAAGATAAAAGGAGTTGAAATCAACATAATGGCTGTATGACTCCTTTATATAAATGTTTGTTCTCTCTCATTGGTTATCGGCTTTCTTTCAACGAGTTTGAGGGTATTAGGCCATCTACTTATAACCCTTTCCTAGTTACATCCGGTGAGTTCTGCATTTATAAAAGTTTTCCATCACTAGTGCGAATAAAATGAGGGCAAGCCAATAATGACATTGTTCTTCCACCTTTTCAAAATGCAAAACAAACCCAACCGAGAGAGTGGTTCTGATATGCTTTTCCTAAGCCAAAGCTTTGATATGTTTAAGCTTATTGTAATAATGTAAAACATTTCAAGGATTGCTTCTTCCCGATCACTCCTCTTAGTGGGGAAGCGCGTGTGAATATATGTTATTTAGATTATGGTCCCTCGCCCATGTGCACAAATTTCTTACACAATTATTTGATTCAAATCTACGACGAGACAATAACATGAATGTATCGCTATAGGGAGGGGGTGTGTCACAAGAGAAATTATACTTAAATAATCACTTGGTGGCCTTATGTTAGTAACTTGATTAAATGGGTAAAGTTGTTTCATCCGATATGGTGTTTAGAAACTAGTTGAAAAGGTTCATACAAATTCGGTGACTGGTGGACACTAACTCAAAGAAGGAAAGGAAGAAAATAGTTGGTAAGTGGCTCTAGGATCTTGTCTTCTCTCTTTCATTTCTTGAATCTATTGCGATGTATTTTCTTAGTCTTGCAGACGCGTTGAAGTGTGAGAATGCAATGCGGTAGTTAATAAAGGAGAACCATAATGCCATTACTTTGGCCTGAATTCAGAATAATCCTTCTGCTATATGAGCTTTTACATCAGGTACACTTGCTGGAATGCCTTATGGTCTGGTTTTTAGGCAAGTCACTCATGCTACACCTCTTGTTGCTCAAAATGAACTTTGGGTTTCTCCTAAATAATTTATGGTAGATGAAGTCTTATCATCTCCATGGCGGGGAGCCAAGGAAAGGTTAGCCTCTATCCAAAAATTGAAAGAGGTTTAAGTTGAAACACTTATTCCTAAGCGTCTTCAACTTAGGTTTTCAAGGGAAACTTCTATTCAAGTAGGGTAGAACCTTGTGTTACTAGCTCGTCTAGGTATGAGTAAGGATAGAGAACACATGAAAAATACTCATCATGTCTATCTAATACGGTCTTAGTAAGGAAAATATCAAACAAATGGCACATGTGCATCAATTTTACTGACTTAACGATGCATGCCAAAAGAATTGTACCCTCAACCTAATATAGGTCGTCTGATTGATAGATCTTCAAGATACAAAACACTTAGTTTCACAAACTCCTACTTCAGATACAACCAGATTAAGAAAGATCTGATGGATGCTCCCAAGTCAACATTCATTTTTTATCATGGTAACCATTATTACAACATCACACCATTTGGGTCCAATAACGCAAGTGCTGCCTATTAGAGAATCATAGGTGCAATGTTCTTAAAATAGATAGAGCACAAACTTGAGGTGAATATTGGTGATATGATAGTAAATACTTCAAAAAGGTATATTCATGCGACATATTTGCATGATTCCATGGATTCAGACATGAACTACAAGAATAGTTTGAATCCCACCAAATGCTCATTTAGCGTGCTTACATGAAAATTCCTTAGTTTTATGCCGGCCAAGAGAGCGTATAGGAAAACTTAGATAAATTCCAAACTTAAATGAGAGTTTTGAATGGATAAGAGAATGGGAGGAAGAATTCTTAAACTTAAAGGAATTCCTAGCATCACTGGCCATTATGGCATGCCTAATAACAGGTTCACCCTTATATTTTTATTTATTTGTTACTGACCATGCGATGGGCTTATTACTCGTCTAGGAAACAGACAAAGTGGATAAATCTATCTATTTTGTGAGGAAGGTGTTCAAGGGCGTTGTGACAAACTATCCCATTTGCCAAGTCTTCAAGAAACTAGATCTAGATGTAAGAATGATGTCTTGGCCTTAAATTTGTATGAGCATGACATCCAATACATACCCATTGGGAGCATCAAATCATATGTACTAGCATATTTTTTGGAAAAATCTAGTTCTCCAATAGACTAGGATACTTCTACTACCTGGATATTGCAGGTAGATAACGCCTATAACATGAAGGAAAATGATGCCATTATAGTGTTTGAAATACCATAGAATATGTTGATCGAGCTGTCATTAAAATTATAGTTCAAAGCTAGTGTAATACGGTGAACTTACTTTGAGATTTTTGTATCGCAAATATGCGGATAACAAGAGTCGCCACCGACTTTTCTTTTATCCAATTAAGGGAAGATAAAAAGTACAGAAAAAGACCTTCGTTAGATTCTGAGTAAGGGAGAAGGTTATGAAAAGGGAAGGTATTAGCACCCCTTTCCATCCGTAGTTATCTACGGGCTCTTAGTTGCTCTTAGATCACTTTAAAATTGTGTTTTCTGTGTGTTTGAAAAACGTTTTGAAAAGGCATTTCGCTTGGACTTTGTAATGATTCATGTAGGAATGTATACAAAGTGTTCGGAAATGTTTCGTTTTGAAAAGAGTTTGAACTTTGACAAAAGTGTGAGGTGTAAAAAGTATTTTGATAGAGCAAGCAACTAAAAGTCTTATTACCTACTTAGAATTGGTCGTTTTCATGTTATTTTACGTTCCTTTAGAATATTGCTATCCATACCATTAGTTGGTAGGTAACCCTATTCGTTGGATGTCAGCGGGACATTCGAAGGGACATCGGATGGTCATAGAAAGCAACTTGTAGGAAATATCCTAGCACATTCGAAGGGACTATCATCATTTTTCGTAGGCGACAATCGAGGGTCAAGATCATGTATTCTTAGGCGACATCGTGGGTCTATGATCTTTGTATCGAAGGGACTATGATGATTTGTTTGTAGGCAACGGTGCTAGGATACCTCTACGTTCGAGGGACATGACCATTTGAATTCGTAAAGGCAACGAGAGAGAATTACCCTAAGGGGTGCATGTGTGAAAAGAGTGTGTTGTATTCAGATATTTTATCTTGGACTTATGAGTGAGCTATGTCCATTTTATCTTGCCATACACGCCTAATTACTAGCAGTTTATAGGGTGCGGAAATTAAATTGCGGAAAGTAAAGTGCGGAAAGATAAATCCTACGCTATTACAAGGCTTTGGGGCCGATACATAATTGAGAGTGCGGAAAATAAAATCCCTAATTAAACTATTACATCCCATAAGCAGTTACATAATTGAAAAAGAAAAGCAATAAAAATTGTCCGAAACGATATAACCTGTGAACAGATGAAAAATCGGGAAACGGAAGAAAATTGCATAAGAAGAAAATGTTAGTAAAAATGATAATTTTTGAATGAGAAAATTTTTTATGCAAATAATGACATTAATATGATAAAATAATTTTTGGGGAATTTTTGGAGTTAATTTGATAATTAAAAAACAATTAAAAGCTATTTAAATGATAAATTAGCAATTAAATAAAATATGCATGCAAAAATAATATTTTTAATTTTATAAATTAAATAAACATTTTTCTGATGAGTATGCAAAAAATAAATATTTTTGGTATTTTTTAAATGCATGATAAAAATTATTAAAGATAAATTAAAATGGATGAAAATATTAAAAGAAAATAAAATAGGAAAATAGAAAAATATGAAGTTTTGAAAAAAGAAAGAAAAGTTTGGTCTTGCCAGGGATTGAACTCAAGACCATTGAGGGAATCTTCCACAGCCAACGCCTTAACCACTGGGCCAGCTTGCATTTCGTGTCAAGGAAACCAAAACCAATGGTTTTTGAATGTACGTGTCATTGATTTTGAAAATCAAAGCACAACCATGGGCCCAGTTTGAACGAGAGCGAATCGAAGCGCGAAAGTGCCACGCATGCTAGCCACGAGTCCACGGTCAACGACGGAGTTCTAGCTCGTCGTTTCTCCGACCTCGTGATTTTAAAACCTGCAAAAATAAGCAATATAAAAGACAAAGGGATACCCTACCCCCCTAAATCGACCATGGCGAGTTCAATGGTGGCCTCCGTTTGACCTGAAAACAACTGTACAAGCCGGTTCGAAGCTTTCCAGTTTTCTAACCCTAACAATGGCAACACGAGATTGCTACGTGCAAGCTCGCATGTAATGGATCAAAAACATTCTAATGGATGTCCTGAGTCCAAATATGCAAACAAAAACAGTTAAATACGCATGAATCAATGAGACACCCTAAGAAGACACGTGGGGTCAAGCGTGGTTGTAGTTTATTAATGGTAGTGGATGGAAACCATGGATAACAAAGACAATTAAAGACATGAAGGTGTGTGTAAGAGAGATCACAATGATACAAAATTTGAGTAGGGGAGTAATTGGATAAAATATTTTTTGGAGAAGTATATTAAGAATATAGGTGACCATTTGAAGCGTGTGATGCCAAAACGAGGGGACAAATGAATGAGCGAGAAGAGTGCATATCATGTTGTTAATGGTGCGTATTTTACTTATGCTTTTGCCATTTTGTGATGATGTGTGATGGCAAGAGAAACGAAAAATAATACCATTACCAACACAATATTTATGAAATAGTGAATTATCATATTCACGCCCATTATTACATTGAAAACATTTAACATTTGAGAAAATTGTGTGCAAATTTGATTAGATATGAGGTGAACTTTTCAAAAACCATAGACTTGTTGCTTAGAGGAATTGTCCACAAAAAATCAGAATATTCATCCATGAATAAAATATAAAATCGATGACCGGAGGAGCTTAAAGTCAGTGATGTCCATAAACCACTGTGTAGAATATCTAAAGGCATTAAAGTAATATTTTTGGATGAATTAAAAGGTAATTTAACATGTTTGCAAAACACATAGGAATTACAAATTGTCTTAGTATTCAAATGTTCACGACTAATAAACATATTTTTATGAAGAGACGCAAGATAGCAGGATTAGGATGATCGAGACGATCGAGTCAAGATTGAAAGCAAGACCAATAAAGTGAGAGTGAGAGGTGACCGGATAAAGATCGTCAAGGCTATTACATCTCATGAGAGAAATCCCTGTCTGAAAGTCAAATATCGAGAAACCAGTCAAAGAAAGCAAAAACATTATTATCGAGTGAGTTGTCGCACATAAATCAAATTTTTAATAATTTGTAGTGTGTGTAAAACATTGTTAAAGTTTAAAGGTTTAAAAGTTCATATTTGTGAGATGTATGTAAAGTTGTGTTACTAGACTCTTGAATTAAAATATTTTGTCCACTTCCAACAATCAATTTCTGATTTAAATGACTCAAATTAAAATAAGACCTGAGATTACTTTGTGATGCTTCTATGTGGACGAAGCTCTAATGTCCATGTAGCACGTGTTGTGTGAAGGATTGAGGGACATGGTGAATGGTGATGTAATATGACAATGTAATATAACATGGTGTGTTTACATACTTATACACATATAATATGATGATGTAAAAATCTCCTTATAATAGGATATAAAACTGATGTGAATTCTCTAATCAAGCAGTATCGGATATTTCCTCCATTCCTATTTATAAGCAAATTTTAATTTTTTAGGTTTATTGAGTGATTGATGTATCTAATCTATATATAGTATAAATACATTATTTATTCAATAAATTTAAAAAGTCAAAATTTAATTATAAATAGAAATGGAAGGAGTATGTTCTTTTAAGTACTTAGATATTACATATCTATTAGTGATGCATGCACTTACAACACCCAATTTTTATTTAAAAAATATAATGTCATGGTGCTATGGTTAAGTTTGACTATGACTCTGTCAATGTATCAAATAACATTTTGACTTGTTGAACAAACCAAATGATTCAATGAATCACCATCTATAAAAGAGTTAATCTTGGATTATGAAAACACAAACTAAGATGGCAGATGTGAAACTGCATGGATTTTGGTATAGTCCTTTTACTTTGAGGGTAATATGGGCACTAAGTATGAAGGGTATACCATATGAACACATAGAAGAAGATCGTTTCAATAAGAGTCCTCAACTTCTTCAGTACAATCCTGTTTACAAAAAGACTCCAGTGCTAGTTCATCATGGAAAACCCATATGTGAGTCCATGCTCATTGTTGAATACATTGATGAGATATGGCCACATCACTCATTGCTTCCTGCTGATCCCTATGACAAATCTCAAGCCCGATTTTGGGTTAAATATGTTAATGAAATGGTACCATTTTTCAAACCTTAATTATCATATTTCTATACTCGAACAATACATGTTCATCTTGATTCATACTAACAATAATCTCTTGATCAATATTTAAAGTTTCCAGGAATTGCGGTGCACGGTCGTAGCAGAAGTGATGAAGAGCGAGAGAAGGCAGTAGAGATTATATGGGAGCAGCTCGGAGTTGTTGAGGATCAGTGTTTGGGAGATGAGAGGAAATTCTATGGTGGAGACACCATTAACATTGTAGACATAGCTCTTGGATCTTTTGTCAACTTTATTGAGGTTCAAGAGAATATGTTTGAAGTGAAGATCTTGCAAAGTGAGAGGTTCCCTCGTTTGAAGTTATGGTTTGATAATTTTAAGGATGTTCCAATCATTAAAGAAAACACCCCTAATCAAGAGAAATTGGTGGCTTGTTTAAAGCCTCTTATTGAAAAAATCATGGCAAAGGAAAGGATGTCTTCTATGAATTGATATATCCAAAGCATTAGTATATCATCATGGGTCATCTCATCAAGTGTATTCCTTTTTGTTGTCTTTGCAAGTGGATAATAAAAGATTAAAATGACTTTCTTTCTTTTAAGATTAAGAGTACGTGCCTTATACATTTCTTTTCCACCAAAAGTGAGGTATTTGATACACAAGATTACTTCATAAGTATAACTAATTGTCATTAATAAGAGCTTAAACAATATTGTTATAGTCCAACTAAATATTTATTTATTATTTTTTAATGGGTGCACTTATATTAAACATCAAGTAAAAGAACTAAGGGAGTAGTTGATTTGCTACATAAATATTGTTCTGCACTTGAACTAGATTTCGTTTTAGAGGATGAATTTATGGTCTGGTTCAAACCTTCTAATGCAGTCGAGAGAAGATTGATTTGCAAGGTTAATACTTTAACACTCAAGTCAGTAAGAGTGTGAAAAATAAAGTTTCAATGCGAAAGGATTTAATTACCTGTGAAATTGTGAGCTATGCTTTGTAGGACGAAGGTTTGTGACACATGTCTTTGCACAAACATAATATCCATGGAGGTGGATGCCTTTGATGGGATTTCATCGCTTTTGGAAACAAACACATTAAATATCTTTCTTGTAATATACAACGTGATGCTGAGAATTATTGACATGTCCCCTTACTCTAAACAATAATGACATCTCCTTCCTTTAGGGTATTCGGGAGATTTTCATATCGTTTCGGTTCAATATCCATCGCTGATAGTGTGAAGTAATCGTATAATCCTCGATGCTCAAAAAGAGTAAAAAAGACTTATTAAGCGTCATTTTCCCTTTTGACTTGTAAGGAAGAGTGTTTATGCTTTTTCATCGTTCCTTTTTGGAAGTGTTTTTGTTCAAGCGTAGGATCAAGCTCAAGCGACTTCAATCGTTAGTTTTGGTCTTGCATGTTTTATTATTCTAATTCTTGTGTTCTAATGTTTAATTTTCTACTTGCTTCCATTTCTTTTAGGGTTTCTAGGATAGTGAACGCATGAGCTTGTTTGCTTGGTACTTTGTATATGCACTAGTATACTGTTACAATATATTTAATCATGGATATTGTATCAAATTCGACAAAGAAGATCATTAAGGATATTTCGTAGGATTAGGTTGATTCACAAATATTGGAGATTGTTTACACTTTTGTTCGTGGAGACATTTTTCACCAAGCGGTAAGTGATGTGAGTCTAGTGGATGATTGGGGAGTATTCCTCCTTAATGAAGATAAAAGGAGTTGAAATCAATATAATGGTTGTGTGACTCCTTTCCATAAATGTTTGTTCTCTCTCATTGGTTATCGGCTTTCTTTCAACGAGTTTGAGGGTATTAGGCCATCTACTTATAACCCTTTCCTAGTTACATCCGGTGAGTTCTGCATTTATAAAAGTTTTCCATCACTGGTGCGAATAAAATGAGGGCAAGCCAATAATGACATTGTTCTTCCACCTTTTCAAAATGCAAAACAAACCCAACCGAGAGAGTGGTTCTGATATGCTTTTCCTAAGCCAAAGCTTTGATATGTTTAAGCTTATTGTAATAATGTAAAACATTTCAAGGATTGCTTCTTCCCGATCACTCCTCTTAGTGGGGAAGCGCGTGTGAATATATGTTATTTAGATTATGGTCCCTCGCCCATGTGCACAAATTTCTTACACAATTATTTGATTCAAATCTACGACGAGACAATAACATGAATGTATCGCTATAGGGAAGGGGTGTGTCACAAGAGAAATTATACTTAAATAATCACTTGGTGGCCTTATGTTAGTAACTTGATTAAATGGGTAGAGTTGTTTCATATGATATTGTGTTTAGAAACTAGTTGAAAAGGTTCATACAAATTCGGTGACTGGTGGACACTAACTCAAAGAAGGAAAGGTAGAAAATATTTGGTAAGTGGCTCTAGGATCTTGTCTTCTCTCTTTCATTTCTTGAATCTATTGCGATGTATTTTCTTAGTCTTGCAGACGCGTTGAAGTGTGAGAGTGCAATGCGGTAGTTAATAAAGGAGAACTAGAATGCCATTACTTTGGCCTGAATTCGGAATAATCCTTCTGCTATATGAGCTTCTACATCAGGTACACTTGCTGGAATGCCTTATGGTCTAGTTTTTAGGCAAGTCACTCATGCTACACCTCTTGTTGCTCAAAATGAACTTTGGGTTTCTCCTAAATAATTTATGGTAGATGAAGTCTTATCATCTCCATGGCGGGGAGCCAAGGAAAGGTTAGCCTCTATCCAAAAATTGAAGGAGGTTTAAGTTGAAACACTTATTCCTAAGTGTCTTCAACTTAGGTTTTCAAGGGGAAACTTCTATTCAAGTAGGGTAGAACCTTGTGTTACTAGCTCGTCTAGGTATGAGTAAGGATAGAGAACACATGAAAAATACTCATCATGTCTATCTAATACGGTCTTAGTAAGGAAAATATCAAACAAATGGCACATGTGCATCAATTTTACTGACTTAACGATGCATGCCAAAAGAATTGTACCCTCAACCTAATATAGGTCGTCTGATTGATAGATCTTCAAGATACAAAACACTTAGTTTCACAAACTCCTACTTCAGATACAACCAGATTAAGAAAGATCTGATGGATGCTCCCAAGTCAACATTCATTTTTTATCATGGTAACCATTATTACAACATCACACCATTTGGGTCCAATAACGCAAGTGCTGCCTATTAGAGAATCATAGGTGCAATGTTCTTAAAATAGATAGAGCACAAACTTGAGGTGAATATTGGTGATATGATAGTAAATACTTCAAAAAGGTATATTCATGCGACATATTTGCATGATTCCATGGATTCAGACATGAACTACAAGAATAGTTTGAATCCCACCAAATGCTCATTTAGCGTGCATACATGAAAATTCCTTAGTTTTATGCCGACCAAGAGAGCGTATAGGCAAACTTAGATAAATTCCAAACTTAAATGAGAGTTTTGAATGGATAAGAGAATGGGAGGAAGAATTCTTAAACTTAAAGGAATTCCTAGCATCACTGGCCATTATGGCATGCCCAATAACAGGTTCACCCTTATATTTTTATTTATCTGTTACTGACCATGCGATGGGCTTATTACTCGTCTAGGAAACAGACAAAGTGGATAAATCTATCTATTTTGTGAGGAAGGTGTTCAAGGGTGCTGTGACAAACTATCCCATTTGTCAAGTCTTCAAGAAACTAGATCTAGATGTAAGAATGATGTCTTGTCCTTAAATTTTTATGAGCATGACATCCAATGCATACCCATTGGGAGCATCAAATCATATGTACTAGCATATTTTTTGGAAAAATCTAGTTCTCCAATAGGCTAGGAGACTTCTTCTACCTGGATATTGCAGGTAGATAACGCCTATAACATGAAGGAAAATGATGCCATTATAGTGTTTGAAATACCATAAAATATGTTTATCGAGCTGTCATTAAAATTATAGTTCAAAGCTAGCAATAATCAAACAGAATATGAAGTTCCACAACTGGCATGGCCTTAGCCCTAGAGGTATGCACAATGATTCTAAAAGATAAGAGTGATTCCCAGTTGGTAACAAAATAGGTTGTTGGGGGAATATCCAACAAAGAAATTCTAACACATCAAATATTTGAAGAAGGTACATGATTTTTCTGAGCACTTCAAAACTTTTAAGATTGCGCATGTGCCTAAGGTGCATAATTTTAGGCTAGATATCATATATAAGCTCTCCAAATCGTAAAGAATGGAGTGAAACTGCGTGGTAATTCTTGAGACGCGCATCATTCATAACATTGAGGCAGGCGAGACAACAGTGTCAATGTTGTCCAATTATTTAATTATATGACACCCATAATACGCTATCTACAATCAGACGAATAACCACATGATAAATTAAAGTCAAAGAAAATCCACTAATGGACAACAAAGTACATTTTGATGGAATGAAGGCCTTATAAAATGGGAAGAATTTGTCTCATGTTAATGTGCTTAGGGGGCATGAAGTTATTTATCGCCATTGGTGTTAAAAAAAAATTTCATTTTGTTGCTGCGGTAAAGCAACAAGCAAAGAGTTGGTATTATTTTTACCGGGTGATATATACCGGTTAGGTTATATCGTATCGTGTCCACAGAGATTGGTTATTGATTACGTTCGACAATTCTACCGTTAATGAGTTTGAGATTAAAGAGATGAAAATAAAAGATGAAAGTAAATGAACAAAAGTATAAAGGATAGACAACTCGGAACGAATGTAAACTACCGTCATGAGACTTAAATCTACCACCCATGTCATACTCGACGATACTCATCCGTGTCATCACATACCTCTCACAACCTTGGTTATTTCTAACCCAAATTGAGAATCCTCCCGAATCATCTCAATATCCATTTCTGGCCTATCTCAACAACACAGAAGTCAACTGCGTCACCTCCATACCCATCTTTGGCATACTTCACCAACGCAGAGGCATTAAGATTAGATACTCTATAGTGAATGTCACTCTAAACCCATTTCAAGCATTGAAACTAATGATAATCATCCTAGGAAAGAATCTAAGCAATCTATCTCTAGTAAAGCTCAAATCCCTAACATAGAGTAAAAACCTAAGACAATCACCAACACAGATTCGTAAAGCAAACTTTATACAACTCCAAAGAGCGACAAATATACATGAGTTAGAGTAGATATACATACAAAACCCAACAAAAGAGATTACAAAGAGAAGAGAAGAAGAGGAACCAAACATTTCTTGGTTTGTCAACACCAATCGATGAGGGATTCGACTCCGGATCATCCAAATGCAAGCTCCAATGTTGTTTTCTAAGCTCTCTAGACCAAAAAATGATGTTGATGGTGTTGGAACTCAAAAATACCCAACCCATGACCTAAAAATGTGTTTTTAGCCCCTTTTAAAGAATTCTGAAGTCGCGGGGCGCGCTAAGCACGGTATTCGCGCTAAGCGCGGTCTGTGATGTTCAGCATCTTGTTTTTGCCATATCTTGAGAACCGTAACTCGGAATTGCGCCCGGTTTGAAGCGTTGGAAAGCTTATTCAATTCTCTATCTAACCATGAATAAATATCAAGCTTTTATGACTATTTGAAATATTGGAAACTCATTCTTTGCTTTATGTGTTCTCTTTTATTGCTCAAAATCGTGTGTTTGAAGCCGTGTCTTCGACACATTATTACTCAATGCTCCAATTATGAATGAATACCTATAAAAGAGATGAAAAACTATCAAATGATACAATATTTACACAAAAACTCAATTATTCTATTATGTACACATTTATACAAAAAGCGGGGGATTTATTCGAAGAATATCAACAAAAGAACGAATAAGTACCACAAAATGTATATACAAAATAACTACATTTTGGCACTTATCAGACGCGCATCATTCATAACATTGAGGCAGGCGAGACAACACTGTCAATGTTGTCCAATTATTTAATTATATGACACCCATAATACGCTATCTACAATCAGACGAATAACCACATGATAAATTAAAGTCAAAGAAAATCCACTAATGGACAATAAAGTACATTTTGTGGAATGAAGGCCTTATAAAATGGGAAGATTTTGTCTCATGTTAACGTGCTTAGGGGGCATGAAGTTACTTTAGTCCTTGCTGAAATACATCAACGAGCTTGTGGAAGTCACATTGGTGGGTGAGTTCTTACCCACAAGTTCTTGAGGACTGGCTATTATTGGCCTTCCTTAATGAATGATAGTATGATGTTTATAAATAAAAGTGACAAATGCCAAAGACACGCCAACCTCCATCACACGCCAATTGAACTCCTCCACTTTGTCGCGACGATGTAGCCCTTTTATCACTAGGATGTTGATATTATAGTTTTGTTTCCCCTTGCTCAGAGTCAACTAAAATTCTTAATCGTTAGGGTAGGCTATTTCACGAAATGGATAGAGGTCAAAGTTTTATCCAAGATCATAATAGAGAAGGTTCACCATTTCTATTGGCAGAGAATCATGTGCCACAGTTTGAATTTCTTGAGGTCGTAGATTTAGACAATGGAACCCAATTCATTATCACCTCCATGGTTGATTTCTATCACGGCCTAAGAGTGCGAACAAAGTTTATATGTGTTCTCCACCCCAAGAGAATGGACAAATAGAATAGAAAAATTTGATAATTTTGAAAGGGATTGAGAAGAAGTTAGATGACACCAATGGAGCATGAGTGGGACAATGACTCAACATAATATAGTCATATCACACCACTCATAATTAAACCCTTAAGGAGACAATTTTAATCATGGTAATCGAGATAAAGGTCATGGTGTCTATCAAACAAACACACGTTCTTGGCGATGGTCTCAGTTTAATACAAAGAAGAACGATGCATGCTTAAGATGTGTCGCCGATCTGGTTGACGAAACAAGAGATGTTGCCCATGTTCGAGATTTCGCTTTCAAGCAAATGGGGGTAGAAGATACAACTCCAAAGTGGTTCAAAGGAAAATGCAAGAGAGCGACCTAATATTAAGACTTGTTGTCATGTCCGCCCAATAGAAAAATTTACAACCCAAGTGAAAAGGACCAATTATACCTACCAGAAGTTACTTCATGAAATCTATAAGCTTGAACAGTTAGATGGATAACTCATTTAAAAAAATTTGAACTCTATTACTGTACTAACATTATTATAGTTGATTGGTGGGAGAGCATGCCGCCTATAAATGTATAAATCTCTTTGAAACTTTTTCATTTCAAACATGTTTTTTTGGCTTTGCTGATAATATAAATGTCGAATTTTCATTTGAAAATTCTTGCTACCTTGAAAAGATCAAGAGCTCACACTAAAAAATAATAAATATTAAGTTGGACTATAACATTCTTGTTTAAGCTCTTATTAATGGTAATTAGTTAGGCTTACAAAGTACTCTTGTGTACCAAATAACCAAATACCTCAATTTTGGTGGAAAACTAAAGTAGTATAAGGTCGTAATCAACTAACCTATACCTTTATTAGACGTGTGATACATAATACTCAATATTAAAACAAAGGAAATACACATGACGAGATGGTCCATGAAGATACAAATGCTTTGTATATATCAATTCAAGAAATCCATCATTTCCTTGCCATGATTTTTTCAATAAGAGGCTTTAAATAAGCCACCAATTTCTCTTGACCAGGGGTGCTTTCTTTAATGATTGGAACATCCTTGAAATTATTAAACCATAATTTCAAGCGAGGGAACCTCTCACTTTGCAAGATCTTCACTTCAAACATATCCTCTTGAACCTCAATAAATTTGACAAAAGATCCAAGAGCTATGTCTACAATATTAATGGTGTCTCCCCCATTGAATTTCTTCTCATCACCCAAACACTTATCCTCAACAACTTCTAGCTGCTCCCATATAATCTCTTGGGCCTTCTCTCGGTCTTCATTACTTCTGCTACGAAAGTGCGCCGCAATTCCTGAAAACTATAATTATTGATCAAGATAATATTGTTAGAACATGTATTGTGCGAGTATAAATATACGTATGATTAAGGTTTGAAAAATGTACCATGTCATCCACATATTTAACCCAAAACCTGGCTTGAGCTTTGTCATAGGGATCAGCAGGAAGCAATGAGTTGTGTGGCCATATCTCATCAATGTATTCAACAATGAGCATGGACTCGCATATGGGTTTTCCATGATGAACTAGCACTGGAGTCTTTTTGTAAATTGGATTATATTGAAGAAGTTGAGGACTCTTATTGAAACGATCTTCTTCTATGTGTTCATATGGTATACCCTTCAGATTTAGTGCCCATATTACCCTAAAAGTAAAAGGACTATACCAAAATCCATGCAGTTTCACTTCTGCCATCTTAGTTTATGTTTTCATAATACAAGACTGACACTTTTATAGATGGTGATTCAAGGAATCGTTTGGTTTGTTCAACAAGTCAAATTAAAAAATAAAAAAAAAAAAGAGGAAGAAGAATGTGTTTTTTTATTTGCTACTACATCTGACAGAGTAATAGTCGGACTTAACTAGCACTCTAGCACCATGTGACATTATGTTTTTCAATAGAAAAATTGGTTTTCTGCCCCCACCAGCATTATTATTATTATTTTTATTCATTTTGGTAAACAATAGTTACTTTTTAGTTTTTAGTATCTTAATAATTGGTGTCGTAAGTGCTTGCATCACAATAGATAAACATATCCAATAGTGGTTGATTAGAGAACTCATATTGGTTTCTTATCCTTTTATAAGGAAATTTTTACACCGTCATATTATATGTATATAAAGTATGTAACCAATCAAATTTTGTTTTAACCCTAAAAATTTAGTGAATTTCTTAATTCATTCTATGAGTTTCTTATTCACTCATGTAAAATTTTATTTTTGTTCCTGAAAAACAGAAAATAAACTTTGTGTTAGCACTCTATATTATATCATTTAGGTTGAGTACAAATCAAAAATTTACTTACGGTATGCAATCGGAAGTATATTTCTAATATTTGGATGCACTTAATCGCGCCAGCATCTTTCCCCTCCCCATAACAGCAATATTTTCAAAACTCTCTCAAACTACCTATTTCAACCCTTCTCACCCCTTCTCACAAAAATCAAAATTTTTTTTGAAACAATCAATACAAATGATCAAGCATTGGTTAAATACAACAAGTAACGAAATCAATCAAGCAACAACCAACTCTGAATCAATCAAGTAAGTGATTTACACATTTTTAGAGTTTATGTAAAATCATTTGAAATTAGTGAAATAGGGCTTTAAATATGTTGTTTTTTGTAGTTTACATCATTATAGGAGTCATTATAATACTATTTGTAAACTGTTTTTGACGCTCAATCTGTGTATTTTGAGGCATTTGGGATTTTGGGGTGGGGTTGTCCGCTGTTCTGTTTCGTAGAGGAAACCGAAAGTTTATTTTCGATTTCATGGGGTGAACAAAATCAGAAATAAATTTTCGGTGTCTGTCTGCATAATTTTTTTTTCATTTTTTCCTTTGTGAGTCATATGCTAACGTTTCGTTCTTACTTCTACAGGAGATATGTCTAAGCGAGAGTCACGTTTGAGGCATGGTTGGGTTACACAACATGCTTCTTTGCGGAGAGAGGAGTCAGACCATACAGACTTTGAGGACTCAAGCCACACAGGCTCTGAGGAGTCAGGCCACACATATTCCTTTGACATTCGGACAGGCTATGTCTGAGGCACATTCTGCTCCTTCTAATTCTACACCTTTTACTTCTTCCTCCTACAGCAGACGAGAATCTTCAGTCCATCCTTCCTCACCTCCGTCATACCACATACGCATATCCTCACCACTGCAGATTTTTGAGACGGGATCCACATCTACAACATAGGATGGGCCATCTGAGGTAAGACATGATCCTACACCCCCAGTACCTCAGGTACCAGTACTAGGGTCATCTGAGATATCGGTGGGACCAAAGGCACCAGTGCCAGCAGAGGCACCGGCGACAGAGGAGACACCAGCACCAGAGGCGGCACCGGCAGGTCCCTCAAGTCTTTGGAGGGGGCCTTCGGGTATACTCAGACGATTCCTCGGTATCCTGCTTTATCTGCTCCTCTGATAGTGAAGAGGAGGGAGGTGGATGAGATTTTTGATGATCTTGAGAGTCATCTCGTCCCTGAGGAGACCAGGAGTAGTGTGGCTCCAGACAACTGGAGTTACTCGTACGGTTACATGTTATGGTTCTTTAGGATTTCCCATCCATACCTGATACGGGAGGCTCCAGGGGACCCACCTAGGCCGGCTCATCAGGAGATCCTGAAGGAGGAGCAGGCGACAAGGGATAATGCCCAAGACGTGCTGCCTAGGTGTCGCCGTATCATGGAGCTTGCCAGGGATGACATCAACAGAGGGCTGTTTCCTGACGGATCCAATGTCAGTGGCGTTTTGGAGGCCATCATGGCGGAGGCTCGGGGTCTCCTGGTCTACAGGAGGCAGCGGAGGAACGCCTCGAGGGTGACAGGCCGACTCCGCCTTACGTAGTAGTTTATTTTGATTGTATTTTGACTTTGTTTCTTTTTCATTTTGTATTGTACCGTATCTGTATTATGAATAATATTATTATGAAATTTATTTTGGATAACATTTTTGGGCTTTAATTCAATTTAAAAATTGCATGATTTTAATTTGAATAACAAATGTAAATTCTAAAGTTATTGCTTATAGTTAGTTTTTTCTACTAACTGTCATGCCCATAACCAGATTTATATTTCCGGCAAGGAACCGAAGATATACTTTCGGTTTCACTCAAAAAATTTAGAAAATTGTGCGAATCGAAAATAAATTTTCAGTTTTGTGAAGGGCGTTTTGGGGTTTTCATGGGGTGCACCCCACCCTTATGGGGTGGGTTAAGAAATCCACAAAATTTATGCAATTCTACTATCTCCTTTTCTTTTAGAGAATTTTTCCTGCCACCCCCGTTTTTATACCTAGCACCCCCTCATATTTGCATATTCCGAAAATACCCCTGATCCTATTTACTCAAAAAATTTACTTTTTTTAAAGAAAATTTTACTGAAACCAAAAACGAAATCTTCGGTAGGTCTCTGAAATTTCCAGTACCCTCTTTAGGAGAATATCATAAATTCTTTGTTGTTCACAAATTTCCGGTACCAATATACCGGATATTTACAAATTATCAGTATGATTTACTGGAATTTTTGAAAATTTCGGTACGATTTACCAGAAATTGCCAAAAAATCTGGTATTTTTGCTTTCACAATTTCAGGTACCGGTAATTCCAAAATTTCTGGTACATAAACAATACCGGAAATTCTAAATTTACGGTATATACTAGAAATTTCGTTAATACCTGAAATTTCCGGAATCGCAGAGGAAGTATTGTATATCTGTGGTCCTGAACCGGCACCTTCAGCTTCTTCAACGGATTCATGTACTGATCTTTCGCAGTACTTCATCGCCGATACGGTACACTATACTTAACTTTATACGCATTTTCATATTTTTTATAAATTGATCTAATTTAGCTAATTATTCGTTTATGTGATTGCCAGATTTTTGAATCACGAGAGAAAGTTCTTGAATAGGCACGGTCAATTGGAAAAAGTCATGGTATTGTTGTTGTTACAATTCGATCCGGTGATGTTAATGGTATGCGAGGGAGGAAGGATAAATTGATTATGGGCTGTGACAAAGGAGTTAATTACAAAAAGAAAAATAAAGTTGCAGCTCCTTCTGATGGCACTTATTTTATGAAAGTTAAATGTTCATTCAGGCTGAGATCTGTTCCTAGTGGTGATGGTTGAAAGGTGATGGTAAGATGTGGAATGCACAATCATAAACTAGACAAGGAATTGGAAGGGTGTGACATTTTGGGTCGTCTAAAAGAGGAAGAGAGAATTTTTTTGAATGACATGACAAAGTACAACGTGGCTCCAAGGTACATAGCTTCTGCTTTGAAAGACAAAGATTCAGAAAACCTTACGAGTATTACCCAGATATATAAAGCTAGAGCAACATACAAAATGAACAAGAGAGGTGCAATGACAGAAATGCAAATGTTATTGGGTCTTGTACACCAAGAGAAATACTTGTATTGGTCTAGAAATAAGGATAATTTAGATATGATGGCTGATATCTTCTGGACATATCCTGATTCTGTGAAGTTGTTGAATATGTTTCTGATGGTGTTGATTTTTTATTGCACTTACAAAACAAATAGTTAAGAATTTTAAGTTTAATTTCATGACATCTTAAAAATACGTTGAGTGAGTTTGTCGTTGAATTGTCTGTGCTTTGTAACTGTGCAGGTATCAGATACCACTGCTTGAGATTGTTGGTGTTACATCAACAAAATTGACATTTTTAGTTGCTTTTGCATATTTGGAATATGAAAGGGAAGAGAATTTCACATGGGCGCTGAAGAGGTTGAAAAAGTTATTTTATTCTGAGAAGTTGCTACCAAATGTCATTGTGACGGATTGGGAGCTTGCATTAATGAATATCGTTGAGACGGTGTATTTGAATTCTTCTCATATGTTGTGTATGTTTCACATTTCAAAATTTTTTAGCATGAAGTATAAGGAGTATGTGAAATCAGAGAGACAGGAACATGTTATGGATCAATAGAAGTATGGAATAACATGATGTATTCAAATACAGAAGACGGATTTGATGTACATCTGAACCATTTTGAGAGTGTTTGTGGTGATATTCCTAAATTTGTAAATTATGTGAAAGAAACATGGTTAACACCATACAAAGAACGGTTTGTTGCTGCATGGACTAACAAAATCACTCATTTAGGGAACACAACAACAAACTGGTACATTCTTCTAACATAAAATATGTTTATGTTTATGCATTAAATTGAGAGTTGTTTATGTAATGTGTTTATGATGTCTAGGGTGGAGTCTCCACATTGGAGACTGAAAAACATGTTGACTACCAGCCGTGGTGATTTATGTGCAAGCTAGGATGTTGTGAACACAACGTTGAAGTCGCAGTTAGGTTATATAAGGGTGTCGTTTCAAAAAAGTATCGTCAATACTGATCACATGTATAACACCCCATTCTATTCCAAGTTACACAGTTTTATTTCAAGACAGTGTATACAACTCATTGGAAAGGAACTCGAAAGAGTCAAATATGTTGGTGCAAGCAAAATGAGGTGTTGTTGTTACATTAAAACAACACATGGGTTACCGTGTGTGTGTCAACTTGCAGCTTTTCAAATTTTAGGCACACCTATATCTTTAGAAACAATTCATGTGTTTTGGACAAAATTGAAAATTCTAGAATATGAGGAGGTTCTTGAAGAGAAAAAGTGGGATTTAGAAGAGGAGTGCGAAGAGTTGAAGAAACAGTTTAGTGCTCTGGATATTGTGGGACAAATAATGTTGAAAATAAAAGTACGTGACATAGTCTATCCATCAACAACTTCAATGTGTCCATCGTCGGTGAAATATAAGTCATCAAAGAGATGAGTTAAGAAGAGTAAAAAGGGTACGAAAAGTGATGTGCATCGTGATCCAAGTCAGTGGGAATATGCTAAAGCTTCGCAAGGGAGTAAGACTACAAAGATATCATGCACACAACCAAGTGGGAGTCAATCATTCATACCGATTCATAGGCAACCTAGTACCAATTCTGCAAAAGGTAAGTACTTGCCACAATTTCCTACTTTCTTTCATCCATACATTGAAGATATTATTGATGTAGAATCGGATGGAAACTGTGGTTGCCGTTGTATTGCAACTGCATTGGGATGGGACACAGATTCATGTTTTGATGTTAGGACGCAGTTGGATACTCATATCCATCAACACGAAATATTGTTTTCTAAGGTGTTCTACGACACTGTGTCTTATGTGAGGAATTCATTAATCGTGAAACACTTGGGTCCTCAGGTTAAGGAGAAATGGATGTCGCTTCCAGATATGGGTTACCCTATTGCTTGTAGATATGGTGTTGTTTTTGCTTCTTTATCCATGAGAATTAGCACGACATTTTTCCCGCTTCACATACCTCCACCCTTGTACACGAGTTGTCATACAATTGTTGCAGTCGGTTTTGTCAACGATAATCATTGGGTTCTGCTAAAATTGAAACTCGGTTTTGTTGCGATGTTGCAAAAGGTTGAGAATCAATATATGCGGGTCGGATCAGACAATGGGCAGTACTGTTTGGGAAGTGATTGTATTTTATTTATAATGCATTTATGTAGAAAATTAATTATATTTGTAATGCCTCTGTATATGACATTAATTATATTTATGTATTTATTTAAGTAAAAGTTTTAAGTAAAAGTGTAAAAAAAAAAATGAAAATTTGTAGTCCCAGTAATACCGGAAATTTGAAATTTTTGGTACAAAAACAGTATCGAAAATTTCAAATTTTCGGTACGGGTATTAGCTCAAATAGGTATTGTAAATTTGAAATTTCCGATACTGTTTTTGTATCGGAAATTTCAAATTTCTGGTTCCGTTGTAGACTAAGATGCATACCGGAAATTTCAAATTTTCGGTACAATTTTGAACTAAAATATATATCGGAAATTTCAAATTTATGGTACCGGACATTTGAAAATTGCGGTATTTAAGGACGGTAAAACGGTAACTTTTCCAAAATTTTCAGTATTTTTTTCTTAAATTTCCGATACGCGCTGGAAATTGTGACTTTTCCAGTATTTTGATAAAATTATCCTTTTTAGGGAGTGTCAGATTTAATTGGGGAGCAGCAGGATAAATTCTCTTTCTATGTATCGGTTGTTAGTGGTTGCTGAAAGAAAATACACTTTTATTCTTATTTTAAGTGTTTAAATGATGTTCTCAACAAATTCTATGCAATCTATTTCTTCATTGAATCTCATATTGCTATGAAATTATGTAGGATACTTGTTTTTATTTGGTTCGGCGGTAGCAGTGAGAATAGGCTGAAGCACGAGGTATACTGCTAGCTCCTAGCGACTGAATGTTGTGCGTTCGGTTACGTCCAGTGATATCTTAGATATTTTAGAGTGACACATCTTTATAAGATATCAGATGTATTGGGAGACCCATTTAGTCCAATATTAGAGAAATAGTAGGTTGGAACAAGTTATATGATGCCTAGATATCAACGTATTATGGATCTTGGGTCCTTTCAGAGGACTCTCTTGAAAGAAACATTATAGATGTCATTCTTGTTGAAAGACTGCATTACAATATAAGAGGCAGCGTAGAAACAAATGATTCTACATACGCAGCAGTATAATATTTATATTAGATATTATGGATATTATGATTATTTGTCACTTTGTTATTTTGATTGTATTGTGGTTTGATTATATGGCATTTTTATCTTGTGCATTAAGTGTATGGTTTAATTTATAATAAAAAATTATTATGGAAGTATAGTTATAATACAAGGTCTATTATATCAATGTATTTGATTAAAATCAAAATCTTCTATCTAGGGTGAATACGAAAGTCGGTAGGTTGTCTAGGGTAAATTTGAAAGTGTATATTTGTTGGCTACAACAGAAATACATCTCCAGATCAATTAAAATCAAAATGAATCTCTCAGTTATAAATGCATGGGACACGTATAGTGTCAATACGAAAATTCATCTTCATAACTTTCTACGGAGATGTATCTCTAGATCAATTTAAGACAAAATAATGGTGGCTTAGTTATAAATGTATAGGGTGTGCACATGGTTAATAAAAAGTGCATCTCCGGCCATTTTCAAAAAAAACATAGAGATACAAAAGTGCATCTCCGAACCGTTTTCGCAAAAAAATAGAGATGTGGCTCATTTACACCATGTTTGGTGTGATACTGATATGTCCATAAATGTATCTCTTAATTTAAGTCATAAATGTATCTCTTAATTTGAGTATTTTTGGATTTCATTAAGGTGTTTCTCCACTCTTAATTTGAGTCAACTAGACTTTGACTGTAGTTTGACTCAATTTAGTTTGATTCAATACAGTATATACCACGAACACTCCTACCAATATTTTAAAAATCAAACCGAATTTATTAGTGGAATCAGAAATCAAAAGGATCATTGACTGACTTAATGAAGTTTTGGAAAACTGAAAAATTAAATGCATGCTTTTTTCTCTAAAAATACGACATTTTAATCTATATATATATATATATATATATATATATATATATATATATATATATATATATATATATATATATATATATATATAGAGAGAGAGAGAGAAGGGATCAAGAAGAGTTACACCAGTTACACGTTACTAATATTTTTAAAATCGAGTTGGATTGAAACATATTATCATATAGATCATTCTTATAAAGTTTGAGACTAATCTATAATGATTTACTATGTCAATGAACTACATCAAAATTAACGTTGTCGAAAGTTCATTTTGACGTTAATTTTGAATATCTTGATCGTATAGTAAACCATTATAGATTAGTCTCAAACTTTATAAAATGATCTATATGATAGTATGTTTCAATCCAACGATCGATTAAAAATATTAATCCAAGTAACGTTTAATATGTAATTGATCCTCTATATATATATATATATATATATATATATATATATATATATATATATATATATATATATATATATATATATATATATATATATAAAATTTGTATGTTGTGTTAGGTGATGATTATATTTAGAATTTGAATTTAAAGAATGCAAATGTGAAATTATTATATTTTAAAATTTTATAAGTGCAGTGATATTCTTTAAAGACCAAATCTTCTAATTCGACTAATTTAATAAAATATATAATTGTTATAAAGATCGATTTGTACAACCGGGTTATCATATTTAATCTATTTTAGTCTTGTGATTCGACCAATAAACCAATGACCTAACACTTACCCGTTTGATGACGGATGTAATTTTTAAAACATTTCCCCTTGATTAAGAATTCTCAAATTCCCAAGTGGTCGAGATAATGTATTAAGAACTTAACACGTGCCATCTCTAGGACAAAGACTACCTAAGTTTAAGTACCATTTACTAGGAAACAAAATGACAAGAGATAATTCACAAGTTACGAAACATGACATTACGCATTGCAAATGTGCTAAACAGTTAAATTATTTTCATCTTGAACATCCACAAAGCAATTAAATTCAATGATATTCAGTTATTTTTTGTTGTATTTACTTCACAAAAAAAACTGTAGTAAGTAATAATAATACAGGGGGAAAGGACAGAAATTTGTGAACTCCTCAGATTTGGGTTCATACTACAGTTGGACTGCCTAGGGACTAGTAAACAAGTAATTTCTAGTAAGCTAATTATGAGTAAATGTCTTGCTCACTAACTCTAATAATACCAATTCATATCATCATAATAGAGGTAAATAGCCATTCGATTTTGAGGTCACGGCAAAATTGATGGAATATACATTCCTAAACTGTTATAGTGAAATGCTGGAAGTGCACGGAGACATACCATTCTCCTAAACATAACCATTAGGCTTCGACCCTTTAGCATTTCTTTTCCCAAGATCAGCTTCATAATGTAACAAGGCAGCATCCAGTACCTGCACCAAAACACTTGCTGTTAACATTCCCTCAACATTAGCCAGAGACACCAAAACAATCATATCAGTGCCAAGGTAATGAATGATACACGAGTAAGATAAGCAGTAAAGGTAGCGAGGATATGGTAACTGCCAAAAATGGCTCAGCATTATGCCAGAGGCGAGACTATTTGATTGGCTTCAAAACAAAGTCAAATTCACCCACAGAAATTTTCGTAAGACAATCTTTCATTTGGTGGTGTTCCCATACTACCAACCCACCTTTTAAGGTATCCAGGACATTGGCACTAAGCATTGGAATAAGCTATGGAAAAAAACCTTGTCTATTCCAATAATATAAACAAAATGATTTATTCTGAATTAGGTAACCGTGCCAACATAAAAAAGAGACCTATTTAAAGATTCATGAATCTAAAAGCGTGTTACATTTGTTTTAAATCCAAGTTTGTGGAAAATCACAAGTGTCCTGAGAAGATCAGTGCTAGTCTCAAAAGCATATAGCCAGTAACATTTCAGGATAATATCTTCAATTCAAAAATAAACCAAATAAGGAGTCTAGTGTACTCATCATAATATATGCTGACATTGGACTTTATGCAAAGCCAATAATGAAGTAGAGTTTTAATACATCTGTCATAGGAAAGGGATGAGTGTTTGTTAAAAGTTGAAAGAGTGTTTGTTAAAAGTTGAAAGAAATAACAGCAGAAAAAAGGGAGAAAAAAATACAAAGTAACCTCAAGCACTCCAAATCACACCTAAGTTGAGGAATTATGAAATTTCATCAGGCCAATGAAAAAGTAAGATGAAATAATGAACTGTGTCCAAAATTATGGTGATCAAAGGACACTTAAAAATACTTGGAGCAATTTCATAATTATTGTATCCTTCTGTCCTACACATAACTAAACTGCCATTCTAATAAGCGTAAAATACATGGAAGGCAGCAAAAGGTTAGAGGGATGAAAGGAAACAAAAATATACATTTAAAAGTCCAAACTATTGAGAATAGAGTTTTTAAAGTTGTGATAAAGTGGTTGTACGAAAGATAGATATGCCTTAGCCACACAGCAAAACAGAAAACTCGATAGTTTTCATATAATGTCATTACTTACAGTAAAACAATGCATGCAGAAAACACTTCGACAAACTACGCAGCAAATGATAGGTATAAAGAACATTTTGAAGGAGTATGACTGATCCAAAGAAATTTGAACACGGTGTATCTCATTTGAGTGAATACACATCTACATAACTTGAAGTTTACATGACTAGAAAGGAATAATAAAAAGTAAAATAATTAAGGGTAAAAAGCTGTAGTGGCGCTTGTTAATACCTAACAAATGATCTGGTAACAGGAACATAGAATGTATTCTGTTTGAGAGGTCAGTGAATGTTAAGCTATGACTCCCATCACGCGTGACCATTTATACTGTTTAAGTGATGATGATTTTCTCTTGTACTCCCTTCCCTACCCCTATAAATTTATTAACTTTGTGGTTTTAAACTCCACTTTGTGGGAATAAAGCTTTGTTGTTGGTGGTTTTTGGTATTTCATGGGTTTAAAATATTAATAGTTTCCACAGTAACTTATTTTAGGTGGCAGGGTATGCAGCAAATTAGGATGATCTCATACAAAGAAACGAAACACGGTCAAATGAAATTACAAGAAGCTCACCTGCTGCATTGGATGGACAACAAGGGAAACCTGGTGCCGCAGGTCTGACTGTGAAGATACCTTTATTTCCTAGGAATAAGTAAATAAAAATAGGAACAATTTAGTAGTTACTACTAAGAAAACTTATTTGTGTCCGTGCAATGAAAAGATAAAACAAAGATCCTATTCAACTGATGAATACTAGTAGATGATTTCATTAAATACATACCTCAAGTTTAGCATATATTTGTGATATGGCATCTTTCAGTCTTCTGACCTGCGTTTTATTGTTAAGTGAACAAGACATCAGATATAATAAAATGCAATTCAGATTGTTTCTCGATGAATCTTTTTCAAAATATCTGCTGCAATATACTGCATATACGATGCTTATTCCCACCAATGTCATATGGCAGTAAAACAACTCTCCGCTCATCCAATGCCTAGCTGGCTATTCACCCCAATGCCATTGATAAACTTCCAAGTAAAGGAAACTAAAGGAAAGTTTGTAGAAATATTGAACTTACTAAAGTTTTCATTGTCGTTTAAAACAACTTAGACATCAATTAATAACATTTAAACTGACTTAGACATCAATTAATAACATTTAAGCTGACTTAGACATCAAAGAATATCAAAAGGTTATTTGATGTGCTTATCTTCTATTTGATTATAAAATGCCAATGTTAGGCGTGCTTAACTGGCCAGTTTCATGGTTCCTCAACAACATATCAAAGCCCTTCTGACCTTTTCATGAAATAATCTAAGGCCTGACGTTGATATGTTGACAAGATCTATAGACAGTAGTTGAATTGTTGCCAACACCTTAACACCAACGGGCTTTTCAAAGCCAAGTATAATGGGGGTTTGGCCTAATAAAGTTCACCACATGTACAAGACATGATATTAAATCCCGTCATGAATTTTTCCCATGTCAAACTCATATCCTGGTTAGAGCCAGCACAATACTTTATATAATCAAGCGATAAAACTGTTTAGTGATTGACATATCATGGAAGCAAATAGAAACTTAATACATTGTAGAACTTAACGCCATCTTATAATGCTGCAAAAGCACTTGTTTCATAATGAAATGGGGAGAACAAAAGGTGGGCTGGATAAAAAAATAATAATAATTGCAAGCAAATTAACATCTCAGACACGTGAAATGTCAGTAGTGCAGTATTTGTTAGGTCATGCATAGTAATCACCAATGAAAGATCTTACTGAAAATCACATTCAATATTCACCTTATTAGCAAGGCTTTGTGTTGTTACTGGATAGGAAGACCAAAAGTGTTTCAGTAATTCCTGACTGCAAACCCAATTCTGGAAAGAAAGAAGCATATATCAAATTTATAAATAAAAATGAATATAGAACAACCCACAAAACTATATTTAAATTACTGGAAGCTAAACCGCTGATTGAGAAAATAAAAGCAGCATATGTGATACTTTCGATCACAACAGATATATAAAAGCTTAGAAGACTATCTCCAACTCTCTTTATCTTTTTTTCCGTCCATAACGACTCACATCTAGTAGTTTCTCCTTAGTTGCACTGGGCAATATATCAAGGACACTCTCCTGTGAACTTTTCCCAAGATTTGATTTGGTGCTTGAGATATTTTTGGTCAATCCAGTAAGGACCTGGAATAAAAATAAACCACTTTCATTTTCAATAACAAAATTCTTGTGAACGCAGAAAATATCAAAACACAAAACTGTATTATTTTAGTTGTAAAAATACCGAATTGTTATGGAATGCTTCAGTAAAACTCCAATGGGAGAGTTACAAGGACAATAAAGGTAGTTTCTAGTTCCTAGTGTAGTTTCCAGTTCCTAAGTACATGAATGCGATTTACTAGGCAATTAGTAGTTAATCTCCCAAACGTATTTCAATTTATTTTATGATTCCAACATTAATAAAACATTGAATATTTAACTATAATTTTGTAATTTTTCAAAAAGTTTGATTTTTATTTTAAACTAAGTAAAACAAATGTCATTCATTACCTTAAAGGCAACATCAGGGCTCAATAGAGGATCCCTTAATCCCATAGTTTTGATGTTAGATATCGACTCCCTCAAAGAGCCATAGGCTTCCTCATAACTCAAATTGCTTCTTGTTTTCAACTTAGCAGCTGGGGAATCATCCAAAGTTTTTACTGCATTCGCTTGTTGAAAATCAAAATAGTCACGGGGATCCTGACCAAGAAACAACATAAGGACCATAACACTTGACAAATATTTAATTCAAGAAGAAAACTATTTAATAATGTATATATTTTATGACTAGAGCTATTCACTAAAAATACGAAATCATTTAATTCTCGAGACAAAGCAGTACCTTGATACAGAGTGGTGCAAAAGCATGATCATCTTGTGCCTGAAGGTCATCAATTGGTGTCATCTTAGAAATTCTGATTCGCCTCTCCTCCTCTATAACCCCATCAAATCCTGTATAGCGGTATAAATTAAGAGCTTGCTCAACATAAACAGAAAGGAAAATGACAAGAAATAAGTTAGCCTCACTAACTCTGATTTCTCCGAGCAAGCACTTCTGCCACTGTTTTTGGATGTTCCATATCTGTATCTACATTTATATTTGAAATCTGACGCGTCAGACCAAACAGTAAGTATGTTTTGCCTACCCAGATTAGATTGCATATTCTGCTCTCAATTTATTTCGGGACTATTTTGAAACAATAAAGCTGAACAGAATATTATTAAGTATGTTGTGCCTAACTTTGAAACAACAAAGCCAGTCATAATATATTTTTAAACGATAGGAAATTTAGACACTTAATAAAACTGAGGCTTGGCGATTAGAACCGTCATTCTGGTACAACCACTAAATGATCTCCTGGAGGAACAATTTTAAGAGAATATATCTGAAAAACCATCTAAAAGATGTCCCATCTTATTTCTGCGAAGTAATTACACAAGAGATAGAAAACCAATGCAATAAATGAGTCGGGCTATGTAGCAGTTAGTTTCACTTTATTTCATTTTTGTAGAAAACATAGTGAGTGAGAGTGAGTGAGTGAGGTAGTGAATGAGTGAGAGTGAGTGAGATTACCTAAAGTTTTTCCTTCAAGAACCACCTCACTTTGTCTATTAAGATCTTGCAACAATGTTCGCCGATACAAAGTATTTTGAGCTTCAGATGTTTCCTTGCTACCGTCACGGAAGATCCCATGATCCTTTTCACCAAATAGAGCAAAGAATTAAAATATAAAATTCAATGCAGACTAGGAGTTCTGAGCCAACAATATAGATAGACAACTGCGCTACAAGTAAAGTCTTGTTAGTAACTAAATGGTCGATATCATATGATGCACACAACTCATTCACAATCGATATTACAGGCAGGAAAAAAGAAGAAATGTAATCGGATGCTACAGCAAAGATAAGAGAGCCTCTAAAGGAGAAGACAACCAAAACAAACTAACTCACTTAGTAGTCTCACCAATCCCTCCGCTTATCCAACAAAGAAACCCCCTCCGGAATAGCCATTGGCTGAATATTGTAAACAGTTATCAAGGCAAGGGTAAAACCAATAGAAGTAGGGGAAGGTGAAAGAAACCCAATACCACAACTATCCCCTAATTTGAAAGAAACCATGGAAGTGAAAGTGAAAGAAGCAAGTCATGTGAGCTCATTTTCCTTGGACGATAGAAACCATGAAAGTGAAAGTGAGAGAAGCAAGTCATGTGTGCTAATTTTCATTGGACTAGAGTTGAAATTTTGTGATATCTAACCAGTCATTAAAGGACAACATTGAAAAGGATTCAGAACCTGCTTATCCATATTGTTGAAACTATATAGATATAAGCATTAGCTGTTTCATTTATTTCTATTTATAGTGCATAGTTGTATTATATTGTTCAAGTACAACAGGCTACTATCCATCATCGGTAATCAGCAGAGGTGAGACATAATTGTAAAGGGACTGAACATTTAGACATGCAATCATTCACATCATCTCTCCTCAGTTGGGAGTAAGCTCTCTCCTAGTTTCTAACTGTGTTCTCTTTCTACCAGCTGGCATCCATAAATGAGTGAAACCCAATCTTGCACTTGGACTTTTTATTCATTTTAGCATTGCACTTTGGGGATTTGACTCTTTCTCCTGTCATCCTCTTATAATCCCTGACATGTGAGGCAAAGGAATAGGATGATAAACAGTCATGTGTTCCAACATATTGACTTGGGGAGAACAGAACAGGTCAGCTGGGATGAAACAATGATGATCAAAGGGTAAATGGACTGTTGGAGAACAGTCATGGCTGCAAAGTAACACGGAAAAATGAATCCATATGCCCAAAAAAATAGTAACATCGTAACAAACATTGGAGTCAGTGTTTGTTGATGGCGGAGAGCAAAAATCCCTCCGTACCGGCTGCTTTGTGGAGGCATTATAGCGGATTACGGCGGAAAAACCCGCAACATCGGACGATATTTACCATTGTGGCGAGCCCCAAAAACCGCCAGGTATATCCACCATGGCGGATATTTGATAACACAAATTGGTGTTCAAGTTCCATACACATATAAGAGTTGCAAGCATTATTTTGCACCACAATGATTAAGAGTTGCATCCAAGTTTTATTTCAAAAATATATATAAAGAACGATATGTTGTAAAGGAACCTCCTATATAAGATACAGAATAGTTTCATTCACCCTACAGGAAGATGGGTGTAATCATCTCCTTGGTCTGCTTCCATGTCTAAAGTCGGATCGACCAGTCGAATCTGCAAAAACAGTATAAAATAAATGTAAATGAAAATGCAACTACAAGATCTTTAACAAGATTAAAAAATAAAAAAGACGAAGACCTTCTTTCGAGCTTCATTTTCTAATATCTCATCATCTTTCAAAAAAACAGCAAGATCCTCATCTTCAGCAGCCTCGGCAGCTGCCGCAATAGCATTTTTGGTACTATGGAGATATTCAGCTCTAAAGTATTTGTTCCAGAAATCTACCTCACTCATCTTGAATTTGATGGACGTGAAATAATAAAATAATTCAGTGTGCAAAATAATGGATCATTTTGCATGAATAAATATAAAAGATGATAACAGACATTTATTGACATCTGTAATACCTTACTGGGTACAAAACTGCGGAATGCCTGGTGAACTGCTGGTTTGAGGGTAAAAATCTGGAAAGACAACAATGCAAAGAAAGTAAGGAAATAGTCTGCAGGTCATATTTTAAAGTGAGAGATGAAATATTGGAAAAAGTGAAGAAATACAAGTGAGAGATAACAAGAAATAGCTCCAAAAACAATTAAAATATACCAAGAAAACTTGCTACAAGGTTAGAGGTCAACCCTGGTGTTGGCCAAGAATCTCGAATGTAGAAGATAAATTAATACTAAAGTTTAAGGGGAAGTATAAGAGATTAAAAAACCTATTTAATTTGCAGACATTAGACAGGAGAGGAAAAGAAAGAAAGCTAGAATAATTTGATGTGATGTAAAATACAATGAACTCACACCAATTTATACCAAAGAAATTAGGTCATGTGGATCAATTGACACCACAAGGTCTAAGTCTATCGATAGACCATTTACTTCTAAACTTCTCTTAATTTTGTTCAAACCATCTAAGGAGACTGCCACATTTTTTGCAAATCCTGCTATCCTAATTTTCTCTTCAACGGTAATTTTTTTTATTCTATCTTTTGTGGTCACTCATTCATCATATAACACATTTGTCTCAACAACACAGAGTTTACTTTCAATATTGGCTCTTTACGACCAAACATCTTGTCCTATAAAACATTCCAGGTCTTATAATTGTGTAGTGAAAATTTTCTTTTAAGCTTGAGTGATATTTTCATAGATCACGCCCAAAGGATTCCTCCATTTCATCTCCACACTGCTCAGATCCTACGAATGTTTACTTTCAATATTGGCTATTTACGACCAAACATCTTGTCCTGTAAAACATTCCAGGTCTTATAATTGAATAGTAAGAAAATTCTTTTAAGCTTGAGTGATATTTTCATAGATGACGCCCAAAGGATTTGTCGATTTCATTCACACTGCTCAGATCCTACGAACGCTTCCTTCTGCCCTCTCCCCATTGCTTTGTATGATGGACCCCAAAAAAGGTACTTAACCATGAAACTTGTTGTATTGTATGTTCTCCAATTTTCATATTTAAGTTAGGATATCCGATATGTATCCCTTCTAAGGTAAATGGAACCCCACTGCGAGAGGTGTGGGGAAACCACCACCTCCTAATAAAGATATTCTTGATTTCAATTCATGTGAACGAACAAGAAACACAAAAAAGATGAAAAACCTACATCATGTCATATGTGCAACAGATATTTTGGTGCTAGCATAAATGTTAGGTACCCAAAAACTGGATTCCAAACAAAGAACACTCTTTATTAGAAAATAGGAAATAACATGAGAGAGATCTCCTCAAGGGTTTCCCCTTCACAATAGAGTTGTTACTCTATTCACAGATGATTTACAATGTTCAATGCTATCAACTCTACATTGTATTTTCCTATTTATACTAGTAGCCATATAACAACCTCAACTAACCAACTAACAAACCAACCAACTAACCTACTAACTAACTTCTATAACAACTCTTAACTACTTTAACTACTCTAATGAACCACTATTCTAATAAACTTCTAATTTTTATAACTATCTATATGGTCCTAACTCAACCATATAAAGTCAACTTGTAAGGCAGGCATTGTCCAAGCTTTATAAATACTATACATCATATTTTTAAGCAATGTTGACTAAATCCATCCTTTCACATCCAACACAATGAAGGTGTTGGAGACTGCAATTAAGACAATCCAAATGTTGTAATTAGACAACTAGGAGCGAACCGCAATGTGGGTAGAATTTCCAACACTTAGCTTGAAATCTAGTCAACTATTCCCTCCGATTTTTATTATAAATCATTTTGACACTTACGTTGGTATTCAAGCAATGTAATTAATATTGTATGAAAAGGAGAAATTATGAAAGACTTTACAAAATTATCCTTCATTAATGGTATGAAAAAGATAAATTAAAAGCACTAAAAGAAGAGAGAATAATAAATATTGGTATAATAGATAAAGTAGCATAAATAGTTAATTGGTATTGTAAAATAACTTATAATTTAGTACAAAACCTTTTCCCAAAGTAACGTATAATAAAAAAACAGGAGGAGCAAAAATGAGCATAGTTAGATGAAGACCCATGCCTGATATTTTATCTCTGGTGTCAATTGAAACTTAACCTGGTTTATCTGAAAAACAAAACAAGAGAAAACAACTCAGTTGATCTCAAGCTAAACAATCCAGTACGACTAGATCATAAACATGACTTTAATAAATTGAGAACCCAATATAACAGTTAAATAATATCAGATTGGCTAGATTGATCTAAAGAAGCTACAGATCTTCATTAAAAGCATTGTTACATAAAATGTATGAAAAAATAAATAACAATAATCATATTTATTTGGGCTCACATATTTATTTTAAGTTGTAAAGTTCAATAAGTTTTAATGCTGAGATGATAAAATAACCCTCTCATATTTGAATCCTCTAAACAGGTGAGAAAAATATACAACTTATCAATCATACAACAACCAAGCTTTATCTCACTGAGTGAGGTCGACTACATGGATCAAATTACGCCATAATGTTCTATCAAGGACAACTTAGCAATCAGCATAAGACTTAAAAGGCCTCGCCATTTACGAAGAGGATAAATTTAATCCCATAAGAAGAAAACAAAATGGGTTTTAAAATTTGAAGACTCTAATCACTAACATAGAAAATAACAAACCAGATTTCATCTTGAAACATTCTGATAATTTCTTTGAAGTACAAAACTATTTAACCATATTCTTCAGGTTCAAAGCCCAGTTGTCATATAATTGTCTAACATTACAAGCTTCCAAAAGTTGAGTTTTGTGCTCTATAACAGATGAGAATAACTTTTTTTCCTTAACAGTATTTAGTTCAATCCAGCATTTAAACAATTACTAGCTGCTACAAACTGTTAGAAATATAATGTTCTCTTGACAAAAAAAAAGATATATATGTTCTCATGATGACACCCAAATATGCAGATACACACTTTAAAAAGATATATAATTTTCGCAATGATGGCATCCAAATATGCAGATACTGATAAACATCAGAGTGTGATAAAAAAATAGAGCACCAATGCAAAAGAGGAAGATGTAGTACCATACCCGACCATCACTAGTAGGCTTTGTGTCGAAGATCAAAGAATTTTTAAATCCAATCCTTTGTTTTAACTTTCTGCTTTCATCTTGGTCAAGCAATTTCTGTAAAATGTTTTATAAATATAAGACTACAAATCAATAACATGAAAAGAGTAATGCATACCAATATCTCGGCATATCTATTAGAGTAACCCATTAAAATAACCATGTCCTTTACTGAAGTGTTTGATTTGCAAAATACTACTTCACAACAAATTTTTTGTTTTTAATGAATAAAAACTCATTTAATCATCGCCATACCAACCAAAGATTTCAAATTAATAAATATATACCACAGGGGAGTGTAACATTCTTTATGAATAATACTAAGAATAGCACATTACATAGGAATATATAATATATTCGCAACACTTTTACCTTCTTTGTAGCCCAAAATTCTGATTCTGTAAGCTTACCACTAGCCACAAGTTCTTTATGAAGTTTCTGCAACTTACTGCAAAAGTTGAACTTTATCAAAATCAACAGCATTGTTGCAATCCAGGAATATCTTAAACCAAGACGACCTTATAGTAAATAAAACAGAACATTCAAAATATTATTTATGATCACGACTTAATACTACTGAGTGACATTTTGAGCAAGGACAACAATAAATAAATGGATAATTTTGAAGTAACAATACAATAGCAAAGCAAAGAGGAGTTTGCAATAAGAAATTTAGCGGATGTCATAATAGTAAACAAAACTTTCGCTTAAAAAACAGAAGTGCAATAGTAAAAACCAAATACCTATCTTCTTGCAATAGTTTAATTCTCAGTGTCATTTCAGAAGCGCTAAGCTGCTCATCAGAAACAACTTTTGAGGGTTCAACATGCTTGCTAAGGGCACTACCTGCTCAAACACACCAAGCAACACGTTGGAAAACATAAATCAAACAACTAAAAATAAAAGTAAATACAAAAGAATAAAGTCCGGGAATAAAAGAAAATCATGACAACTCAGAATCTTCTTTGATATTACTTCATACCATCTTTGTTAACATTTCCTATTTATAAATTATCACTGCATTAGAAAAATAGTAGATGGGTGGATAACATGCTCAAATTCTTTAGAAGATAAATAATTTGGTGATGCATCACTTTTTGCTTTGGGATATGTATTGACATGGGACCTAAATATATAACTTGGCACATCTAATCATACATTTTTTAAACATCTTTGAATATTTTAGATGTGTTTAATCAATGAAAAACCTTTTGAAAGAAACTCTAACTCTGAAACACAAGTCTACAGTCAAAAAATATAAATCGTAATTCATAATAGTGCATCAGGCAAAGCGTCAGGGTACCACAATTCAAAAATGACAGTTTAGTCAAATAAACCACATAAGATATTTTTTTTTAAAAAAAACAACTAAATCATATTTTATTTTGGAGTAGCCAAATTAGAAACTTACCAACCAGTTCCCGGCAAATATGAAGATCTGAAAAGCTTTCAAACTCAAAGATGTAACTTCCCTGAAACATCACACCATATAATTATAAATTTCATTTCAAGAAACAAACATTACTCACATCAAGCACTGCACTACAAAGTAAACCATAGCAAGCGAAATGAAATGAATAACTCAATTATGCAATGTTCAAACAAATAAAGTAATTAAAAAATCCAACACGCACATCACTCGTACTATATTGACAAATGCAATAAACTTATCAAAAGGAATAGCAACAATTGAAATAAACTGGAAAAAAAAACCTGAGAATGTGTAAGATTAAGCCACGGTGGTTTGTTCGATCCCTCTTTGGTGTGTTTATGATCTAAATTTTCGCAATCAGAATATAAAAACAAACATCAAAATATGCTTCTTACGTATTACGCATTACAATCAGTTTACATAAAGAATAGTTGATAAGTACTTTTAATTAATCTGAAATCAGCTTCGAGCTTGTTCTTCGATGTTGGATCATTAGGTTTGAAAACAAACTTTTCTCGAGTCTGCAGAGTAAAAAACATGAATCAAAAATCATGAATCAGCAATGTGAATAGAAATTGATAGAGAGAGGGATAGTACCAATTTGAGTACGCCGGGAGTACCAGGATCTTTGACAGTGGTTTTGTATTTGGCACGCTTAACAACCTGTTGCGCCGACATCGTTAACCTAAGGTAAGACCGCCGAAGAATTGAGCTCCGGTAACGGTTCAGTGGGGAAAAAGGTGTGGGATCGAGCAATCCCTAATCGTAAGTATCGGTTGTGTTTGTTTGATAGGATGAAATTGGAGAGAAAAGGGATATTATTTTCTGAGTTTAGAGAAACCGGGAGAAGTGCCGGCGGGTGCCGCTGCTTATACTCCTTCGATCAAAAAGAAGATAAACAACGGTGTTGCCTGCTATCGGAATATTATTAATTAACTAATTCAAGAGAATGTGTTATTTCTTGGTTACACTCCTAGCACAAAATACATTACTTAATATCTTTTTTATTCGTGACAGCCCAATTTAGTTCATTTTTGTTTTGCAATTAATTAGATGTTTTAATTTTTAAAAATGTGTCATGTTATCTTCAAAAAGTGGCATGTTTGTATTTTCGGTTAGATTTACTATTCAAAGTTAAAATTGTGTGTTAAATAGCACTCACTTAAAAATTAGGTAAAATATTCATTTTGATCTCTTAACAATATCTCGGGAGTATATTTTGGTCTCTTATCTCTAAAAAATGTCAAAGTGATCCTTTAATTGTTCAAAAAGGACCACAGTAATCTTTTTCGTCCAAAAGACACTAACAGACGTTTGTTTTGTATATGTGACAGGTGACATGGACGGTTATAAACTTCTTCTCCTACCTTTGATTATTCCATCGTTCTCTTCCTTGTCTTCAACCCAGTTTCCCCAAATTCTATGGTTCAGTAATTGCCTTCGATTTTGAAATTGGTTGTGGAAAAATGAAGCAGACATCATCAACCAACACAGGGCAGTGTTCATTTGAGTTGAATGTGAAGAGCGATTCCTGTGTAGATGGCAATTTTAGATGGAAATCCATATGTGACTGTAGGGACATGACTATTCTTCGAAGGGCTTCTACTGTGACGAATTTTGGGAAGCAATTTTGGGGTTGTCGTCATTATAAGGTAATTCTGAGTTTATGGCAATTCTGGCTATGTTTATGGCAATTCTGAGTTTCCTTATTAATATTTGAATTGGAAATAACACACGGTTCAACACAAACTGGTTGTGGATATTTTCAATGGTACTATGATGATGTTGTGGATGAGAAAGACTAGTTTATGAAGAAGCAAAAGGGTCGGTTAGACAAGATGCAAACAGAACTGGATGCTGCAAAATTGGACTTGTTATCTTTAAAGGCAACAAACGATGGTCTGAACAAAACATATTGGATTTACAAATGCAAATTAAGACGATGATGAATTCGAAAGAAAAAAAATATAAAAGAATGTTATGTATTGTTTTGTTATTTGTCATATGGAAAATGTTGTAATAATTGTTCTATTAGAATGTTCTATTAGAATGTTGGAATTAGAATGTTGGACCAGGTGTTATGTAATGTTCTGTATTTGAATTCAACAAATGTTTAATTAGAATGTTCTATTGAGAACAAAGTTAGCATGAATTATAGTATTTTTGCTTTCAACAGTTAATATTACAGGTCCACAAAGTTGTAAACAATAGTTAATTATAAGGTGGTGTAAACCACTAACATTTATACATTACAAAATCAAAACATAACACTTGATATTACAGGTCCAAAACATAAAGCCTAATATTATAGTTCCATAATTAAAGTCTACTATTATAGGTTCAAAACAACCTGATTTTACAGGATCAAAACAAGTTAACATACAACAATCCTAATATAAAAACTTAACATAAGCAATCCTAAACTTTCCATTTTGGTGTTGCTCTCTTAGTTGGTGTTGTCTTTCTTGTTGTTGGATCTACAACAGTTCTTGTTGCATTCAACCTAGTTATTGGACCGGGTGGGACAAATGGCCTTCTAACTGGCAACTTTTTGGATGATTTAGAAGCAACTTTCTTTGATGTTTGGGAAACAGGAACTGAGTGAGATACCTGAGAAGCCACCGGTACAGATGTTGTTTGAGATGCCTGAGAAACCACTAGTACAGATACTGGCTGAGATGTATGAAAAGCAACTAGTACAAATGCTGGCTGAGATGCTTGGGCAGTCACTGATGCAGGAGTAGCTTGTGCAGGGGCTGACTGAGATGCTTGTGCTTGGGCAGTTACTGATGCAGGAGTAGCTTATGCAGGGGATGGCTGAGATGCTTGTGCATGGGCTGGCCGGGATGCTTGTGCAGGGGTTGGCTGAGATGCTTGACTAGTAGAAGGCACCTTGCAAGTAAGCTTGTCGTGTCCTGATTTCTTACACCTGCTACACTTTATGATGAATCGTGTCATCCTCATCTTTTTATCAGATCCATCTATTTCTCCATGCTCTAAATTCCTCCTCTTATTTGGCCTTTCTGGCATTTTCCTAAATTTGAGGGGGGGGCATCAGGATACTCTGTTCTGCTCCATAGGTTTGAGCCATTGATAGGGTATATTACAGGCTTGTACACTTACATGTATCTTGATTTCCTATAGTAATCAGGTATATAATCATCAATCTTGTGGTTCCTACTTTTAATTGTTGCAAGTGAATGCACACAAGGCAGACCAGTTAGCTCTCATCTCCTACATGAACATTTCCTATCCTTCAAATTGACTGTCAATTTGTCAGCTGAGTTTTCCATATGCCTCACTTCAAATATACGCTCATCAGACATCCTAACAAAAATTCAAATTACAAAATCATCCATTTTAACACAGAAGTTGTTTAAATTCAAATTACAAAATCAACCATTTTAACTCAAATTACCTGACTAGCCACATGTTTGTGTATGAACTTTTTTTCCAATTTTCTTCATAATGTTAGGCAACACATCAACATCTTTCAGTTTCTTAAACCTCATCCTGTTTATAGCCCGTATCTCCATCATGTATATCCTAATTTCTTCCACTATAGTTATCAATGGCTTGGACCTTGCCTCCAGGATGACACTGTTAAATGTTTCTGACATATTATTAAGAACTGCATCACATTTGTTTTCAGTATTGAAATATGATCTGCTCCAGAAGCTTGGAGGTGTGGCTATCATGTGTTTGTATGCTTCTCAATTAAGATCTTTCATTACTCTCATCTCCCTTTCCCAAGCTTGGTAGTATGTTGACTTGGCAGTTTTCCATATTATTTCCTTTATTTTTTTTCCTGAATACCTCTTCCTGAAGTTATTGTAAAGGTTCCTAACACAGAACCTTTGTTCAACTCTATGTAGGAGTTCCTCCATTGTAGGCAGTAATCCCTATGTCATCAAGAAATTAAACATGAGATATGAAAAGTTACAACATCATCTATAAGCAACTCTAAGCAACCTTATAAACATGAAAAATATAATTTGAGTCATACCTTTTGTTGATCAGAAATAAATGTGTATGTTAGGCATTCTTCTTTCCCACCACGATCATCTATAAGCAACTCTAAGAACCATGTCCAACTATCTTTGTTTTCACTCTCTACCACTGCATATGTTATTGGTAGCATTTGGTCATTGGGGTCTCTTCCTATGGCTGCCAGTATTTGACCTCCACATAGGCCTTTCAAAAAACATCCATCAATTCCAATGAAATGTCTACTTAACTTGAAATTTTCCTTGCAAGCTGCCAAGCATATGTACATCCTTTTAAAATGTAGTTTCTGATCATCACCACCTTCTTGGGCAGGTTGTACACTGACTTTGACAATTGAGCCAGGATTAGATCTTAGTAACTCATGGGCATAGTCATAGACCCTTGCATAATCTCCTAGGAATGATCTATCAACCATGTCTCTTGCTGTAAACCTAGCCCTTATAGCATTGGTTTTGTTGACCCCCACATTCCATTTTCTCTGAACCTTTTCCTTGATATCCTTCAGCTTCATTCTAGGGCTGGTTTTAAGTGAATTTAGTAGCCTCTTGTTGAGTCATTTAGTCTTAAACAACTTCACATTATATTCTCTACTGCAGTTATGAGTGTCAACTACCTTTCTTAGTTGCCAAGAATTCTCATCTTTCAATTTAGCACAGTAAGCTTCTCGTGCACATCCAGCCTTACACCTAACCCTAATCCTTACCTTGTCATTTTTAATAAACCTTAAACCTATACCATTTTGGACTGCATAAGTGGTAATTGCTTCCTTGAAATCTTCATTTGTACTGAAATAAGTTCCCACTTACCATTTGTAATTGGTCATATTTTTTAGAATCTTGAATATGGGATACTTCCTTCTCCTAACTCTATTGTTATCATCACTTTCACAATCACTTCCAAGATCCTCACTTTCATTATCACTTCCTTTACTATCATCATACTTGTCCTTACCATTTTTTATGTTTACTTATTCATCAGCTACTCCTTCACAATCATCTAAGTTACCCTCTTCCTCTTCAAGTTCAGTATCATATTCATCAGAATCATCATCAAATACTACCTCCATTACACTATCATAATTGAAGCTACTATCCTCAGAACTATCATCAGAATCAGTAAGTCTCACATCATCATCAACCTCACTAGCCCTTTGTCCAATATCATCATCATCAACCCTTACATCATTCACATTGTCATCAGCCCTTACATCATTCACATTATCATCAGTCCTTACATCATTTACATTGCCATCAGCCCTTACATCACTTACATTGTCATCATCCCTTACATCATTCACTTTATCATCATCTACACTTACATCATTCATCCTAACATCATCTACAACTACCTCTGTTTCCTTCAACATCTCCTCAATCTCATCTACTATCACGTTAAGTGGAATCTCATCTAGCACAACTTCATTCTCATCTACAAAATTAGGCTGGGACAATGTGTGTTGAATAAAGACTTCAACACTGATATGGACCCTATATAGATCAGCTATCTCTAAGGCCCCTTTGTCATCATACAACAAATTCATCCCAGTTGTTGGATCCTTATAATATATCTTCTCTATCTCTGCATACCCTAGTTCCTTAATTGCACCTATCAACTCAAAAAATCCCCACTTATCAGCATCTACTCTCAAATCAGCAATCTCACCTCCTTCGTACACACTCAGGTCGTCACTAACAAAATAACCACTATGATGGATCGTAATGTTTAGAATTTCTTCCATTTTAGAATATGCCCTAGAAACCCTAGATACATGAGAAGAATAAAGATTTCAGAAAAATTGAAGGGAGAATAGACCCTATATACTAGCGAAGAACAATGGATTTCAGAATAAACTTACCTTTCAACGAATTTCCTCTTCAATTTCACCTTCAGGAGTGTCGTTTGCAGAAAATTTGTTTTTCGCTCCATTCACTAGTGTTTGCACTTCTCTTCGTTTGCAGAGAACACTTCAAGCAACAATGGCTCAGATTTTCTCTTCCCTTTTTCTATTTCAATACATTAATACGTGTCCAGCTAATATATTCAACATATGATAATTAATTAAGACATGTCAGCCACATGTACGCTGCGTACACCCTTCATTTGACTTTGACTAACGTGGATGACGGAAAGGATAAACGTGGTCCTTTTTGAACAATTAAATGATCACTTTGACACTTTTTAGAGATAAGAGACCAAACTGTACCCCGATGTATAGTTAAGAGACCAAATAGGATATTTTGTCTAAAAATTAGTTAATGAGGTGGAGTTTGATAAAAGTATTAAGTTAGTAATTTTAACTTTGTCATTTCCATCTTTCTACATTGTTAATTTTATTTAAGAATCATAGTATAATAAGTAATTTTAGTTCATTAAAAAAATTATTTAATTCCATTTTATGTAGTATAAAATAGTTATTACATTCCTATCATTCATGTACTAGAATAATATAATTATTTGTTTTTATTCATTTTAGTTATTATTATTTATTTTCATTTATGTACTATAAGTAAATTACTTATTGTCACACCCTAAATTTCACCCTGAATTTTTCATCTGATTTATTTGCATCATTTTACATTGTCTTATTCGCATTCCGTATTAGTAATCAATTTTTATATTTGGCTTCGTATCTTTAGTTAATACTGATGTTAATCTCTTGCATTTTACTAATATTTGCATTTTTATAATGTCTTTGAATTTTAGTTAGCATTTTCACTTTGCATTGTTAATTTGTAATTGAGTATATTTTGCATCAAAGTAGTCTTAGTCATACTTGCATCATTTTTTTTAATTTTGCAGATTTGACTTTGCATTGTTTATTTTTTTTCAATTTTTGCCTAACGGCCAAAACTTCTGATGGCCAAAACTTTTGACGGCCAGAATTTTTGATGGCCAGAACTTCTGATGGCCAGAACTTCTGACGGCCAGAACTTCTGTAATGTCAAATAATTGTTTTATATGTAGAATAATGTTTATTATTTTTATAACTTTTAATTGTTTTTTTATATATATATTTTTGTTAATATTTTTGTCCAATTTAATTATTGATTGAAATTCATATTTTGATTAGTAATTAATTTTGCTTAATTAGTGTTTTTATTTTTAATAATTAGATGTTTCAACACAGACACAATACACAACCAGTACATATAACAATTCTACTACCCTGCAAAAGTTGAAAATACAAAAATTTCAGTACAATATTACAGCTAGGAGAGCCTCCCTCTCTCCTTCAATTTCTTCCTCTCCACTCACACAAATTGTACTCCCTGAAACACAAGAAAACAAATTATCAGTACAAGATACAACCATTCCACTCACCATTTCAATTCCACTACTAATTCAAATTCCTCATCCGTTGCACAATTTCTGCTCCACTACTTGTACTATTGTTCCCCTAATCCTTATCCTCTCAATTCTCTCAACCATTACCTCTTCTACCCTCACTCTTCAAACTGCTATATAAATCAACCCTCACCTCTCAAAGGAGACTCGTTCACTTCCGCACAAATGACATCAGAATATCCATCACCTTCAACCACCTTTCACCATATACAGAACATTACCAAGCTTCCTCCTTCGACATAATCATTACTTCCGCCTCTAACAACCTAACCTCAACCTTCATACAATTTAACTTCCTCTTCCTAAATCATCCTCCATAAACCTTTCTTCAAACTTCACTGACTTACCATCATCACAACCACACTTCACCTCCCTTCATTCTAGTAGCCGAAATTGTTCACCTTCATCTTTATCCCACAAAAAACAACACTCTTTACAAACCTTTAATCGCATTTGCTCCAAAACTGAATTATCACGATCACCGTATAACCGCTCAACCGAATAACTCCATAACCTAGCCTCGTTACTAGCAAACCAACAAAAACCGAAACTCACACAGAATCAAAAACGAAAGAATAAGACGAAGAGAAACATATTTTTTAATTTCATACCTTTTTCCATTTTGTTGATTTTTTATTTGCAAATTATTGTCCTCTGTAATCCGTGTAGAGCTTGGGGGGTCAGATCTATTTGGGTTTAAGGTATTATTGTATGCTTTGTTTTTGTTTTGCTGTTATGGCCATGATGGATGAACCGATGAACAACAGAAGCAACCCAGGTCCAGAAGTTGAGAGAGCGTGAGAGTAGAACATAGAGAGTTTTCTTTTTCTTTTTTCTTTATTTATTTCGAAAATGTTAAGACCAACAAGGCCACAGCGACGCCTTAAATGGTTAGGTTTTTTTCACTTTTGTTTAGATTGGCCATTTGAGCCTAACCTTAACCAGATTTGTTCTTAGAGCTCAGCGCCCCACTTTTGTTTAGCACCCTCTCCTGACATGTTAACTTTGTTTTAGATAGAACTATTTTTTATAAGAATTAGTTTATTTTTATTATTATAATTTCAAAAAACAAAAGAAAAAAAATATAATAACAGGTTTAATTTAAATTTCATTTCTATTTAGAGATATTTCAAAAGAACCAAAATATTTCCTATTGCTAAGAAGATTTAGAATTAATCTCATATTGTTTAATTGTTGAATCGTTGTTTATCATGTTTGTACATTTATAGCTAACTTGTAATTTATTCCCGTCATCCCTATTTATAAATTTGTACCACCATTCCCCACATGATGTAATAGTTAGTAAATATTTTATCGCTTTATCATTTAATTATTCATCGCATGCACAAACCAAACATTTCAAACTAATACTCGTGCGAACCATTTTCACCTTGAGTCGACAAAGCTTTGAAGCGTCACAACGGCCACACATTTGTACACACACCACGCTTTCTCTTGGGCTTACAATGAGGCTTTAGTTGATTAGTTAAACATCATTTATTGATCTAATTAGGTTATTTAAAATTGATTAGTCCATCTAATTAATTTTATTAAACTAATTACTTGATTAAATTTCGTTTAATTAGTCGATTAAATTTATTTTTCGCATGCACTTACACAATTGTTAGTTGCTATCATTTATGTGAGCCACCTTGTATGGGCTTTAATTCATTTACTCGCTTTATTTCATACTTGTATATATTTATCCATTTCATTTCCATTCTCGCACCTTGGTCCACATACCAAGTTTTCATTCAATAAGGGCCTCATAGTAGGGAGTAGACACTTGTGTATTCTCTCAAGATTAATCAAGATTTCTTAGTTAATCATAGCCCAAATATCCTCTCATTGTTATTCACCACTTTCATAATAAATTTTTAAACCTCGATCCAACGTCGAGTGACTTTTCAAAAAAAAACTTTTCATGATAAATTCTGAGTATTTAAATCGTTGGTTGCTAGACCAATTGTGTAAATACTTGCGCTAAATGAACTCCGAGTCTTTAAATCGTTGGATGTTAGACCAATTGTTTAAGGACTCTTAATAACGTGAACTTCGTTTCACTCCACTTTTTCATAAGAAAACATTTTTTGGGATGATAGATGACTCGTTGAGCATTTAGCTCCTCTGGTTTCTAGTATTTGAATCATAGGATGCTAGTCCTATTGTTCGGTACTTTTCACCCACTTAAAATCAATTCAACTCATCAAACCTTGCCCACGTGCAAGTCCATTTTTCAAACTCACATCGCTCACACGCGATCTTCTTTCGCTCACACGCGAATTGCACTAGTGATGTCTTATTGTCCATGTACGATTAAGCTCCTATTTTCATAAATAAAATCAACCAACCAACAAATGTTCTCGCAATCGAGAACTACGTAAGCTCTGACTTTCTCATCGCACTTGGGGAATACGTAGGCACGAGATTCTAACATCTTGGCGAGCACACTTTCAAAAAATTAAAACATGTTTCTCTTTTCATCTATTTTTTCGCATAATAATTAGAAGATTGCAAATTTACTTTTTTAAACACACAAACACACTTAGAACTAAATAGGTCTCATCGAGTACGATGGATGTGAGGGGTGTTAAATTGTTAATACCTTCCCCATGCATAACCGACTCTCAAACCCGCATCTCTTGGTTTCGAAGACCACTTCATTTCACATTTTCATCTCTTGGGTTTTATCTATATTTTCTCTTTCCTCATTAAGAATAAATAAACTTAGGTGGCGACTTCATTGTATTTTGTAATCGATTTTTTTCCGATTAGCTCGATACTTATATATACATTACTATCATTTATGTAGTAGAATAATATAATTATTTGTTTTTATTCATTTTAGTCACTATTTATATATAATATAAATAAGATATTTTCAATTATGTATTCATCTTAGTTCAGTTTTTTTTTTTTTGAAGACAATAGATATTTAAAGTCTCGATTTGTAGTTTTTACATGTATCAAAAAATGAATTATTTATTTAACTTTTTCTTTTTAAAATTTTAGTAATATATTAACTATGATTATATTTTATGCTTTAAATGTATTAATTTAAAATGTGTGAGTTATTTTTTAGTCCATTTATTATAATAGATTTATTTATTTGTATAAAAAATATCAGATTAATTTATTACTGTAGATGCAATCATAAATTAATATATTAAATAAATTTATATAAAATTATTAATTTATATATAACTTAAAATAATATTCTATTATTATTTTATGAAAACTTGATGAAAAGATTTAAAATAATATATATATATATATATATATATATATATATATATATATATATATATATATATATATATATATATATATATATATATATATATATTAATATATTTTATTTCTCTATAATTTAAGATTTCTAATAAATTGTAATAACTTTTCATTTTTTAATAATTTTTTTTCTTCTTTTTGAACAATCTCTCATATGTCTGTTTGTTTTATCAAGAACATATTAATTATTCTCGACTATATATATATTTTGTAATATTAAACATTTTCACGTATATTGCTTGGAATCTGATTTATACAAATAAATCTTAAATTTTGTTGTTGTTATTGTGCCGTACTTATCGTTAAAATATGTAATAAATCTAATTATTAATGTTAAAAGATCTATAAATTAGAAAGATTTATGTTATACTATAAACACAAATATCTTATTATTCTAACTAATTTCAACTATCTATCTTATTTCAAGATACTATGAAGTGTAAATATTCATTTAAAACTGAAATTTAACGAGTAGTTGTCTCCTACATTGCAAGTTTGTAAAAATTGTAAATATGATATAATATAATTAAAGAAATATTTAAAAAAAAATCACGTATTTTTAATAAATATTAAACATAAGAGCTAAAGTATCGGTAAAAATCATGAATACCCTTCTTATTATAAATTATAATTTTTTTTATAAAGTTAAATATTTAATTTATCATTCTAAAAATATAAAAATAAAAATTATTTTGTAAATAATTAGTTCCTTATTTGAAATAAAATATATTTTGAAATTATTTAGATTTTTATAGAAAGGTTAATAAAACAAAATAAAATCAATTGAGTAATAATTATTTTAGACTTATGAAATAACTAAAACATATCAGAATTTTTTCAAATTAACTTTATAATTGTAATCATCATAAGAAAATGTTAAATGATATTCATAAAAATTTAATGATAAATGGTAATCATAAAAAAATTAATGATAAATAGTAAAAACTTATGAGACACATATTTATCACTATTGAATAAATAAATTTGATGATACGAAAAATATTTTTTTTACAATTATTTTTAGAAACATAAATAACTTATATAATATTTACTCAATTATTTTTAACATGAATAAGTTAAAAATATTTTTATAAATATCACACGGGTTCAAATAACTTATAAACGAGAAAAATTCTACATGTTGATATAATTATTTTTAGAAATAAAAATAAGTTACAATAATTTTTATAAACAAAAATAAGTTACAAATATTTTTTTAAACGAAAAAAATTTAACTATTGATGCAATTGTTTTTAAACTTTTATAAATGAAAGTAAGTTACAATAATTTTTATAAATAGGAATAAATTAGAAATATTTTTATAAGCAGGAAAAAACTCATGATTATATATTATAAGTATATGAATATTAACCAGTTGAATACATGAAATGGATTCACAAGTATATGCGAACGTATTTATGAGATACCAACCGCAGTTTGTTCATTTTAATTTCCATCTTTTAAATATTGATATTTTATATAATTGAAGTTAGAGAATCGAATGTACGGTTTATTATTATAAGTACATATCAATAGTTAAAAGTTGGTGTATATTATAAATACGATATGTGACTATGTGAATGTTAACCAATTGAAGAATGAATTCAAATTTTATAATAATGATTTGATAGACGTCTAATTTAAATTCAGACGAGATCCGTGCGATAGCACTGGTTTCTAACTGTTTCTTGGTTACACTCCTAAGCACAAAATACTTTATAATTTATAATACATTACTTAATACCCTTTTTATTCGTGAGAGCCCAATTTGGTCCATTTTCTTTTTAGATTTTTAATTAGATCTTTTATTTTTTTTAATGTGGTATGTTATCTTAAAAAAAAAAGTGACATGTTTGTACTTTCGGTTAGATTTGTTAGTCAAAGTTAAAATTGTGTGTTAAATGACAATGATGTAAAAATAAGTTGATGAGGTGGAGTTTGATGAAAGTATTAAGTTAGTAATTTTAACTTTGTCATTTTTATTTCATTTTTGTATCCTAACAAACCGAAACTCTAGGAGAGAAATTTGAAAGCATATCCAGACACTACGTCATAAAAGACTTACGAAGGCGTTTTTCCCCCCTTTAAAAGCGCTTAAGAGCGCTGTCGTAGTGGTGTTGCTATAGATTTTAGCAACGCTTTTTGTTTAGGCAAAAGCGCTGTCAGCGTTGTCTAAAGTAGGCCTTAGGCAGTACTTTTTCCTATAAAGAGCTTTCTAAATTAGGCCTTTAGTAGCGTTTTTTCTGGAAAAGCGCTTTCTTAGGCCTACTTTAGAATGCCTTTTATGCTTTCTGTAGGCATCTTTAGGAAGCATTTTTTCAAGAAAAAGCACTGCTAAATGCCTACTTTAGAAAGCGCTTTTCCTGGAAAAGCGTTGTCTAAGGTATACATAAGGCAGCGCTTTTGAAAGTGTTGTTTAATGTACACTTTAGAAAGCGTTTTTTCTGGAAAAGCGCTTTCTAAAGTATACATAAGGCAGCGCTTTAAAAAGCGTTGTCTAATGTACACCTTAGGCAACACTTTTCCAGGAAAAACGCTTTCTAAAGTGTCTATAGGCAGCATTTTTGGGTCTATATTTTGGTTTAAACCTGGAATAATAACACGGTCAATAATAACTTGTAAACCTGAAATATTCAATTGTAATCCCATAAACCTGTAAGATACAATTGTAATCCCTTATAATCCAAAATATATGCCATTATAATACCAAAATATATGAGAAAAAAGGCATTATAATACCATTACATTATATACCATTGTAATTCAAAATATATGTACAATAGTATAATTCAACCATATCAAAACAAAGTTGTCCCTAACAATAACTAAATCAACCATATCAAAATCAACACTAAAAAATCAGCCCTGACAAGAACTAAATCAACCCTAATTAATAAAATCAGTTCAAAATCGCCAAATTTCGACGAGCGGGCGGTCTTAGTCCTGCAAGGTATGAACATAATAACACGGTCAATAATGTATTCACACAATAATGTATTCATAACACTTTTCACACAATAATATATTCATACCTTATATGATTCTTTGCTCAATAAAATATTGACACAATTCCTCTTTGATTTCTTCCAACTGAAGTTTTGTGTAATATGCACACTTGTATTCATCGAAGTACTACATAACAAAACATAATATGCATGATTTAGTTAAAAATAATAAATTATATGAAATATCCGATAAATAATAAAACAAATCCTAAGTTATAAATCTATATCGTGATTGGAATCTTTATTCGATTCATTTGAACGATTTCTTTAATAAACTTCAAAACAACGTATCCGCAATCTATATTGTTTCGCAGTTGAGCGCACTACATAGAAAAACAAATAAGAATGTATAGTTGTCTTGTTTTATCAAGTAGCATCACTATTATAAGCAAAATTGTGAAAATTAATGTACCTACACTTTGATCCATGTATTATTGTTGGATTTAGATCGTTGTACTCGAGCACTTCTTTGACTTCGGAATACTTGTATTTATCTATAAAAACAAAAACATATTTTTAGAAAATCTCACAGAAATAATTAAATATATAAATATACACGAATATTTAGAACAATCTCACTTACATATCAATCATTAACTTCATTTCCAGATAATTAGTCCAATCACCATCTACCAAATTCAGATAATAAACCACTTATTTTATAGGATCCATAGCAACCAACAACCAGTGACGTCTATAAATTAAAACAAGAGTTTATATGGAAATTTTCTACGCAAAAGAAACAAAGATTAGAATAAACTTAGAATGAAAATCTAACCCTGTAGGAAGAATATTATATGCCCAAAGATACAAGCTTTTTGTACTGCCGGTGGCCATGAATCTCTCGACCAAATATAGGAATCTGAAACTTCTCGTAATCAAACACCCAAATGCGCTCGATAACCCCAAAATATGACAGATTTGCAAATTTCGGGTTTAAGTCCTTCACACTTGATATGTGCATTGCTTCAGCTACCAAGGTGATACCACTATTTTGCATAGTACTTTTATCATCATGTTCTTTGGTATAAAATGTGTATCCATTAATTGCGTATGCGCTATAAGAAAACACAACCAAACTTGGACCATATGCTAAACATCTCAACCTTTCTGTTACTGAAGCGGGATCTGAACAATACTTTGAATAAATATATTCCTTAAACCATGGTATGAAACTTCGATTTTGCTCTCGTACTACCCAATTCTCATTTATATTCGGTTTTAAACCTCAGAGAACACCCTTGTGCATTTCAACATACAACTCAACCTCAATCTCATTGTGCAGAACATACAAATGCACTTGATCCCGTTCGACCCTTGATATTGTCACAACTTTCCAATTATCTTTTTACATTTTTTTCCCCAACAATATGAGATTTGGGGAGTCCAATTGATTGAACATTTGACAGATATTAAGTACAAAACTCAACCACTTATTCAATAATGTATCATTTGGCAATACAACCCTCTGGTCGACTTCAGTTTTTGACATACCCTTTTAGTATTTTCATATAATGTTCAGCAGGGTACATCTATCTCATATAAGTTGGTCCACATAATTGTATCTCTTTCACAAGATGAATGACAAGATGAACCATTATATCAAAAAACGAGGGAGGAAAATACATTTCAAGATCACACAAAGTAACAACTATTCCTTTTTGCAATGTTGGTAAGATCACAAGATTGATCACCTTACTGCAAATTGACTTAAAGAAAAAACACAGTTTAGTTATTGCGCTTCTTACTTTTTCTGGCAGATTAGAACGTATACCTATTGGTAGAAAATGTTCCATTATAACATGGCAATCATGCGTCTTGAAACTCTTTAACTTGAGGTCTTTCATAGACACAAGTCTTATAATATATGTTGAGTAGCCTTCTAGAACTTTAACTTCACTTAGAAACTTACACAATATTTTCTTCTCCTTTCTAGATAAAGTGTAAACAGCAGGTGGTAGATATGTTCGTCTTCCTTTCTTCATGGGTTCCAATTCAGTTCTCATTCCCATGTTTACCATGTACTTCCTTACTTTAAGGCTTTCCTTAGACTTTCCTTGTATATTGAGTAACGTACCAATAACACTGTCACATACACTTTTTTCAATATGCATAACATCGAGAAAATGTCTTACGTGCAACGACTTCCAATATGGCAGTTCAAAAAAAATTGACCTCTTCTTCCACCCACTCTTGACAAGTCTATGTGCAAAAGGCTTGCCAAACTGAGTACTCACATCTTTCACTTTTTCAAAAATTTGATCACCTGTCAACATTGTTGGAGCTCTACATTGTTCTGTCTTTCCATTGAATGTTTTTCTCCATCCACGATAGTGATGATTAAGATTTAAGAATCTACAATGACCGAGAAAGACATTCTTCTGACAAAGGTCCAACCGCATCGTATCGGTTTCGTCTTCACAAACAGGATACACTTTTTGAACTTTAATGTTGTACCCTGGTAGATTTCCGTATGCTGGAAAATCATTAATTATTCCAAACAACATCGCCCTCAAGTTGAAACTTTCTTTCCTATACCTATCATAAACCTCCACACCGTTCTCCCACAAAAACTTTAAATCTTCTATTAAGGGTGTCAAGTATACGTCTATGTCATTCCTTGATTGTTTAGGCCCAAAAATTAACATAGATAACATCATGTACTTATGCTTCATACATAGCCACGAAGGTAGGTTATAAATCATAAGAATCACAGGCCATGTGCTATGCGAGATACTTTGAATACCGTGAGGGTTCATTCCATCAGTAGACAATGCCAAACAAATGTTTCTTGCTTCTTTTCCAAATTTAGGATAATCATTATCAATTTTCATCGACTATGGTGAATCTGCCGAATGTCAAAACTTTCCATCAATAATTCCTTCATCTGCATGCCAAGTCAAGTGTCTTGAATCGGTTTCACTACGATACATGCGTCTAAATCTCGGAATTATGGGAAAATACCATAAGACTTTTCCCAGAGACAACTTTTTCTCATATCGAGGGGAGCCGCATTTAGGACACTCATTTAACGATGCATACTCGTTTCGAAACAAAACATAATCTTTTGGACAATCATGTATATTATTGTAGCTCATGGCAATAGAGCATAACATCTTTTTGGCCTCATACATTTGATTGGGAAGATCATTATCCTCTGGTAGCATATCTTTCATAAGGGCTAATAACTTTGTGAAACTTTTATCTAACCATCCATTGCTCGCCTTTAAGTTGTACAACTTTGCAGACAATCTTGTGAATTTTGTACAACCATTATACAACAGTTTCTCTACATCGCTTACCAACCTCTCGAACATTTTGGGACAATCCTTAAGATCTTCTTCAAGCACTTCTGCAATCTTTTCGACTCGATCATAATCGTATGTATCTGTGCAATTGTCGTTTGAAGCATAGGTCGTATTATACCCCGATTCAGCATTCTCGTTACTTTTCATCCCATGCAAATTCCAACATGTATAACTTCTATCAATTCCATACCATATTAAATGCGATGCCAACTAAACCGCGTCAACCTGACTCCCATAACAGCAACCCAAGCAAGGACATGTCATTCGACTGGGGTCTTTGGCATGCGCAACAACAAACTTAATGAATTCTGATACCCCATTCTCGTACTCTTTCGAAAATCGATTGGAATACATCTATGTCTTATCCATGGTTTTACTAATTAAGCTAAATAAAAACAACTAATTAGGGCACAAAACGGTATAATGCGTTTCTGTCAAAACACAAAGTATACACGGAACGGATCCGGAGCAAGAAAATGCAACATATTCACGCAATTCCAAACAAATTCATCACAGTACCAGTAATTTGAGGAAGAAATTTACCTCGAATTTACCTAACAGCAACGTCGATAAGTTGAAACGAGAAGGCCAAACTGACGGAAACACAGGGAATGAGCGATGTACGTCGAACTAGGTCGGGAAACGCTGCTAATTCAAAGGAAAGAAAACTTCTATTATAAAAACTTTCGTACAATAAAAACTGAATCAACCAAGTATTCAACGAAAACATCACATGATGCCATAATCAAATTTATTTTTCAAATTTAAACACAAATTCTATCAAGGTCTCTTTCACAATACTAACCTTAGCTCGAAATAAAAAACCCAACAAAAAATGTCATGACAATTCCATCGTTCAAAAATCAATCATACCCATTAACTTAGGATTGAACCTATAAATAATAAAACCATAATTTCATGGAATGATTGAACCTATAAAGAATAAACCATAATTTCATGGAATGATTGAACCTATAATAATCGTACACCATTTACTTATTAAGGAATAAATATACTTGACAATCAAAGTAACAACATCTCCAAATGAGAGCATGAGGATGAAATCCTCTCGTAATAGAGCACTGGCTCTTATAAATTTGTTTGGTAATTCTTAAATTTTGACAATCATAATTTGATAGACAGTGAAAACAGACTTTACATGCAACACGCAGATGCAAGAGCAAATAGTTCTTTTAAGTGAACTAAGTGAATATGCTAGAAGAATGTATTCAAGCAAATCAATTCAGCAGTGTTATTTTGTTAGATAGCAACTAAGTCCAATAAAAAGAATTAGCCACTTATTGCAAGTTCACGGTGATACTTAACTAAAAAGGTACCAAAGAAAAATATCATAAAAAACATGTAGCCCAACAACAAAAAAGAAAACAGGTAGATAAGGATATAAGGAACTAGAGTAGAAAATTCTATCCATCAAGCAACAATGGATGTAATTAGAGTTCATCAATAAAGGTCCTAGAACCATAGGGTTTAAACCAAACCTTAATATGGTGAGAAAAAAGAACTCATCAATAAGTAAGCAAGCAAAAATAAATAACAATAATTGCATACACACTTAAACACAGAAAGGATGAAATTAATTGTATGTGCCTAACAAGAAATGTTGCTAAGTTGCTGAATGACCAAGCCTCCATAACAGAAGCAAGTTTATGTATCGAAACAAAGAAATTTCTTCTGGAAAATAATACAACCATTCTTCTAGAAATAAAACAGAGAATTTCTGGAAACGAAATAGAGAAATAGAGAAATTTCTAGAAACGAAACAGACGAAACACACATCCATGGCAGACGAATCACAAATTCTGGAAACAAAAATCTGGAGACTTACTAAGGGCAGAAGACGATGATGGCATGGTTGACGAAGCTGGTGGTTCTATGAACAACAACACAAATGGAGAGTTTGATGGTTAAGGGCGGAAGAACTTACGAAGTAGAAAACACACAGACAAAGATTGAAAGCGGCGAGTTTGATGGAACTGAGAACTGATTACGTTGATGTTGATGGGTTGTGAGGAAAACTGAGAAAGAAGAAAGGTCGCGTGAGAATGGGTTGTGTGAAAATTGAGAAATCGTGTTTTGTTAGTTTAGGGTTTAAGAATTTTAATTATAAAATTAGCAAAGACAACGCTTTTGAAAAGCTCCTTCTTAATTTCAGATTTAGCAACACTTTTTTCTTATAAAGCGCTTTCATTTCATACCTATAGCAGCGCTTTTTAAAAGCGCTTTCTAAGGTTAACATTTAGTAGCGCTTTTAAAAAGTGCTTTCTAAGGTTAGCCTTTAGTAGCGCTTTTAGAAAAGCGCTTTCTAAGGTGGGGTATTTGTAAGGCCTTTAGCAGCGCTTTTATAAAGCGCTTTCTAAAGGTAGCCTAAGAAAGTGTTTTTTTTAGCGAATTTTTTCTGCAACTTATAGCAGCGCTTTTTGATAAAAGCGCTGTCTTTGTAGTGCTGCCAAAAGCGTTTTTTGGCGTAGTGAGAGAAGGCAGTGAAGACAAAGATGGAAGACGAAGATGGAAGACGAAGGTGAAGACAAAGGTGAAAGCGTAATCAAAGATGGATAAAATGAAGGCGGACTCATTTAGTATCAATTACATTGTTTTGATTTTAGGAGAAAGAGGATGTAATTGCAAAGCTTATTGAAGAGATGGCTATGGAGAAATTCGAACTTACCTCATAGAAAAGTGGACAACTAATAGGATGATATTCCCCCACTAAGCGATGAGGATGTTTTACCAAATATCAAGAAGAAAGTTAAGAAAATCAACTCATACACAAACTTCTGAATTGTAAGGTAAATTTGTCAATGTGCATTTTTAGGAATGTTAGTGTTCTTTACTGGACATTAACTGGTTGTAATGTTTGTAGGATGTCAGCTGAGTACATTTTTTAGGTCAAACATATTGAAAATCATGCATACAAGTTTTATGTCAACTTGAAGGATCATTTATGCTCTTGTAGAAAATGGGAACTCACGGTGTTTCATTGTGTTTATGCAATGTTAACCATGAATAGTAGAAACTTAAGAGTTGATGACTACATCCTAGATATTTACAAGAAAGCAAGGTATCATACTGAATATAGTCTTGTTATTTATCATGTCAATGGTTTTAATTTGTGGGTCAGAACAGGGTATTAAGATGTTCAATCACCTAAATACAGAAAAATTCTAGGAAGACCCAAGAAGAAGAGGAAACTTGAGCAAGGAGAAATTAATGGGACAGATCGTAGAACGAGAAGATCTAAAATGGGTTTGAGCTGTAGTATGGGTAAGCAAATTGGGCACAATAAATGTATTTGTAAGATGACATCATCTACACAACCAGTTCGACAAACTCAACAAATATATCAGGCAGCCAGGCTAGGGCTAGTGAGGCAAGTCAGGTGGTTACTAGTCTCGTACAAGGTAAGGGAGGCCAGAGAAATTGATTGTTAGAAAATTCAAGCTAATAGAAGCACCATCAACTATTAGGCAAACCACAAGTCAAGGTCCAACAACCAGGCTCAGTGAAACAAATAATGCATTTCAGCCAACCACAAAGAGGAGTACTCCAACAAAGAGTTCCCCCCAAAAAAAGTTCATTTATGGTTTAGTTATGTAGCGTCTGTTTTGAGATGTTTGGTTATATAGTATGTTTTTAGAACCACTCCAACAATGTTTTGTAAGATTATTGTGTGTGTTTGAGATGTTTGGTTATGTAGTGCATAATGTTGTTGTGTGTGAAACACTCCAACAATGTTTTTATTCTAAACAATATTTTGTAATCTTATCCGAACAAGGTAAAATGAATGTTGAATCAATGTTTTTTAATCCTATCATTCATGGTGTAATGTATGCTCTTTGGTTATGCATAATTCATTCAAAATTGAGTAATTGCTCTATAGTTATGCATAATTCATTCAAAATTGAGTAATATGTTTTATGGTTCCAGCATAAATTGTACATCATACTACTATTGCATAATTATATGTCATTGTTTCATTATTCATGTTAAATGAATGTATGCACTATTCAAGCGTAAATGTACTAATTCAAAATTGAAACAAACATTACCAAATATTCAACTTAATTCAAAATTGCTAACATCACATAATAAACTGACATTCATTATAATCGGGTACATAATAAATCTACATTTTATAATCTGGTACATAATTCAACTAAACACACATTAACCTTAATCTGGTACGTCGTGATTTACTAACACAATGAATTTAAAATATCTTGACTATTAAAATAGTGAAAACAACATAATGCATAAATTATCAACACCTCATCATGTTCTTTATAGCAATGTCTAATTCAAAAAATTTGAGCATTAATTTTTCAATCTCCAATTTTGCTTCCTCATTTTCTTTTGTTAACTTTTTCATCCTACTTATTTTCTTCATCATGAATTGATCATTTTCATCCCCGACTTCTTCATAGAACTAATCAAAGAACCCACAACCAGCCTGATTATATCCCTATATAGATTAAGAAACCAATAAACAGTGTGATAAAATAAGTAGGATATTCACAATACTGTATTCTAGAAATTTGACACAAACACCTATTTACCATTACATTTTACCTTAAAATATGGATAAACCCCAAAAAAGCTTTCCCATAATTGCTAATTGTTCTTGCCCTGCGAAGAATAGCAATGTATCCACAAATACAGTAAGGTTTCCATTGAACATTATAATTATTTTTAATATATGAATCGCTACTTTGAGTACTATTGTATTAATTATAAGATGATGAACAACGCCCAAAACTCATGACCATGGAACCCAAGTTTCCAATTTAGGTTTCCTTTTGAAGAATATGGAAGGAGAACGATGAAATAGGAACTTTTTGAATTAGGGCTTTGTTCTTGGAAAAAACCAACGATTACATAGTTAAAAAGAAGATGTTGAAGATAAAATGTCACCTCAGATGCCATAGGTGCAACATTTGACGTCGTTATTGGAAGATATACGGAAAGGACTAGTGTGATGTTATTTGAGTAGACAACGGATCTAACCAGTCATTTTAAAAAGAAAAGGGGCCAAAATGGACCCCGAGGTATAGTAAAGGAACCAAAAAGGATATTTAGCCTAATATATTAATACCAATAAGTGACCACGGGTCGGGTTGGATCGATTTGGTCTACTTTGTCTGACTCATTCAACTATTAATAAGTTAGACTCAACATTTAACTTGTAATTTTATTTTAAAATCAAACAGAATCAATCTGGCTATCTAGACCCTCACTTTAAGGATTCTAAATCAAAAAAAATTTTAAAAAGTCAATTGTTTCAATCTTCAATGCATTGAACGCACACATTTTCTAAAAAAAAAAAACTTTTTTAAACCTTTAAAGAGTGCCCCTCGGGCATTCCTTAGCATTTCCCAATAATATATTTTTGTATATTAATCATTTCACCCTTAGTATTTCTAGCCTATGAATTTTTCAAAAATTTGTGAGGATTAACTATAGTAAATTAACCACAAAGTTCAAACCTATCAATTGTAAGGATCACATATCATTCATAAGGATCAATTAAGGGAGAAAAATGTTTTTTGTTGCGCCTTGTATAAAAATATTCCTTCAATTATAGATAGAAGTATGTATCGTGACAAAAAAGATGGAATAATAACCGAAAACATGGTTTCCAAGATTGATACTCGATCCAGAATTAGAAGACTCTTATATAAGCTCAAGCACTATAAAAACCTTAACACCTCATATTCAAACACAATCAAGCGCAACCACAGGTTTATCCATGTGAAATGACATTCATAAAAAGGAATGGAGCTTTCCTCGAAGCTTCTACATATCCTTTTACCTGATTCCATAAGGAGAACTGACCTGTCAGAGAGACAGTGACTTCAATATTAGTTGTACTCATGGTCATTCGACCACTTAAAACATAAGGGGTTCCAAAAATTTCAGATTCCACCATGTTATATTTGTTTGCATAAGTTGGATTCATTAGTGTGATATCTCTAAAAGGTATCTCGTCAGCCCGAAAAATCTCAAAGGGCTTGATCCAATTAACACCCTCATGTTGATTTCTACGCGCCAGATGTAACACCCTAATTCTCATGCATATTAAATCAAGAATATATCACATATTTCACATTAGGATGTCACACATCTCAAACCACTACCCAAGTTATAACATGTGATTTAAAATGAAACATTCAACATATGTCACTGCTTGCTCACCTTTACTTAGGGCATCATCACAACAGAATTCTAAAAGTAAACATGTATCACAAATCATATAGGTCTAATGTATTCACTTTATTAAATTCAATAAAATGCGATAAAAATATCCTTAAACGACATAATCATCATAATAACGAGAGTATAACCTCCAACTCTCTAAAATAACATAAACAAATTAAAAGGAAACAATCGTTCACCTTGTCCAGTATTACAGATTAGAGCACGTAAATCTAAAGACTTAAAATGAAAACAAAATAAGAACAACCTCGTGCCAATCTCCACTCTAAACATATACTCATTTACCTACTTATATGTACTCTAAAGAGGAGCACAAGCTACAACAATATATGGATATGAAATCACATTAATAAAATAAGTGGTATATACTAAAAGGTAGAGTATCAACACATACATATTCTAGATGTAATTGCATACAATATTTCATAATATATTCTCACACGCAACTCCACAATCACACGCAAAAAATACATTATACATATTACATATTCATGTGATACAACTCAACTATGTAACTCAATACATATGCATGTGATGCCAACTCGTCATTTTATTCTCTCAAGAACCATGTCCCGTCTCTAAACACATGAGTCCACTCCATGATCTCCAAGACCTTTTTATGATATTGGGACAAGCCATTAGTCCCCTATTTGAACTAGCGAACATGCCTCTTGATAGAACTCAAATGATGCATGAATCATACATATTAATATCAATGTATTAAGACTCCTCTTTGATCCTAACATAAAGGAATGGCAGTTATCGTAATCCACTCTCTGAATTACCACACAATCACCATACATGCACACCACAATATTCACACTCAACATGATTAATACATCAATTCATATTCACAACTCGTGAACATACTTTTCATAGCATCATCGATAACACAATATCAAAAAATACACACAATCATCATCAATTACTCATGTTAGCACAACACATTTAACTCCTAAAAATAAGTCCATTTGATGGTAAATCGTATTAGATTGCCAACATCTGGACCATATCTCATTTGGACTTACGGATTAAAAGTTATGGTCAGAATATTTGGCGAACCAACTTATTGTTACAGCAAACCATTATATTGTTCCAAGCTACTGTTACGTAATTTTTTGGGAAAAAGTGAAAGTCAATCGATTGCTCTCTTGAGGCCAATCGACTGTTCCCCTGACTTTATCGATTATCTCAAGTTGTTATTTTTTAGTGTTTCACAATTTTGAAAGGAACCAATCAGTTGGTTCATGGTGTCAATTGATTGACACCTACGAGTTTTCCAAAAGTTCCAATTTTTAATCACGTTCCTGAAACTTTAATCAATTTTAAACCTACCCAAACACACCTTAACATGCTAAAATAACTTATTTTGAATTCTAACAATATAGTCCAATTATCTATTGTAATTTCATCATAATTTCATCTATAAACACCTAAATTAACCAATCAAACATCATCAATGATTCAAACATGTTCATACCTTAAAACATCAAAATTCACATCAAAACACAAGAACACAACAACATACCATTGCAAATCAAATCAATGCATATATCAATAGATTCATCATTATATATTCATCAATATTCATCAAGAATCAATGGACAAACAAGCCCTATTGAAGGTTAAGGACTCTTGTACATTGCCCCTCATGCGTATACCCCTTTGTTGGCTGAAGATTTTGATATATATGATTCGAATAGGAATCATTAAGCTCGAAACGAAACAATATCAGTATTCGTTGGAACAAAGGGAATGTCATGATTCAGAATGGAAGAATTGGCTCTTCGAATAGACATACTGAAACTTGGAGCTTCGAAAAGCAATTATGGTGATACATATAAAAGGAGCTTCGAAGTGGTAGTAGCGTGGTGTTTAAGAAGCGAGTTCGAAACGAAAGACAGTTCAAATATTTGAAATTCAAACGTGAGCGGATAAATGGAAGTTCGAATATGCTACTGAAACGGTTCAAGACGTGGAAGCTAGAGAAGCATAGTGTTCGCATGTCCGAAGCGTGGCAAGATCTCATAAGTCGGCCGTTATGGTGAAATAGTATAAATAGGAGTCTTAGTGTTAAGATTTCGTGTGTCATATCTATTGTACTAAAATTCAGTAACATTCAAAATACCACATGGCTAGGGAAACGAATGCACGAATGATGTACGTATGATTGCACCAAGATTTTATTACTCAATAATGCATCTTTATCTTTCCAGTTTATCTCTATCTTGCATCAATGTCTTTTAAATTCTTTACCTTCAAAGTCATTTAACTTTCCTTGCATTTAAACGCTTTTCTTGCATTTCGAAATCCTTTACTTTTCTGCAACTTTTACATTAACGCTCTTATTTTCCAGAAAGCTTTTACATACTCGTTCTTACATTCATGTCTTTTACACTTCATGCTTCTGTTTTGAAAGTCTTTTACATTTAAAAGTCATTTAAGCATTCCTGCATTTATACATTTTCTGCAACTCGAAATCTTTACGCTTTTACTTGTTCAGATTAGTTTTATACTACTTTACTTGATCATGTTATTAAGTCCTTTAACATCATAATCGAAATACACTTGAACATATATAAAACATTCAAAAACAAGTCTTGAACATGAATACTTATTTTAAGTTTACGCAAACGACCAATACCCCATAGGATCAATCTAGTCGATCCTGCAAGTTACCAAAGGGATTGAATAACAATCATAACGCTTATTTGATAGTTTGGAGGACTAGCGGTTGTTTCACCAGAAATCACTGTGAACAAATTGGCACGCCCAGTGGGACAGTCATTGGTTGTCACAAATTTAAAAATAAGGGTTATAAGACATAAGTATTATAAAAGGGTCTGTTTGAGTAAATAAAGTTCATTGGTATATGAACCTTAGGAGTGGTAGAATAACTAATAGTAACCAACCCTTACCCAGAAGAAATCGAAATAATAGGATGTCCGATCCAAATAATCCACAAGGGGAACAAAACGCCCCACATGGAACAGGCACTAATGCATCTACTTCGACGGGGACGTCCAGTGCGATCCCTTCGAATGCACAGTCTGTTGCATCTTCTACTAATAGTATGGCCACGAACGAAACAAGTGGCATGTCAATACACAATTCGATCCTAGGCAATACAGGAACCACTGGGTATCCTGGGGGATTTGTCCCACCATCAGGGGCACAAACCCATTTCGCTACCCCACCACCAACTAGACCATTCAGTTTCGATAGTAATAGGCCCGAAATTCCCGTATGGAATGCCAACATCTTTTATGGCGTTTGCGACTTGACGTCGAGCGCCACCACACTTAGGGTCGGGATCCGGGCTAATCAATTTATGACAAATAACCAAGGGTCGAGGGTTATAGTACGCGCTATCTTAACCACGTAAAATCAAATAGCGTTCGGCGCTTAATGGATGATAGTAACCATAATATGATAGGAGTATTAGCACAAACCATGCAAGAAATCTTCGCCCAATAGTTCAAAATGTGACCGTGACAAGCAGAGAGAATGCGATAATATGAGTCGAATAGCGGATTTCTTTGCTCGAGGCGAGATGAGAACCGGCATTGGTTCGAGCGAACATACCTATCATCGAACAAGTGGCGGATGACCCACCCTATAGGCTAGCCAGAGGGAGTTAACTTGGGGCAAGAGCACAAGGGTAGATGCCCCTGATTCGAGAAGAACCACAAAGGGATTGATAGAACCACCGAAGGGTCGAAAGACTAGATACCCCAGTGATTCGAGAGGAACCACAAAGGGGAATTATGGAACCAGGGGCAAGGGTCGAAAGACTAGGAGTCCCAGCGTTTCGAGAAGAACAACCTAGAGGAGTTGTCATGGTAGGTCGAAACCAAGATGCTGATGCAGTTGTCCATAGAGTACGAAATGACAATATCTTGGCAGAAAATAATCTAACTACCATGATAGAAAGGATTATGGCCCAAAATGGTCTTAATACAGGGATTAGAAGGCCAAATTATGCCTCCCCTATAACAGAGTATGTAGTGCATACTGATTTACCAAGGGGATACAAGATCCCTAAGTTTACAAAGTTCGCTGGAGATACCAATGAATCAACAGTCGAACATATAGCCAGGTATCTGACCGAAGCAGGGGACATAGCGAATAATGAGAACCTTAGGATTAAATATTCCCAAGTTCCCTTACCAAAAATGCTTTCACATGGTTCACAACTTTGCCCCCTGGATCCATAGATACCTTGACCCTTTTGGAGAGATTGTTCCATGAACAATTCTATATGGGACAATCCAAGATAAGTCTAAAGGAATTAGCAAGTGTTAAGAGGAAGTTTACTGAACCTATAGATGAGTACTTAAATAGGTTCAGACTCTTGAAATCTAGATGTTTCACAGTAGTCCCTGAACATGAGTTAGTCGAAATGGCCGCTGGTGGCCTAGACTATTCTATTCGAAAGAAATTAGATACACAATACTTGAGGGACATGGCTCAGTTAGCAGATAGGGTTCGACAAGTCGAAAGGCTAAAGGCCGAAAAGGCCAGGGCTTTTAAAAGTAACAAAAAAGAAAGAGTCTCCTATGTCGAAACTGAGGAAGTCGAAGACTATTCTGAATTCGAAGAGGTCGAAATAGACCTCGCTGAGTTGAAACAGGCTCCACCTTACTCTTGTAAATTATTAGTTCCCACCAAAGGGAAATAAATTGTTGAAAATGAGAAAAATGACAGGTTTCCAAAGAAGGTGTATACCTTCGATGTAACAAAGTGTGATGAGTTCTTCGATTTACTTGTCAAAGATGGCCAATTAATAGTGCCACCAAACGTCAAAATACCTCCCTTAGATCAAAGAAAGAAAAGAGGATTTTGTAAATATCATAGTTTCCTAGGCCACAAAACCTCACAGTGTTTTCTTTTCAGGGACTTGATTCAAAACGCAATTAAGGATGGCAGATTAAAGTTTGTTGATAAACCAAAATGAAAGTGGATGAAGACCTCCGATATTGCGACACCAACTCCGAGCCTTGAGCATTGGAGAAATCAATATGGTGAAGCACCAAGGGCCACTACATTGAAAGAGGAAAGCACTGAGAGTGAAAGTTGGGTGCTGGTTGAACTCAACAATGGAGTCGCTGAAGACATCCACAAACTAGAGACTTTGATCGAATCAACGCCAGTTGTTGTTTCGAAAGAAATCCAAGCACGAGGGCCGGAAAACGTAGCGAATTGACACAAACATCAAGGCCCGAGGCTCAAACCGAGAAGGTTCGATTACAAAGCAAGCTCCCAAAGAGATCCGGATACCTTAGGGGAACCCGGTGGGAGTTTCGACTATCGTAAAATATTACGCTCGGAGAGTTCGAAAATCCGAATCAAGACGCCAAGCCCACGGGATGGGGAGATGATGACAATAGGGAAGTTAGAGATAGTGGCATTCCTAAGAAGAAAGTCGGGACACCTTAGGGAACCCTGGAAAATTTGATTATCCGTAAAATATTCGCCCCAGAGAGTTCAAAAATTCGAATCGAAGACGTCAAACCATAAGGATGGGGAGATGATGTTGAGAAAGGGGAAGATGTAGATGTCAACATGGTGGACATGGACAGACCCTGTTCTGAGATGCATGAAGTGGAAAGATACCTTGAAAAATAAAAATATAAAATGGAGGAGGGTTATCTATACCACCTCAACAATATCTCATGTGCCACAAGGGCAATGCTGAAATGATGCTTTGTCCAAGATGCAACATCATATGCAACGAGAGGATTGCTGCAGAGTTCGAAAGGAGACAAAGGGCTCGAACTGGAGTAAATTGGCGCCAAGATAACCAATTATTCAGATGTTACCCTAGAGTGGGAGAGTTTGTTGGAATTCTTAGTTCATTGTCAAAGGGCAACAAAGTGTCCGATTGCCCAAGATGTTCAAAGATATGAACATAATTGGAGCGTTCAAACGGTTCCCCTACGCCGGAATCACAAGGAAGTTGGTTAGATGAGTCAGCGCTTTGATGGTAATCACATTCAACAAAAGCCTGATAGCCCTTATCCAAGAGGTGCTCGAAGGGTGACATTCAAAATCCCTACAGAAGTACCAACAGACAAATGGCTGCAAGTCAAAACCAATAAGGGGAAGGATAAATGGAGAAGTAATGAGCAAAACGCGTGTCATGCCATGGTGTATAGGAGACAATTCAACACTGCGAAAAGGGAGGAATTGAGACTAGAAAATTACAAAGGTAAGAATCCTATGTCAAGATCCCAATGGCGAAGGCAACAGCGAATTCGAAAGGCTGAAAGAGAAGCCTTGGCAGACAAAGGAGCAGCTTCGACCAACAACAAAGAAGTGTCAAGCACCAACAAGCCAATAACAACAAACAATCAACCAGAAGATAAACCCCCAGTTAGTCGAAGACTTTTCTCCAAACACAACCGCAGAAAGAATATACTCCAGTCCAGAAGAAGACGAGGATATGTTGACGGATAACTTCGAATCAGAGGGGGATTCCTCACTCAATTTAAACTGCAACGTGGTATCTGTACTACCATCCGAATTTGGCCAAGAGACCGAGATCGAAGAACAGGAGGAATAAGATACCATTGATTTGATGAAACACAGACCAGTTTGCTACTATGTAATGGATAACGGCACGGTCGAAGAGCAGAACGCATTCTTCGAACACCCCGAGCCAGCAATGAAGAATCACTTGAAGCCATTGTTTATTCGAGCAAAGGCAGGAACCCATGGAGTGAACAAGGTCTTAGTGGATGGAGGCGCTGCAGTCAACCTTATGCCTCAATTCATGCTGAAAAGGTTAGGAATTCAGGAGGGTGATGTCAAACCACATAACATGGTCCTGTCCAACTATGAAGGGAAAGTAGGACAAACATTGGGAGTGGTGCAAGTGGAGTTAACTGTTGGATCGAGCTGCAGGCCCACCATGTTCATGGTGATCGAAGCCAAGGCAAACTATAATTTGCTGCTAGGGAGAGAGTGGATTAATGGCGTAGGGGCAGTTCCTTCGTCAATGCACCAGAGGTTAGTGCTTTGGAGATAAGATGGTATAGTGGAAAATATCGAAGCGGACCAGAGTTACTTCATGACAACAGTCAATCTGGTTAACAAAAGGAATTATGATAAGTATCTGGCAAGAATAGCTCCTTGTACACCAAGTGATGAAATAAATGAAACAAGAGATCGCATTACTATATGACCCTTCGCCATGATGGCATGTATTGGGATAGAAAAATAATTAAGGGTGATGAAGGAGTCGAAGGCACTTCGCAAAGACGGCCACCAGGCTGGGAGTTCGACGATTCTGCTCATGACTGAGTCCTCTTTCTTCGACAGGATTTCGGCCTATATGGCCGAGAATGAATGGAAAGCAGCTTCAGAGGTTGAAATAGATAGTATAGTTGAAATGAATGAAATGAAAGGGAATGGTTCGAAGAATTCACCCTATGAAGAAAACGAAATAGATCAAAGGCTTGATGCCATTTACGATACAGAACCCTTGGGCTTCGAGAAGGATCCTACAAACTCAACTGCCAAAATCTTAGCACATGATCCACTCGAAGAGGTGAATTTGGGGGATGACAACACAAAAAGAATAACCTACATAAGTACAAAACTCAGCTCAAGTTTCAAGCAGGAGGTGATCGAAGTCCTCAAAAGGAACAAAGATTACTTTGCTTGGGATTATGACGAAATGCCTGGTTTGAAAAGAGAGTTAGTGGAGCACAGACTTCAAATTAAGGATGCCAAGAAGCCCATCAAGCAAACTCCCAGAAGGTTCGCGCCAGCAGTACTCACAAAGATCAAAGCTGAGGTCGAAAGGTTGCTGCGTTGCAAATTCATCAGAACTACAAGGTATGTCGAATGGTTAGCAAATATAGTACCTGTTATTAAGAAAAATGGTTCACTGAGAATATGCATAGACTTTAGGGATTTAAATACTACAACCCCCAAAGATCAATACTACATGCCTGGCGCGTATGTTAATAGACTCTGCTGCAGGATTTGAATACCTAAGTATGCTAGATGGATACTCTGGTTATAACCAGATCTTTATTGCTGAAGAAGATGTTGCTAAGACAACATTTCGTTGCCCAGGAGCCCTAGGCACCTATGAATGGGTAGTGATGCCTTTTGGTTTAAAAAATGCTGGGGCAACTTACCAAAGAGCAATGAACTCCATCTTTCATGATTTTATTGAGACATTTATGCAGGTGTATATTGATGATATAGTCATCAAATCTATATCTGCAGAAACCCATCTGCATCATTTGAGCCAATCATTCGAAAGAATGAGAAAACATGGCTTGAAAATGAATCCCCTTAAATGTGCATTTTTGTGCGCGAGATTTCCTGGGCTTTGTGGTTCATAAAAAAGGAATCGAAATCAACCAGAATAAGACCAAAGCCATCATGGAGACTAAAGCACCCACATCGAAAAGGGAGTTGCAATCTTTGCTGGGGAAGATTAACTTTCTCAGAAGATTCATTTCGAATCTAAGTGGAAAGACTCAAGCTTTCTCCACTACTGCTTAAAGAGGCTAAGCCTTGAGTGGAGCGAAGCACATCGAGAGGCCTTCGACAAGATTAAAAGATATCTCTCACCTCCTATCTTGTTCCACCTTCATGGGAAAACCCATGAGATTGTACATATCTGCTTCTGAACTTACTATAGGTAGTATGTTAGTACAAGAAGATAGTAATGGCATCGAAAGAGCCATATATTATTTAAGTAGGGTGTTGAATGATGCAGAAACTAGATATAGTAATATAGAAAAGTTGTGTCTTTGTTTATACTTTTCTTGTATGAAACTCAAGTATTATATAAAACCTGTTGATGTTTATGTTTCATCTCATTTCGATGTTATCAAACACATGCTTTCAAAACCAATAATGCATAGCAGAATTGGTAAATGGGCTTTAGCCTTGACAGAATATTCTTTGACTTTCACGCCTTTAAAAGCTGTGAAAGGTCAAGTAATTTCTGATTTCATTGTGGACCATTCATTGGTCGAAAAGCCTGTCATGGGTTATGTCGAAATGCAACCTTGGAGGCTATACTTTGATGGTTCGACCCACAGAGAGGGCAGTGGTGTTGGAGTTCTCATAATTTCTCCTGAAGGAATTCCAACAAAATTCAAGTATAAGTTAGAGGGTCCTCGTTGCTCGAACAACGGTGAATCTGGCGCCATTGTTGGACTTGAAGCTTTGTTGGAATTGGGGCAACTAGAGTCAAAATCAAAGGTGATTGAGTTAGTGGTCAAGCGGATAAAGAAGGAATATAAATGCATAAAGGAAAATCGATGACATACTTTGTCATAGTTAATAGGCTACTCAAAAATTCAATACATGGATATTCAAAGCACATACCAAGAATAGAAAATCAAGAAGCAAATGACCTAGCACAATTGGCTTCAGGGTATAAAGTTTTTGCCAAAAACTTTGAGGATTTGATCGAAATAAGAGGAAGAGTCATGGCTACTAGACTTACACCATCAGATCTAGAAAATATTAAATTAAGTTATGGTGATAAAGATAGATTCGAAGTATTAGCCATAAACATTTTAGCAGATACAGATTGGCGAAATCCATTAATAAGGTATTTAGAAAATCCAATATTGAATGTGGACAGAAAAATAAAATATAGAGCATTATCATATGTCCTTATGGGGAATGAACTGTTCAAGAAGACCCAAGAAGGCGTATTACTCAAATGTATGGGAGAAAGTGAGGCATATCTAGCATTATCAGAAGTCCACAATGGGGCATGTGGGGCACATCAAGCAGGCCATAAAATGAAGTGGTTGCTATTTCGATATGGTATGTACTGGCCCAGTATGCTCAAAGATTGTATAGATTTTGCCAAAGGATGTGAAGAATGTCAAAAACATGCAGGAATTCAACATGCCCCTGCAAGTGAGTTGCATTCGATTATTAAACCATGGCCCTTTAGAGGATGGGCATTGGATTTAATAGGAGAAATCAATCCTGCTTCATCTAAAGGTCAGAAATATATCTTGGTAGGAATAAACTATTTTACTAAGTGGATCGAAGCGATACCATTGATAGCTGTAGATCAAGAGGCTATTATTGAGTTCATACAGAAACAAATTATCTATAGGTTCGGATTGCCAGAGAGCATAACCACAGACCAAGGTTCTGTGTTTACTTGGTAAAAGATGCAAGAATTTGCCCAAGAAATGGGGTTTAAGTTGCTAACATCAACACCATATTATGCTCAAGCAAATGGTCGTCAAGCGACCAACAAAGTAATAATAGGTTTGATTAAAAACATGTTGGTAAAAACCAAGAAATTGGCATAAGACTTTAGATCAAATACTATGGGCTGTAGAACATCTCCTAAAGAGGCTACTAACACTACACCTTTCCAACTAACATTTGGTCATGATGCAGTCTTACCAGTGGAAATTCATTTACAATCAGTTCGAATTCAAAGATAAAACGAAATCCCATCTTCATTATATTGGGAAATGATGATGAATGAATTAGTTGAGTTGGATGAAGTTAGATTGCACGCATTGGAAATCCTGATGAGGCAAAAGGAAAGAGTGGCCAGGGCATATAACAAAAGGGTGAAAGGTAAAACATTTAGTACTAATGACTTAGTGTGGAAAGTAATATTGCCCATGGACAAGAAGAATAAAGCCTTAGGTAAATGGTCACCTCATTGGGAAGGACCTTTTCGAATTGCAAAAACATTCTCGAACAATGCGTATGAGATCGAAGAAGTAAATGATCACAAACGAATCTTAAGGGTTAATGGGAAATATTTAAAGAAATATAAACCACACCTGCAGGAGATTCGAATAACAATAACGTAATCAAACACAGTGAAGATATGCCAAAATGGTAAATTAAAAGTTGCCAAAATGGCATTGTTTGAGCAATACAAACTACAGTCAAATTAATATTACAAGCATGATAAACAGACAATCTTTAGAAATAAGTGTTGTTCCTTAATCGATCGAAGATACTCCTAAAAGACTCAAGCTTTTGTTGATTGAAGCGCTTGGCTCCTTCTAGGATGGCAACTTCGCCCTTGAATTGCTCAGCTGCCTCTGTCTCTGCAAGTCCTTTATTCAAGAGCTCTTCGAATCGATTACCAAAAGTGTTGGTCTCATATGCTATCTGTTGTTGTTGGGCCTCCTTGATTTTACTTTGAAGTTCTAGGATCTGTTTCTCCCAGAGAAGGATGGATTGAGCTCGAAGGTCATAATCGGCTTTAGCTTGCTGGATATGCGTGGCGTGCTCTTCAGCTTCTTTAGAAAGCTTCGAAGCGTGCTCATAAGCAGCGTCCATTGCAGCTCGCTTCTCTTGAACCTTATTGGTAGCAGATTCATCTTGGAGGAAACACCCAGTCACATTGTCAATTAAAGATTGAAGTTTGAAAAGAATGGTGCTAACCTCCAGAGAACAGTTGGCAAGGTTGACTTGGTTGAGAAGTCCCTTCATAATAAAGTAGGTTGTACTATCTTTCTTTAAGACTTCGAAGAGATCCACGTCAAGAATAGTCTTCCTAATCTTATGAAGAAGTACAACCCTATCATCAGAAGACGTTGAACCAGAATTCGAACCAACACCAACCTTGGGAAGAGGAGTATCTCTCTGAGCCAATTTAGCCTTCATGTACCCAATAGGGTCAGTTCGTTTCAAAAGGGCTAATTCTTCTTCAGCTGTTCGAGGCTGAGAGGACTCAGGGAGTTCCATGCGCAATGGAGTCACATCCATTTCAACTTCCATTGGCTCATTGGTAGGAGCACCATCGCCTTCATTCTTTTCTTCCTCATCATCTTCTTCATCGCCAACTAGATCCACTACTTCGATGTCATCGTTTTCATTACTGGGATTATCAGACTCCGTTCCTTCACTCGAACCGTCTTGAGCATCTCCTTCTCCTTCGTCCTCAGATCCTTCCTCGCTAGAATCTTCGCTCTCTTGAGAGGCATTGGCTTCGTCCTCTTCAGCTTGAGTTGCCTTTGTATTCTCTTGAGGGACTTCGAGAGGGGATTTTTATGGAGAAGTTTCTGGAGGAACCTCATCAGCAACTTCAGGTGTTGGTTCATGTGTTCCCTTAAGAGGAGGCGAAGTGCCTTGGTCATCTGGCTGTTCAGAAGCCCCAGTTGGAACCGCCATATTTGAGGAGCCTTTATTCTGCACCAGATTACTTGAATCTCCATGAGGAGAAGAATGGATCAGAGCAGCTGTTTGTGGAAGAGGATTCGAAGTAGTTGGGATTGGAGTTGAATCATCCTACACAAATAAAGAAATATTAGAAACTTATAACTAAGGTACGAGTAATGATTTTCAAAAATTCGAAGTGAATTCACCTGTGGATTATCTGCAGATATATTACTGTCTATGTGTTCCAACATTACGTTGGAGGTCGAAGGTGGATTTTTGGATTTTTGTGAGGGAGCAACATCCCTGGAATCGAGTCCATAGACGTTAGTATCCTTTGAAATGTCTTTTTTCTGCTTCTTCTTCGAAGCCGTTGGTGAACTTTCCCCAGCCTTAAGAGTCTTCCCACTGGTACTAGGCTTTCTCTTCTTGGGAGTAGTTGGTGGGAGTTTACTAGTCTGAAATGGTACAAACATAAGTTAGACTTCAATCATAAATTTAAGCCTATTCGAAATACCAGAATAAACTGTTTACTTTTGGGGTCGGAGCAATTGCTGGAGTTGGAGCAGTTGTTAGAGTTGGAGAAATGGTTGGAGTTGGAGCAATAGTGTTTGTTGTTGTTGTTGTTGCAGGAGTAATTGTTGGAGTTGCTTTGGGCACATCATCATTTGCTTCGATGGTTTGTTGAGAGCTGCTTCCTTCTTTGGCCTTCGATGCAACAGTCTTGATCCTGATGGCTGAAAATCGAAACAATTAAGACGAAATGTTAAAATAAAGAAAGTAAGAATTATTTGGGAATTTCCCCAAGTATTCGCACCTGCGCCTTCATTCGAAAGAATCGACATGGCAGAAAGGTCATAGCGAAGATGCCCTGGGAAATTATGGAGCCAGTGTCGAGCCCAAGTCACAGTCTCAGATGGCTTTGGTTTCTTTTGAGATTTGTACTTGAACATCTCTTTGCAAGTTAACCACCAAGGGTATGGGGGAAACCAAGCCAGAGCCAGTTCTGAGGTAGGTAGTTTGGGAAACTTAGGTGGATGCATTTCGAGTGCCAACCTATACCTATCCTTAGGTGACAACCCTGAAGGAAGTCTGAACTTAGAGACTTTTTCTTTAAATTTTTCCTTCAAGGTTTGGGACGCTCGATATACTGTGGACTCCAAGTGTGTGGGATCATAAGTTGTTTCGAAGTAATTCTGAAAAGCTTTAATCTCTTGAGCATGAGTGAGCATACCTTTCTTTTTGTGTACCTGCACATCGAACGCAACAGTCAGTTTATTTTGGATGGTAAGAGTGTCAAACATACAAGATTGGTAGAATTTAGTCCACCAATCCAGAAAACCTTTGGATGAAAAATAAGATGGTTCAAAAGAGATTAATTCAAATTGGGAAAATTCTTGATATTGTTCCTGCTGAAGTTTGGCTTCTCTGGCCTTGAAGGTTCGACCGGAGGTAATGGAGCTCTGAGTCTGAAAGAGGGGTTCAGGAATTAGTTGACATAAACCAAATTGTCTTGAAACGAAGTTGGGTTGATAGGCAAACAGAAGAATTTGATTCTTGGTCGGAGTGATTCTTGAAGAGATTAGTCTTGGGAGCAAGAAGGCTTTCCAAATATCTTGGATTTCTTTAGTCTTAGCAGCCTCCGAAAGGGACATAGTGAACCATGATGGTCCATGTGTCCTCAAAGCAAAAGGCGCCATAGTCTCTTCGAACTTATGTTTCTTGGAAAAGAGCATAATGTATTGTGAGAATAGAATCTGGAAATCAGCCTTATCATCACTCGGAGTCAGTCTCCTTAGCCTTGTGCCTTCAACATTTCGATCCGCTATTTCTGGATCTTGCTCAACAATAGTATCCGCAGTAGAGAGTGAAGATTCGAACATGGCATTAAGCCATAACTGGAGCAACCAGAAAGGACCAGCTAGCAAGATATTCTTAGGAGTGTGAGATTTTAAGCTCGAAACAGCTAACCTCAAACTTTCATAAAGGTCAACTAGTAAGAGTTCACTTAAATTAATCTTCCTATTTTCGTGTAAATCCCTTGCTAGAGAGATAAACCTGCTGGCTACCTGTAGTGATCTACTGCAGAAAACATATCTTGATAACCAAAGGGTAAGAAAGGCAATGTGTTCGACATCAGAGACACTATCACCTTCAGTGTGATAATGACTGATGAACTTGGAGAAGCTAGCCAACTTGACGTTGAAGTCAATGATGCTCGAATGTTCCTCAGAATCAGGAATATATGTTTCTCCTACTGGTGATAGGCCAGTGATAGCAGTTATATCAAAGAATGTAGGTGTGATCATCCCTCCAGGAAGGTGAAAGGTATTATAAGTACTATCCCAAAAGTACAGGGATGCAAATAGCAAAGGGTGGCTGTAGGTAAAGCCTGGTTTAGATAATTTGAGGAGATTGTAAATACCTAGTTCCTCCCACTGATGGGATTTCTTAACCTCCACTTTAGCAAACCAGTTTTGGTACGCTACATCAGCAGTAGGACAAGATCGAAATGGTTTAAAGTTGCTTTTAACATAGTCCAAAATAAAAGGATCCTTTGGGGGAACTACAGGGGTTTCTACGATGTTCGAAACAGAGGGTTCATTCACATTATCAGTTTCTAACCTAGGGGTTTCCATTTTGTTGAACAGAGGTTTAAAATCATAGCAAACAGGGAATATTGTCCTAGTATCCTTCAGAATCTCAAAAACTGTGAGAGGGCCCATTAGGGCAAACCTCTTTCCAGAGGCATTGGTCGGGATTAATACCTGTGAAGAATACAGGAGTTCTTGTTCTTTGGAGATGCCTTGAGGTATAAGCACGGATTGGCCTTGAAGAATACCAACTTTTCTTTCCAGGATCGTTCCAACGTTCTTGTTCTTCTTCTTAGAAATCTTTTTCATCTGAGATGTTGTTGAAGACATTGTTGGAGGTTGTTAAGAATTTAGGGTTTTTGACGAGAAGAGAAGAAAAAGAAGATTCAGAGTGTGGAAAAAGAGTAGAAAGACTAAGTCTGTTTGGTTTTATAGTAAGGAAGTTGAAGCACTCATCAACTAAGGCCAAGATACGTGGAAGACGTGGGTTGGATACGAGGTGAGGTGGCGTAAAGTAGGCATTGGTAATAAGCATGATTAAAGGTAATCATTGTCTTTAATAACCGCACCATACCGTGGCAACTGTTTTGAAGCGGTTCAGAAACCCAAGAGCCGTCGTGACTGACGTAATAGAAATCATACACAGTGTCATGATTGCTCAAAGTCACATCAAAATCTTGTGGATATATTTAAAATAAGTATTTCTCAGAAAGAGATTCGAAATACATATTTTAAAGGGGCATTTTGTTGGCTGAAGATTTTGATATCTATGATTCGAATAGGAATCATTAAGCTCGAAACGAAACAATATCAGTATTCGTTGGAACAAAGGGAATGTCATGATTCAGAATGGAAGAATTGGCTCTTCGAATAGACATACTGAAACTTGGAGCTTCGAAAAGCAATTATGATGATACATATAAAAGGAGCTTCGAAGTGGTAGTAGCGTGGTGTTTAAGAAGCGAGTTCGAAACGAAAGACAGTTCAAATATTTGAAATTCAAACGTGAGCGGGATAAATGGAAGTTCGAATATGCGCGCTGGAAACGGTTCGAAGACGTGGAAGCTAGAGAAGCATAGTGTTCTGCATGTCTGAAACGTGGCAAGATCTCATAAGTCAGGCCGTTATGGTCGAAATAGTATAAATAGGAGTCTTAGTGTTAAGATTTCGTGTGTCATATCTATTGTACTAAAATTCAGTAACATTCAAAATACCACATGGCTAGGGAAACGAATGCACGAATGATGTACGTATGATTGCACCAAGATTTTATTACTCAATAATGCATCTTTATCTTTCCAGTTTATCTCTATCTTGCATCAATGTCTTTTAAATTCTTTACCTTCAAAGTCATTTAACTTTCCTTGCATTTAAACGTTTTTCTTGCATTTCGAAATCCTTTACTTTTCTGCAACTTTTACATTTAACGCTCTTATTTTCCAGAAAGCTTTTACATACTCGTTCTTACATTCATGTCTTTTACACTTCATGCTTCTGTTTTGAAAGTCTTTTACATTTAAAAGTCATTTAAGCATTCCTGCATTTATACATTTTCTGCAACTCGAAATCTTTACGCTTTTACTTGTTCAGATTAGTTTTATACTACTTTACTTGATCATGTTATTAAGTCCTTGAACATCATAATCGAAATACACTTGAACATATATAAAACATTCAAAAACAAGTCTTGAACATGAATACTTATTTTAAGTTTACGCAAACGACCAATACCCCATAGGATCAATCTAGTCGATCCTGCAAGTTACCAAAGGGATTGAATAACAATCATAACGCTTATTTGATAGTTTGGAGGACTAGCGGTTGTTTCACCAGAAATCACTGTGAACACCCTTATTAAAGTTATTCTCCCCCATTACCTTGTGATTCCAGGAAAAGCAAGTTATATATATGGTCTTCTATTCCCAAAGCTCTAACTTTCCTCTTGTTCTTCTCTTTGTCCTAGCTCTTTCTCTCTTTTCACTTTTTCTACGTACTAATAAAACTCTTTCATCCTAACTCTTTTTTTTTGTAAATAAAAATTTAATTCCCTCATTAACATATTCCTACCTTACCCTCACATTTCTCTTTAATTCCCACATTGCCCTCAATATCTCAACAAACTCCCATTTTCCTTTTATTTTATTATTTGATTTAAATGATAAAACTAAAACATTATTTTAATTAACAAGATAGTTCTAAATAAATCTATCAACCTCTAATTACTCTCCACACTCTCCTCTTAAAGTCGCACACTCCTACCAACCAAATTAATTTAATTATTACTACACATTAATTAAATAAACACACAAAGTTCAAAAATAATCTAATCAAATAAGATAATCTAAATTGGGGTGTTACACCAGATGATCCTTAATCTCAACATTCCTTGGATCGCGATCATAAATAGTGTGGTAAGTCTTTATGATGTTTTGATTTTCTTCCCTATTCAAAGTAGCCACCTCCATATCAGAGTTAACCAAAATAGGGGAGGCTAAATCTCTTACATCTACAAATGGATCAGACACATAACTTATTATACGACCACGTCCCACATATTCGCCAGAAAGAAGATCATCGAAAGAAGAGTCATTAAAGGAAGTTTCTCTATAAAGATAGCCACTAAGAAACCTCCCGAACTCAAAATTACCAGACACAATTATAATGAGTGGAACTAAATGATTGTTCTCTAGGCGATATAAATTTGGATTATAAGACGTTTATACCCTAACTAAATGGAAATAATCACAACTCCCATAATCGCTAGACAAATTTATGGGATGATCATTTATATTTAGCCATGGCAAAGTAAATTTTGCAATCTTTGAAATAAGCTTAAGGTAAGAAGGGTACATGAGGGGAGTGGAATCTAACGAAGATAAAGGTTAAATTAGGAATGAAAAGTTTTGTTACGAGAAAGGAAAACACTTAAAAATGTTCCTAAAAATGAAGGAAATTACTCTTGCAAATAGAAACTGACTCTCAGGAATGGCAAAAGTTCTTCTAAAGGTTAATAAACCTTTATATAGAGGAGAACAAGTAAAAGACTAGATCAATGGGAAACATAAAGTTACAAATAATCGACCATATTTCACCTTGGGAATACAAGCCTACTCAAGTGCACTTGAATGCCATACGAAAAAGCGGCGCCCTAACTTGTTAGCCTAAAATCACGCGCTCGAAAAACAATGACATGTTTCATTGATGGGAAAATATTTAACGTGATTGTTCCCCTATTACTTTTGTAACCACTCAAAGAACTTCCTAGTCGAATGTGATAGGCAGATGTCGACCTCAACTTTGAAAGACTTTCCAACTATTACACACCCGGGGCAAGTCTTGGGGGTAATTGTTCAACGCCGGAAAAGGCCAAATGCGAGGGCACAACCATGCATATTTCAATTGAGATTATCAATGTATATAACCAACATACAATAGATTCAACATACACTTTTTATCTCCATTTTATCGCTACACTTATCATGGGCTATAGCGTTAGAATGCTAACTTTGCAGATCCATTTTGGGCTACCATATTGGAGACCAACACCATCGTTTCCATAACCATATTTTGTGAATCAAAATTAATTCTTATTACGGTAGAGAACAATATATTTCTGCTAAAAAACAGTCATTTTAAAAAATAAAATTAGCCTTCTAAAAAAATTTGTCCCTTTGGCATATGCAGACTCATTTTCATACTCAAACAAAACCCATCAAATTCAAATTGAAACAACCAAACAAACTGCATCTCTCACACTGTCACATGTAACTGAACATCAAACTAAACCTGAAGCATCTCTCCTTGTTTATGTTTATATACATGTCTATTAAGATGCAACTCTTGTACACCCACACACCCATACTTGCATATGCAACTCCTTATTTCAGCATCTTGATTATGGTATCGATAAATCTTGTAATCTGTGCATCAAACTCGATCGACTCCTTAGTTATCCTATAGCGAAATGATTTCTACATGGTCATCACATCTTCACCGGTCTTCAACTCAATCAAGTTGTATTTAATCTTTCCATTACTATCAATCCAATCTTCCCAAAACTCGATATTTTTCACATTTATGTTATCGATATCATGCAGTAATTCGTTCAACTAGCTTGTTAAATTGGCGAGAGATGTGGCGTCATCCGAAAGGTTGAATTCAATAAGAGATTTGTCTCTGTTGAAATACATGTTTGCCTTAATAAAAAATTGAGAAAGAGACATTTATTGAGATGTCTTTCTCTATAACATACGTCCATCTTTATACAATTTTGAATCCATTCTAGATCATACAAAAGTGTCGGTGAAATCACAATCCTACAAAATTGTCGGCAAAATCTTAATCGTTAAAAAATTTTAGTCAATAAACTATAAAAAATTTCACTATACAAATAAATTTCTAGTTTATAATGATATATTTTGAAATTTCAAAAAAAAAAAAAAAACTATAACTTAAATGAAAATTTCAAATAAAGTTATGAAAATTTTATTGATACCAAAAATTTCATTCAAAAATATGTTTGATTTTGGGGTGATAAGCTAAATCCTTTCCCTTTTAGCACGCGGCTTCGCTCGAGTCCAAAGACTCCTTTTCCTACTCAAACAAAAACCGTCAAATTCAAACTGAAACAACCAAACAAAACTTTGTTTCTAATTCTGTCTCTTGTTTCTCAACATCAAACCAAGCGTTGTTTCTGCTCCTAGAAATGTCTACGAAGCTGCAACTCTTATACACCCACACACCCATCTTCGCATATGGAACCACCAACATAGACAAAGCCGAACAAGTTTCCAACACCACAGTTAGAAAACAGAGACTCCCTCTCAACACCGGAACAACCATCCTTAAGCGCGTACAAAGAACTGGACTTCGTAAAACTCAAGACACCCAGTTGAAGAAACAGGGTCCCGAAAAGAATTTAGATGATGGGTCTCTCCAAAAACAGAAACTTTGTGTGCACACCAACTGTTCGACGAAAGGGGTCTCTTACGGTGGAATCATTCCTTCCATTTTGAAAGACTTGGATACGATTCAGGATGTTGAAGAGGCGTTAAGACCGTGGGAGAACAAGATTAACAACAAGGAAAGGAGTATTATTTTGAAGCAGCAGGTGAAGTGGGATAGAGCTTTGGAGATTTTCAACTGGTTTAGTGAGAATTCTCATGAGTTGAATGTGATTCACTATAATATTATGATTAGGATTCTTGGGAAGGCGCGTGAGTGGACGCTTTTGGAGGGTTTGTGGAATCAGATGAATGCTAGAGGGGTTGTTGCCACGAATTCTACTTATGGGACTTTGATTGACCTTTATAGTAAAGGTGGACTTAGAGAAGACGCACTTTTCTGGCTTGAGACTATGCTGGAACATGGGATTGAACCGGATGAGGTTACTATGGTCATTGTAGTTCAATTGTACAAGAAAGCGGGTGAGTTTCAGAAAGCGGAGGAGTTTTTCAGAAAGTGGTCATTAGGTGAACCTTTGAGGCCAAGTAATAATCGTAAGACAGCTGCTCCGGAATTGGACGAGAAGGCGTCGTTTTCTAATGTTTCTTTCGGGTCACATACATATAACACTTTGATTGATACATATGGAAAGGCTGGTCAGCTTAAAGAAGCTTCTGAGATTTTTGCTAAAATGCTTAAACAAGGCATACCGCCTACCACGGTTACATTCAATACGATGATTCACATTTGTGGAAACCATGGACGGTTAGAGGAACTGAATTCACTTCTGCAGAAAATGGAAGAGTTGCGATGCTCACCAGACACAAGGACCTATAATACTCTTATCTCTCTACATACTAAGCATAATGATATCGATATGGCAACAAAATATTTTAAAAGAATGAAGGCAGCCCGCCTCGAGCCTGATCTTGTGAGTTACCGTACCCTCTTGTATGCATACAGTATAAGGAAAATGGTTTATGAAGCAGAAGAGCTTATATCAGAGATGGATAAGAAGGGCCTCCAAATTGATCAGTTCACCCAATCTGCTTTGACTCGGATGTACATCGAATCAGGAATGCTTGAGCGGTCCTTGTTATGGTTTCATAGGTTTCATCTGACTGGCAATATGCCATCTGAATGCTATGCTGCCAACATTGATGCATATGGAGAGCACAGACATATTTTGGAAGCTGAGAAAGTCTTCCTTTGGTGCGAAGAACGGAAGAAACTCAGCGTCCTTGAGTTCAATGTGATGATCAAAGCTTATGGTATAGGGAAGTTCTACGATAAAGCGTGTCGATTGTTTGATAGTATGGATAAACACGGTGTAGCTGCAGATAGGTGCAGCTATAGTTCTCTCATACAAATTTTGGCCAGTGCTGACCAGCCTCACATTGCCAAACCTTATTTGAAAAAAATGCAGGTGGCAGGATTGGTGACTAATTGCATCCCATATTGTGCTGTGATTTCAAGTTTTGTCAAATTAGGGCAATTGGAAATGGCAGAAGATGTTTACAAGGAAATGATCGGATATGGTGTGAAGCCTGATGTTATAGTTTACGGGGTATTGATCAATGCTCTTTGTGATGCTGGAAAGGTTAAAGAAGCTGTATATTATGCCAATGAATTGAAAAGAGCTGGCTTGCCAGGGAATGCAGTTATATATAATTCTTTGATGAAGTTGTATACGAAAGTTGGCTATCTAAAAGAAGCACAAGAAACATACAAGCTGCTTCAATCATCAGAAGAAGGTCCTGCAGTATATTCTTCAAATTGTATGATTGGTCTTTATACCAAACAATCTATGATTGACCCAGCAAAAGAGATATTTGAGACATTAAAGAAAAATGGAACTGCAAATGAGTTCTCCTATGCAATGATGTTATTTTTGTACAAGAAAATTGAAAGGTTTGATGAAGCCATTCAAATTGCAAAGCAGATGACAAAATTAGGACTCTTGACAGACTCATTAAGTTATAACAATGTGCTTGACTTGTATGCTAATGCTGGGAGACCCAAAGAAGCAATACAGACTTTCAAGGACATGGTAATAGCTTCAATTCCATTTGATGATTGTAGTTTAAGATCACTTAGAAATCTTTTGCTTAGGTATGGAGCATCAAGGAAAGGTCTTGACAAATTACTAGTGTCGATGAAAAAGGACACTTCCAATGGTTTACAGGCATGGATGTCGGCACTCACAAGTGTTCTTGAAATGGGTGAATATGATAACAAATAGGTTTATTCTCTGCAGTTGATCTTCAAACACATTGCTTTGTTAGGCTCACAAAGTTTTGTTGATAGAGATGAGAATGTATGTCATCAATATGGCAGTATGCTGGCAACACTTGTCAAATTTTGAAGTGCATTCTATAATGCAAGATTGGCATGATTCTGTGGTTGGTATGCTTCAGTTTGATCCTGTGTTATGGCTTAATAGGGCCTAAAAGAACTTGAGTTGGAGCTGTTGGCTGTGAGACTAGACAACTTTTATATGTGATCTATGTAAATCTTCAATAATGTGAACCAGGGTATGAAGTTCGTCTTGTACTTTTGGCCAAAGCCAAACCTTAAACGAAGCAATTCTGAAGCCTTGACTTCCTATCCTATATTATATAATGACAGAGAAGGAATCAGAGGAAGCCGTGCTCGATCTCTTGAAATTTAGATGAACCATATGATGAAATGTAAATTAAAAAAAAAAAAAAAAACTTTATGGACTTTGTTGGAAGTTATTAGAGAGATGGTACAGAATCAACATATTCATTGTAAATAATAATTATTAATTAGCTATTAATAATTAGTAATTAGTTATCCTCTACCATATTTAGAATTAGTATTTAAAGTGTTTTGTCTCTTGTATGCTATAAATACCTTTCATGTATTAGTTATTGATATATCAAAGAAATACAAATAGTTTATTTCTTTATGGTATCAGAGCACCCGATTCTAGGGGCTCTGCTTCCGCGCTCAAAACACCGTTCTTATTACGGTTCTTTTTTTGGGTCAAGGTTCCCTTTCTCTTGGAACCTTAGTGATCTCAGTGATTTTGTAGCCGTCGTACACCGCTCAACCACCGTTGCAGATCCGGACGGTTTCACCTTCATTGTTGTTTTCAGAACAACCTTCATTGTTGTACCTCTGTTTCTTGTTGTTTGCAACCCTTGATTGTTTGGTTATCATCTTTGTTGGAGTTTCTCATTGGCAGCCCTTCAATCCTCTCCTAACAGTAGATCTCGACTCTCTTGGCTCGAGACGGTTTGTTTCTCTTTATGGACTCCTTAATTAAGTTCTCTAACACTAGTTCTCTGACCATGACTGGTAAGAACTCTAGCTTCTTAGCTTTTAATGCCTCTTGTTCTAAAGATATCTGGATTATTGACTCTGGTGCAACTGATCACATGACCCCATATATGTCATATCTCTCTTCTTATTCACTTTTACCTAATAAACGTCGTATTACCGTTGCAAATGGGTCCCAAACCCTGATTGTTGGATCTGGTAACATCCGCCTAAGCCCATCTCTCCACCTAAATCATGTGCTTTATGTCCCTAAGCTTTCTAACAAATCTTTTGTCCATCCATAAACTCACTAAAGACTTGAGTTGTGCTGTAACTTTTTTTCATTCTCATTGTGTTTTTCAGGACCTTGCCACAAGCAAGACGATTGGAATTGTTGAGGAACAGAACGGATTATATTATCTGCCTCATAAGGAAAGCAAGTGTCATCAGACTGGTTCAGAGTCATGGACAAATACTCAAATATGGCTCCAACAAAGACGTCTTGGACATCCTCCTTTCTGCATGCTCAAGTCTCTATTCCCTCACCTATTTACCAAAGTGTTCGTTGATTCCTTTCACTGTGATGTGTGCCAGTTTGCCAAATCCCATCGAGCAACTTATTCCCCTAGTGATACTAGGAGTGTCGAACCCTTCGATCTTGTTCATTCTGATGTATGGGGGCCTTCGTCAATTTCCAATATTTCTGGTGCAAAATGGTATGTTACTTTTATTGATGACTGTACTCGGGTTACATGGGTTTTTCTTATGAAAGATAAGTCTGAAGTGTGTCAATTGTTTGTTAACTTTTTTCAAATGGTTAAAACACAGTTTGGGAAACCTATTAAAAGGTTACGGTCAGACAATGGTAAGGAGTATGTAAACCAAAATTTTCACAATTTTCTCAAAACTAATGATGTTGTTCATGAGTTAACATGTGTTGACACTCCACAACAAAATGGGGTTGCTGAAAGGAAAAATTGTCATCTTCTTGAAATCACCCGAGCATTGCGCTTTCAAATGAATGTTCCTAAATTTTATTGGGGGGAAGTTGTCTTGACCTCCGCTTATTTAATCAATAGGTCACCTTTTAGGGTGTTATCTGGTGTTAGCCCTGTGCAAGTCCTGACTCGATTCTTTCTGTCCTTGCCCATTATGTCAAGTCTTCAGAATCGTGTCTTTGGTTGTTCTGCCTTTGTCCATGTTCATGGTCCTCATCGGGGTAAGTTAGATCCTCGGGCTAGTAAATGTATCTTCATAGGATATGCTTCAAATAAAAAGGGGTACAAGTGTTATCCTCCTCCTAGTCGTCGTGTCTATATATATATGGATGTTACTTTTCAAAAATCTGAGTCTTTTTGTCCTAGTCCTCAGCTCCAGGGGGAGAATAATCAAGAAGATGAGTTTCCTCTAATACAAGACCCAGAGACATCTCCTGAGTTGTCTGTTCTTCCTGTTATTCCTCTAATACAAGACCCAGAGTCATCTTCTGAGTTTTCTGTTCTTCATGTTATTCCTCTAATACAAGACCCAAAGTTGTCTCCCGAGTTATCTGTTCTTCCTGATATTCCTGTAATACATGATCCCTTGATGCCTAATGAAGATGGTGGTGATGTACCAATTCTGGTGCATAATAATGTTGACCGATACAAGTATAGTTCTAGCAAAAAAGGTGGAAAGGTAAACTCGTTCTGCCCCAACAAGTCCAATCGTCTGAACCTGAGGTAAGTGTTCCTAACCCTGAGCCTAGTAATTCATGTGAGCCAAACCTTGATGACCTACCTATTGTTTGAGAAAAGAAAAAAGATCTTGTACCAAATACCCTATATCCCAGTTTGTTTCTACTAAAAAGCTTTATGTGCAACATCATAGTTTTATTTCGACTATTGACTCTATTAGAGTCCATGCATCAGTACAAGAAGCATTAAAGGATAAGAATTGGATTCAAGCCATGAATGAAGAGATGCATGCACTAGAGAAAAATGGGACGTGGGAGATTATTGAGAAGCCAAATGACAAGAGGCCAGTAGGCTGCAAGTGGATATATACGGTAAAATACTGATCTGACGACATACTCGGCAGATATAAGGCGAGGCTAGTTGCAAAGGGATACACACGGACCTATGGAATTGATTATGAAGAGACATTTGCTACAGTAGCAAAAATGAACACTGTAAGAATCATTCTTTCCTTGGCATCTCACTTTGATTGGGAGTTGCAACAAATTGATGTGAAAAATGCTTTCTTGCATGGAGATTTGGAGGAAGAGGTGTATATGGAGATCCCACCCGGATATGACCCTACTTTAGGAAGTAATAAGGTTTGCAGATTAAAGAAGGCCATATATGGGCTCAAGCAATCACCCCCGACTTGGCTTGGGAGGCTCACTCATGTTATGGTGTCCTTGGGTTATAAACAAAGCCAAGGTGATCATACTCTCTTTATAAAGCATGCTCAAAATGGTAAACTCACTCTTTTGTTAGTCTACATAGACGATATGATCATAGTAGGTAATGATGAATTTGAGAAGAAGAACTTTAGGAAGGAGTTGGCAACTCAGTTTGAAATGAAGGACCTTGGAAAGTTGAAATATTTCTTAGGTATGGAGGTAGCATACTCAAAACAAGGCAGTTTCATTTCTCAGAGAAAATATGTTCTTGACCTTCTCAAAGAGACTGACAAGTTGGGTTGTAAACCCACTAGAGTTCCTATAGAGCAAAACCACAAGATTGGGAGTGATGAGGAAAGCCCAAGGGTTGATAAACCTCAATATCAGAGACTTGTGGGTAAGCTCATTTATCTATCTCACACCAGGTCTGACATAGCTTATCCAGTTAGTGTTGTCAATCAATTCATGTATGACCCACGGGAGAGGCACTTATAGGCAGTGGATAGAATCTTACAGTATCTAAAGATGAGCCCGGGAAGAGGACTACTGTTCAAGAAAAGTGAGCAGTTACCTATAGAGGTTTATACTGATGCGAATTGTGCAGGGTCAATTTTTGACAGGAGATGCACCATTGGATATTGTATGTTCCTAGGTGGAAATTTAGTGACATAGAGGAGCAAGAAACATAACGTAGTTTCCATATCAAGTGCAGAGACAGAGTTTAGAGCCATGGCTCAAGGAGTTTGTGAACTGTTGTGGATGAAGATAATTCTAGATGACTTGAAAATAAATTATGAAGCTCCTATGAGACTTTTTTGCGATAATAAGTCTGCCATTAGTATTGCTCACAATTCGGTCCAACGCGACAGAACAAAGCATATAGAGATAGACTGACACTTCATCAAAGAGAAATTGGATAGTGGTCTTATTTATATACATTACGTCCCATCGGGACTTCAGTTAGCTGATGCACTCACCAAAGAACTTCCCTTGGAGCGTTTTTGAGATCTTACTTGCAAACTGGGGATGATAGTTATTCATTCCCCAACTTGAGGGGGAGTGTTGGAAGTTATTAGAGAGATAGTACAAAATCAACATATTCATTGTAAATAATAATTATTAATTAGTTATTAATAATTAGTAATTAGTTATCTTCTACCATATTTAGAATTAGCATTTAAAGTGCTTTGTCTCTTGTATGTTATAAATACCTTTCATGTATTAGTTATTGATATATCAAAGAAATACAAATAGTTTGTTTCTTTAACTTTTGTTGTATAACAAGTTGTATATGTAAAATTGATAATTCCTTTTTGAGAAAGAAAAAAATCTTAGTCTGTTTACTTTCTGTATTTCTTCTTTTTTAATTTGTAAAAGTATGTGTTGATTTTAACTTATATCAATAAGATGCAAGCCTCACAAACAAGGGATTGATCCAAGTGGTAACGACCTTGGACCATAAGCAATTGATGTAGAGAATTTTTCACTACACTTTATCATTATTGTTTTACGATTTTGAAAAGTTGTCACTAAAAAAATTATCAGTTACAGAATAGATTGCTATCTTTAAAACGTTTTGCAGTACTTTTGCAGTACTGTTCTTGACCTTCTCAAAGAGACTGGAAAGTTGGGTTGTAAACCCACCAGAGTTCCTATAGAGCAAAACCACAAGATTGGGAGTGATGAGGAAAGCCCAAGGGTTGATAAACCTCAATATCATAGACTTATGGGTAAGCTCATTTATCTATCTCACACCAGGCCTGACATAGCTTATCCGGTTAGTGTTGTCAGTCAATTCATGCATGACCCATAAGAGAGGCACTTACAGGCAGTGGATAGAATCTTACAGTATCTAAAGATGATCCCGGGAAGAGGACTACTATTCAAGAAAAGTGAGTAGTTACCTATGGAGGTTTATACTGATGCAGATTATGCAGGGCCAAGTGTTGATAGGAGATCCACCATTGGATATTGTATGTTCCTAAGTGGAAATTTAGGGACTTGGAGGAGCAAGAAACAGAATGTAGTTGCCAGATCAAGTGCAGAGGCAAAGTTTAGAGTCATGGCTCAAGGAGTTTGTGAAATGTTGTGGATGATGATCATTCTAGATGACTTGAAAATAAAGTATGAAGCTCCTATGAGACTTTTTTGCGATAATAAGTCTGCCATTAGTATTGCTCACAATTCGGTCCAACACAATAGAACAAAGCATATAGATATAGACCGACACTTCATCAAAGAGAAATTGGATATTGGTCTTATTTCTACACATTACGTCCCATCAGGACTTTCAGTTAGCTAATTCACTCACCAAAGGACTTCCCTTGGAGCGGTTTCGAGATCTTACTTGCAAGTTGGGGATGATAGATATCCATTCCCCAGCTTGAGGGGGGTGTTGGAAGTTATTAGAGAAATAGTACAGAATCGACATATTCATTGTAAATAATAAATATTAATTTGTTATTAATAATTAGTAATTAGTTATCTTCTACCATATTTAGAATTAGCATTTAAAGCGCTTTGTCTCTTGTATGTTATAAATATCTTTCATGTATTAGTTATTGATATATCAAAGAAATACAAATAGTTTATTTCTTTAACTTTTGTTGTATAACAAGTTGTATATGTAAAATTGATAATTCCTTTTTGAGAAAGAAAAAAATCTTAGTCTGTTTACTTTTTGTATTTCTTCTTTTTTAATTTGTAAAAGTATGTGTTGATTTTAACTTATATCAATAAGATGCAAGCCTCACAAACAAGGGATTGATCCAAGTGCTAAAGACCTTGGGCCGTAAGCAATTGATGTAGAGAATTGTTCACTGCACTCTATCATTACTGTTTTACAATTTTGAAAAGTTGTCACTAAAAAAATTAACAGTTACAGACTAGATTGCTATCTTTAAAACATTTTGCAGTACTTATGCAAAACAGTTACTCAACCATGATGCTTCCAAGATATTACAACTCAATTTATACTATACAATTATTACTTGCAAGATAGATAATCGGTTTAGAAATACGCCCTCTTATGTTACAAAGACTAGTCAAATATGGTATAAATACCACTCGTGTCTGGTACAAAGACTAGTCGCAGTAATTTCTCAAATGAAGAGAGATTCAAATAATTTTCTAAAGAGAATTCAACAATAATAGTCATTTGACCATTCAAAATAAATTCTCCAACCAAGAGAAATTCAAATAATTCTCCAAAGAGAATTCAAAATTAATACTTGTTAATTTCTCAAGTCAAATGCGGAGAAATTAAAATAATTAAAAATATATATTTGAAAAATTCAACGAGTAGAAAGAAAAGTAGATAAGTTGTTTCCTGGACAATTTGAAAGAGACAGAGTTATGAAAGTGAGAAAAGAAAAACTCAACAGAATTTTTTGATGTGTTTTGGAATGAAACAAGCGATAACCTTATATAAAAAAGATAGGAAGCTAGCCAAGATATCTAATCTAATTTAATCAATGTGGGACTAAAAAATATTTTCAACCAATACACAAACACACTTACTTTTCTAACAATGTGAGACTTAAGAAAAAATTTAAAATTCATCTCCCTATTTAAATATTGACATGTTCCAACAATTACTCATCCACATTTATGAAAATCCAAAAAAATCTCTTTTGTATCGTTTGCATTTTGAAATATGAACGCAACACAACACTACAAACCTAATATCAGAACCACGCCAAAGGCAAGTAAAGAATATGTTCATAATACAAAATCTGAATTTACCATACATGTGTTGAAGAAATTCTGATGTTGCCATTTGAGTGGCGGGAGCGGTCTTTCCATCACCTTTCTTCAAATAAAAAACAATTCCTCTCAAGATCATTAAAGCTCTCACAAATATGGGTCCAAATTTTTTTCAACATTTTAATTTCTCCTAATATCTATCAAGTTCATTCAAACCAAACACATTTATCAACTTTTACTCATCGTTATTCAAGACAAGAAATTCATCTCTCACATTTGATAAATTTCTCATTCGTTCTTGTTTTTTCTACTATTGATGCATGAAATATAATTCCTTACACGGTTCTAGTTAAAACTCATTAGATCACATCCACTAAAAACTACTTAAACTACATTAAGTTACAACATTTGTTTGAATCATTCTACATTTGGGTTGAAAGGTGATTGAAGTTTTCTCACTTACACGAAAAAATCTAGATTTTAAAATTCGTATTAACCCCGATGATAATCCAAATTTCAAAATTTGAGTCCTAACACAGATGACAAAATCCTTTTTTTTTTTTATGCTTGTTACTCTTTTTATAATTCTGCATATGTTTGCTAATAATATGCATTGTCTTGTGTGATCGTAAAAAAAATAGCTGGCGAACAACAAAGATACATACATGATCAGATGATTCAACATGCTTTAGTACGTATGGAGAAATCCAAATCATTGTGAGTCATTGGAGAATCATCTCAGGATGAGGGATCATCTTCATGTGTCCATGTATCTTTGGCTCATGACGGAGCACCTGTTACTCACTTTCATGCTCCTAATTAGTGTACAAGCACATGACACACATATCCTACTACCAGACATGTTGTTGTCGCACCAGGTGGTTTCCATTTTTTTGGAAGTCCTTATTATAAGTCACTACTTTCACCTTATTCACTCCATACTACCGGGCATGTCTATGAAGGAGAGGTAACATAAATGTGTAATTACTCTTTTAAATACTTGTTTTCTACTAATTGAATTGTTTGACATTGATGTATTTTATTTGAAACATTTTCAAGCAAGGTTCCTTAAGCATTTCCTAAGTATTGTCAATTGAGAATATGTTTTGAAATACACAAAGAGTTTCCACGTGCATGCTCGATTAATCCACTCAATGAGATTAAGTTGAACATACCCGTTCTTGATTGTATTCTAGGGGTGATACTTTTTTCTCACCGTACGCAGCGCACCGTTAGACACAACCTATGCCGATGATATCTTTGTACTCTATATGGTTGGTTTTGGACCCTTGTTGCCTATGCCGATGGATATATATATATATCTTAACAAGTACTCTAACAATTCAGGTATGTGCAAGGTATACCTAGGGACCCCTGTTGATGCTCTTGCCATTGAACTATAAAGATATGTTAATGTTTTTGACTATCATGAGTATATGATGTTAGAGAATGTACGTTGAATGACAGATCCTTCTGCATGGAGTACGATATATAGATACATCCAATAATTTTATAGAGTGTCTTATTCTTATATGATATTAGTCCTAGAAGGAGACCCTATATGTCAAATCATCAAAAGTTACTAGAAGAGGAATTGACAAAGGCGGGCCATGTGATGGATGTATTTTCTATATGTCACCATATTGATGCTCTTGAAATGTATGTCATGCCTAGGAAATAGTTTGAGGAAGGCACTCTTGAAAGGGTCACTTTGGATGTGATATTATTAGTGACATAATTTGCTCTGACGTATATGAGAGAGAAGGAATATGGAAGTTAGACATACCCAATAGTTATATTTTAATGTAAACATTTTGAATGACTATGTTATGAATCATGTATGTTTTATGCACATGACTGATGTGTGAATGACTTTTGCAAATAACAGATGTATGAATGACTTATGAAAATTCAGTTTTTTCATAGAATTAACATTTAGTTTATGAATGATTTGTGATTTATGTTATCAAAATTGTCCATTGTAACTTATATAAAAATATTGTTCCAGAGATGCATATGGAGATTAGAATTCAGATGACCCCCTTTGTTAGCAAATTTACTAGGAAATAGGCCAATGATCGCATTTCAAGGGTGTATCCGGAGATTGGAATCTGAATTCACCCCTTTGTTATCAAATGTACCAAGAAGTGTGCAAGAAATAGTATCCAAGGGGTGTATCCAGATATTGGAATCCAGAGTAACCCCTTTGTGATCAAATATACTGGAAAATGTGCCAAAGTTGTTGTCTCATAGGTGTACTCTTGAAGATTGAAATTCATATTCACCCATTATGTTATCATGTGTCAAAAATAGTGTCCTAAAGGTGTATCTGAAAATTGAAATTCAATTTTACCTTATGCATGTATGTAACACCCCAAATTTTGAATTAATTATTTAATTAGTTATTGGTGAATTTCTGATGATTATCTGTGTGATATGTATGATATGTCGTTGGATAGTGTAGATTAAGAGACTAATTAACATAAATTAGATTTAGATATTTTTTTTAATTATTTAGATGTTCTAATATAGTTTATATTAATAAGAATTACTACCTTTGTCCCTAATTATAAGACCCTTTTGAAATTTTTTATTGTCCCTATTTATAAGTCCCTCTTCAACTTTCAAAGTGCATTAATTATTTTTTTTCCAAATATAACCCTAATTATATTATATATTTTTATGCAATCTGTAATAAATATAGTTACATACACATTAACTATTTCTCTCTCTTAAGGATAAACTTCTAAAAGTATACAAAATAATCGACAAATTTATTACTCTAACAAACTTTCTTAATTCCCGCAATTTACTCAACGGGGTCTTATATTTAGGGACAGAGGTAGTAGTTGAGTAATAGTCCTATTTAGTTTATTAATAAAATAAATGAGGAAAATAGAATAATTTCAAAGTGTCGTAACTTGAGTTTCAAGACTCTCTTTGACACGCCCTTTGAAGCGTTGTAAAGATAATGTGCAGAGCTATAATTTGATAGAATTATAGGATTCATTTGATATATTACTCATGTACCTATGTGTTTATGAGATTGAAATATCATATGTTTGACATGTTAATATGTGCTATTTTATTGATGAATATAATGTTGCTATGAAGTTGTATGAAGTTGCTATGATGTTGTTGTCGTGATGTAATTGATGTTATATATGATGATGTTTTGATAAGGTACATGTTTAATGTGTATACGTGTCGTCTAATAAGGATTATATGAATGATTATGTAATTGACTAGTTGTAGTCAAATTATATATGATGTTGTTGTACATCGTGCATTCATAACATATTTTAGACGGTGGTCCGCTTGTGATGAGCATCAATCCCATTGTGTGGATTGGGTGCATTTATAATGTGATCCATTTCTAAGAGTGAATCAGTCCTATGATGAGGATATTTTGAGGGTAATGAACCAGATGCTCATAAAATATTGGTACCACATGTATTGAGTTAGTATTGTGCAATAACATCTTATGTGACATTGTATAATTTTGTTGATAAGTGATAATGTGATGATAGTTGTGAATTATGTGAGTATATGATGATTTTGATGGTGAGATGTGTCTAAGTGCTATTATGATGTATCCATGAGTATGATGTGGTGATGAATAATATGTGATGTTAAATGATGAGATTATTGTAACTACTCGTCTTTTTCCTTATGTCTTTTATAATAAATTATTATTACTCATCCTTTCTGTTCAAAAGTTGCCACCATGTGGGTAACACGCCACTGATTAGGAGTAGTTCGTAGAAGCATCGATGATAGATTTAGAGTGTTTTGTTTAGTTTACTACATTAGTGGTGCCTTGCTCTAATATGTGACATCGGGTTGAGAATGTTTTTCATGTGAATTTTGTGTTTATGTGATAAACGCATTTTATGAGGATTTTGATGATACGAGATTAGTTTTGATTCCGAATTTTGAGGAGATTATAATTATCCATGAGTCTGTTTCATAAAGAGGTTTATTATGACGACGATTTTCGTTGAGAAGGTTCTTAAATAATATAATGAATTATAATTGCATGCATGTTTAACATTGATGTAACTTGTGTTACGAAACAGAGTTTGTTGTTATGATGTTTTCTATGAAGTGTGACACTCTTGAGTGGTGATTTTAATTCGATTTAATTCGTTAGTTCTATAAATATTATGTGTCGGGTTAGAAGGGAATTACAATATACACATAATACATGTCCAATATAATTTCAAATTGTTTTAGTGCATTCGACTTCCAATCTCCAAACAATGAAAATGGGTAATTTCGAGTTTCCATAAGATTTAAGAAAGAACTATGAAGTGTATTAAACAACTTTTTATGTAACTCACGAGAAAATAGATTAATTTAAGTGGTGAAGAACTTAGGCCCCTAAATTTACCATACGGACGTCGAAGAAATTGGGATGTTTCCATTTGAGTGGCGCGACCAGTCTTTCCATATCCCCTCCCTATATTTCAAATAAAAAAAAAAAGCAATTTCTCTCAAGAACGTCGGATCTCTCACAAATCTGGGTCCAATATTTTCTTTCTATATGTATCAACTTCATTCAAACCAAACAACTTTAACAACTTCTAATCATCGTAATTCAATACAAGTAACTTCGTCTCTCACATTTGGTAAATTTCTCATTCATTCTTGTTTTCTTCTACTATTGATGCATGCAATGCAAGTCCTTGAATGTTTTTACTTAAAATCCATTAGGTTTCATCAATTAGAAACTACTTAAGCCACATTAGGTTATATCCTTTGTTTGAATCATTCTACATTAGGGTTGTAAGGTAATTGGGGTTTCTCACTTATACGAGAAAATCCATATTTCAAAATCAGTATGTACCCCTATGATAATCCAAATTCCAAAATTGAAACCCTATCACAGATAACAAACTCCAAATTTTTGTGCTTGTTATTCTTTTTGTCATTTTGCTTGTGTTTGCTAATTATATGTCTTGTCTTATGAGATTGTAGAAAAATGGTTGACGAACAACCAAGAAACATACATGATCGGTTTATTCAACTTGCTTTAGAATGTATGGAGAGAGCCAAATCATTTTGAGTCCTTGGATAATCATCTCAAGTTGATGAGGGATTTTCCTCCGATGGCCATGTATCTTTGGCCCATGATAGAGCATATGTTGCTCCCTTTCATACTCCTAATGTTGTTGTACATGTGCATGACTCACATCTTGTAGCCAGACCTGTTGTTATCACACCAGGTGGTTTTCCACTTTTTTTTTGGAAGTCCATATGACACATCACTACTTCCAATTTATGCACACCGCACTACCAGGCATTTGTGCGAAGGAGAGGTAGCGTAAATGTTTAATTACTCTTTTAAACATTTATCTCCTACTAATTGAATTGTCTGAAATTAATGTATTTCATTTGTACTATTTTCAAGCATGGATCCTTCAACATTTTCCAAGTATTGTCAACTGAGAATGTTTTTGAATACACTGAAGAGTTGCGACATGCATGCTCGATTAACCCACTTAAGGGGAATCTGGAAACTAAGTCATATAAACTTGCTCTTGATCGTATTTTGGTGATGATATTTGTCTTTCATTGTATGCACTGCATCGTCAAACATAACCTATGGAGGGGGTATCTTGGTACTCTAGATGGTTGGCTTGTGGGTCTTGACGTGTGTAACCATAATATGTGAGTGAATACTATGACAATTCAGGTATCTGCAAGGTGTACCTAGTGGCCTCTGATGTTGCTCTTGCCACTAAACTCTTCATATATGTTGATGTGATGTTTGCTGCCTACCATGATTATCTAGTGCCATAGGATGTACATAGTGTGTCACATCCATGTGCATGAAGTATGGTATAGAGATACATCCAATAAATTTATAATATGTCCAATTCTTATATGATACTATTGATAGAATGAGATTTCCCTAGGTCAGCTCATCAAAAGTTACTAAAAGAGGAACATACAAAGGTGGGCCATGTCGTGGATCTATTGCCTAGGTGTCACTGTATTATTGCGCTTGAAATATATGTATTAGCCAGAGGAGAGTTTTAGGAAGGGACTTCTGAAAGGGTCATTTTTTATGTGATATTATCATTGACACAATTTGCACTGAAGTATATGAGAGAAATGAGGAATATGGGCGTTAAATATACTTAATAATTGTAATTTAATATAAATATTTATGATGACTATGTTATGAATTATTTATATTTTACTAAAATGACCGGTGTGTGAATGGCTTGTGGAAATTCACTTTTTGTTATAAATGACAGTTGGCTTATGAATAATTTTTGATTTACGTTATCCAAAGTTGTCGCCACTGTAACTTAAACCAACAATATTGTTCCATAGAGGGATTAGAATTCTGACTCACCCCTTTGATAAAAAAACTAGAAAATAGGCCAAAGATACTCAAGGGTGTATCTTGTGATTGGAATTTGAATTTACCCTTTTGTTACTATACTAAGAAATGTACCAAAAATAGTGTTATATGGGTGTGTCCAGAGATTGGAATCCCGATTTAGCCTTTTGTTATCAAATATTTGAGAAAATGTGTCAAAGACAGTGTAACACCCCACTTTCCCATAATCATAATAATAATAATAATAATAATAATAATAATATAATTATACAGAATATATCAGAGTTTCACGATGGGATGTCACGTACTTCAAAAATTCATAAAGTCTAAAGTTGCTTTATTACTTCATTTATTCAAAACAAATCGATTCAGTAGCGGAACAATTAAATTAGTTCAGTTCCATGGCACTACGGCCCCAACAATAAATAAAAGCCAACTCCACAAAATATGTGGTCCTTCATAATTATATTCAAGATACGTAACAAGTAAAAAGAATGCAAAAACATGACAAAGTTCCCAATTCTCGTGTTACGTATCAGAGCGACTCCTAAGACTCGATCATGTAACACTCTCTCAAAGCACTACTCGTGTACCTAGTTATTTGTACTCCCGGAGGAGCACAGACACAACAACACAAAAGGGGTGAGAATTACATTCAATAAATATACGGTGAAGTATCACATGCTAAGGATTAGTAATACACATAATCACATAACGCACAACACATAATTTCACACACAACTTCACAACATATTCATCATTCGCATGATTCAACCTCAAGTCAAAATAGTGCAATGCGATGCAATTGACGACAACTAAATGCATGTGGTACCAACGAGGCATGAGCCCCCAACATAGTACCAATTTTGGTAAACAACAAGGCACAAGCCCTCAACACAACGCCATTACAGGACAACAACAGAGCATGAGCCCTCACCTTATGATATGTATACTTTATCAACATGTAACAACAATTTTTTACAAACAAGGCATAAGCCTTCAATATTCGTCATTAAGACCACCACATCATCATCATCATGAATAATTCATACAAAGTCCCACGTTTTAATCTTGTTCTGCACCTATTACTAGTCTTCTTATACTTACCTAATTCTTATTAGTCTAAAAGGATCAAAATGAATTACATTGCGCGTGAAAACGGGAAAGAATTTGCGATAACTAAATTTTTTGCACACCAGCATGCCCATACGTGTACCATACGCGTATCGATTCTGCCTCGCCCCTACCATATGTGTATCATATGCATTTTTCTCCAGTGCCTGAGGTCATACGAGTACGACCAGAGGGAGTTTTCCTATGAAATTATCCCCCCAAAACCCTATACCCGTATTGGCTAGTCGATACGCGTAAAACCTCATTTTCATATGCGTCTCATACGCGCTCAACCATTTGGTTGTGCTGCCTCGGGGACAGGGCGCGTACCATACGCGTACGACCCTCGGGGACGTCCCCCATACGCGTATCATACGTGTATGGCCAGTCTGTTACCCAAATTTTCTGCATTCGTATCAGTCTGTTTCCTACTCGTTTCGAGTACTTCCAACCTCTGATTTTGGGTCAAAAACAGTGTATCTACATCTAATAACATCCAATCTTTATCTAAATTCATCATACCTACGAATCCACAACAATTTTTACATCTAATTCTTCAATTTTCGTCACATTCTTAGACCTATAATTTTCCAGATCTGTAATTTATAGAACAACACAACAACAACAGATTCAACGACATCAGTCCATCTAGGCATCATCAGATTCACTAATTTCACAAAGAAATAACAAAAAAATCAATCGAAGAAGGTCATACCCGAGTTATACACCAAATCTAAAGAGAGAAAGGAACCCTCACTACCCTCTCATGTTAATACCACCATTTAGAGAACCCATTCACCCTCTTGCCTTACTTTTCAGAGTCGATTCCTTCAACAATGGTGGAATTCTTCTTGCCTTAATTCTTCTCTTATCTTCTCTTCTCTTCTCTGTTTCTACGTGTCAGTAATTTTCCCAATTGGTCTAACCCTTCCTAATTGTATTTCTATTATTACTAATAATAATAATAAAATAAATAAAATACTAATAGTCATAATAATATAAATACTAATAATATTAATAATTATAATATTAATACTAGTATTCTTCCTCAATTTCTATTATTATCAATATTTCCCAAAAACTAAGCTATTTCACACCTCTAATCGTACCCACATAATCGTAATTATGCCACAACTATTTAATTCAAAAAATAATGACTAAATATTTAATTGGGGCGTTACAAGTCTCCCCCACTTAGAATATTTTCGTCATCGAAAAATACCTGAATCGAACAATTCTAGATAAGAATCTCGCATCCTGATTTCCAACTCCCATGTCATGTTTTCTCCCATTGCTCCACTCCAAACTACTTTCACAAGAGTAATATCTTTGCCCCCCCAACTTCTTTATTTCGCGATCTTCAATCCTCACAGGCACAATTTCAATAGTAAGATCATCCCACAGTTGTATATCGTCCATCAAAATCTCATGCGACGGGTTTGGATTATAGTTTCAGAGTTGCGACACATGAAACACATCGTTCAAATTGGACAAATTAGGTGGCAAAGCCACTCTATATGCAACAGTCCCTACTTTCTTTGAGATCTAAGACGGACCAATAAATCGAGGAGTCAACTTCTTAGATTTCAAAGCACGGCCTACACCAGTTATCAGAGATACTCTCAAGAATACATGGTCCCTTTTGGAGATACTCTCAAGAATACATGGTCCCCTTCTTGGAATTCAAGTTCCTTCCTCCTCTTGTCATGGTAACTCTTTTGTATACTATGAGAAATCTTCATCCTTTCTCGAGTCAATTTCACTTTCTTTGTAGTTTCCCGCACCATTTCTGATCCGAGCACTGCACTCTCACCAAATTCATACCAACATAAAAGAGTTCTGCACCTCCGACCATATAATGCCTCGAAAGGTGCCATACCAATACTAGAGTGAAAAGTGTTATTATAGGTGATCTCAATCAATGAAAGATAATTATCACATGCATCTCCCTGATCAATAACACACGCCCTCAGCAAGTCCTCTAACGACTGAATAGTTCTCTTTGTTTGCCCATCTGTCTGTGAATGATATGCTGAAATTAATTTCAACTTCCTTCCCAACGCATCTTGCAAACTTTTCCAAAAATCAGAAGTAAACCTTAGATCTCTATCTGACACTACACTTAACGGAACACCGTGCAACTTCACAATCACATGAAGATAAATCTCTGCTAACTTCGGCATAGGAAAATTGATGTTAACTGGAATGAAATGAGTTGATTTTGTTAATCTATCAATGATCACCCAAATTGTATCATGTCCTCTCGGAGTATTAGGCAGTCCCGTCACAAAGTCCATCAGTATGCTATCCCACTTCCATTCTAGAATTTCCAACGGTTCCAACAACCCTTCCGACTTCTGATGTTCAACCTTGACTTTTGGCAAGTCAAACATGCATACATAAACTGTGCTACATTTCGTTTCAATCCGGGCCACCAGAATAGCTTCTTCAAGTTGTGATACATCTTAGTAGCTCCCGGATGAATACTCAAACGACTTCTATGAATTTCTTATAGAATCATCTTTTTCATCTCCGCATCATCAGATATACAAACCTTGTCTCGAAACTTCAACACACCTTGGGAATCTACTTTAAAATCACTATCTACAGATTGGTTATTCTTAACAATCAAGTCCACCAACTTCACATCCAATTTCTGAGACGCTTTAATATTATCCAGGAAATCATTGTTAATCTTCAACATTCCTAGTATCACACTTCGCGATGTCTCTTCATAGACTAAGCTCATATCTCTAAATTGCTCAATTAATTCTAACTCTTTAACCATCATAGGGGAAATTTGTAAAGTTTTTCTACTCAAGGCGTCGGCTACAACATTGGCCTTACCTATATGGTAGTTCAAGACAAAATCGTAGTCCTTCAACATTTCCAACCATCTTCTCTGTCTCATATTCAGCTCTTTCTGATCGAATAAGACCTTAAGCTCTTATGATCACTAAATACTTCAAATCAAGAACCATAGAGATAATGCGTCCAAATCTTTAACACAAAAACCACTATAGCAAGTTCTAGATCATGAGTAGGGTAATTTCGTTCATAAATCCTCAATTGTCTCAATGCATAAGCTACTATCTTATCATTTTGCATAAGCACACCACCTAGACCCAATTTAGAAGCATCACAATACACAACAAACGGTTCATCGGGTTTAGGTAATATCAAGATCAGAGCCGTCGTCAATCTTTTCTTCAGCTCGACAAAACTTTCTTCACATTGGATATCCCAAACAAAAGATTTGCCTTTCCATGTTAGCCGAGTCAATGGGAGTGCTAACTTAGAAAAACCTTCAATGAATCTTCAATAGTAACCAGCCAAACCAATAAAAATTCTTATCTCCATAACTGATTATGGAGCTTCCCACTGTAACATTGCATCTACATTGGATGGATCTACAACAATTCCATCACCGGAAATAACATGGCCAAGGAAACTAACCTTTGTTAACCAGAATTCACACTTCGACAGCTTTGCATACAACTTCTTCTCTTTCAACACTTGCAACACAATTCGTAAATGCTCAGCATGCTCCTCTTCTATTTTAGAATATACTAAGATAACATCAATTAACACCACCACAAACTGGTCCAAATAGGTATGGAAGATACGATTCATATACTCCATAAATACCCCCGACGCGTTAGTAACACTAAACGACATCACTGAATACTCATAATGTCCATATCAAGTTCTGAAAGTTTTTTTCTGAATGTTTCCATCCTTCACTCGAATTTGATGATAACCCGATCTCAAATCAATTTTTCTAAACACACGAGCACCCACCAATTGGTCCATCAAGTCATTTATTCTCGGAAGTGGATACTTGTTCTTCATTGTCACTTTGTTCAGTTGTCGATAATCAACACAAATCCTCATAATACCATCTTTCCTTTTTTATCTATAACACCGGAGCTCCCCAAGGCGATACACCTGGTCTCACAAATTTATTCTCAAGTAAATCTTCCTATTGCTTTTTCAACTCAGCTAATTCACCTGCTGACATCCTGTACGGTGCCTGATCGGTGGTTTTTACACAGTTATTTAGCATTGAGTTTCGTTATCGTTTCTTTTATTTTTCTAGTGTTATATGTCTTTTTATCGCATTTTACGCTTTGGTTATGTGTTTAAGTGTTTTCAGGGATAGAAGAATGAAATAGAACAAATCGGGACAAAAGAAGTGCAAAAAAATCAGAATATTAGAGGCTACAGAGGAATCAACACGGGCACCCGTGTGAAGCAACACGGCCCGTGTTGAAAAGCAAGTGGAAAGCGCAAAACTGCACAAGTCGGTGGATCAACACGGGCACCGTGTTAATCAACACGGCCGTGTTGAATGGCACAGGCATTTCTTGATTTAGAGACCAACACGGGCACCGTGTTAATCAACACGGCCCGTGTTGATGGACGCGAGAAAACTTTATTTTTGAGTTTTGGATCTTTTCTTTGTCGATGGGGTATTTTGGACTTTGGCTAATACTGGGATGTGGCTGAGACTATTAGAATGGATTTTGGGAAAGAGAAAAGGGACTTTTGGAAATTAGGGAAAAAATATCACAGAGGGAAGAGAGCGACAAAGAGGAATTCGGAGACGGCGAGATTCAAGGGCATCCACCATTGAAGATCAAAGTCATCATAATTCTTTGTAATGTTTAACTCTCATTTGTTGTTTTCTTCTAATATTATGAGAGCTAAACCCCAATTGCTAGGGGTGGTCTGGTTTGATGATTGTATGAATTCGATTCTTGATTTCCTTAATACATGTTTATCTATTTCAATTTAATTGTGTGGTGTTCTTATGAGTATGTATCGGACAAATACATGTATACCTATGACTAACAATTGGCGGGTGTGATTGTTAGGGTTTCTACACAATTAGGTTATTATGAGTCTCACCTAGGACTAGGAACTCTTTTAATCACCGGAATTCTCGATATCGTTATGGTTAAAACTAAGAGTTGTTCGAATGGACATTTGAATGAGGATTAGGGTTTTAATAGTGTCTTCATTAAGGACTTAAGGAAGAACAATCTAGAGATAGGTAATTGATAGTTTTCGGATGCAATGAGGAAACTGGATTCGGTCGTAGTTTTGTTAAATCAACCACTCACCCTAGCATCATTCTCATTATATTTCATCGGTCATCACTTGTTACAAGCGTAATTGAAACTTTTAAAATCAACCCAACCATTGTTTTGTTCAATTAAATTAAGAGCACGAATAGGTATTTACTCTATTCGAGATCGATACTGGAAACTCATTATAACTACATCGGCTAAAATAGTACACTTGCTTTTTTTCGATCAAGTTTTAGCGCCGTTCGGGGCCAAAATCTTGATTTACTCTTAATTTGTTTGAAATTTTATTGCTCGCAATTAAAATTTTTCTTTTCATTGTTTATTTATTTTCTTTTACATTGTATTAGAACTAATATCGTGTCTAATATTTGTATGCGAGGTCGACCAGTGAGAATATCTTTGTGGGATAAATAGAGAGAACCCTGGCTCGTGAAGAGTAGCAAAGCAAGCAAGACGGCGAGGAAGAAGATAGGAATTCAACACACTCCGGCTCGAGTCAAGACGAACCAATGAATCCACCTCGAGAGATTGCTAGGGATTATGGAGGGACAAATGCACCGGAGGAAGACTAACCATTGTCAACCAACCGGTGAATGTTCCTAACTTTCACTCCACCGAGCACCATCACTCGATTGGAGAAGAGATCCTTTTCGGAAGGGTTAATGAAGATGCTAACAAGCATTTGCAACGATTTCGACTATGAGCACCACTCTAAAGATAGCGGACACCGAAGAAGAAAAAGTTGCGAATGTTTCCGTTCACCTTGGCGGATGAAGCGGAGGTGGTTCTATTCTCTTCCAGCAGTAGCATTACATCTTGGGAAGATATGGAAAGCATTCCTCAACGAGTATTTTCCGTCCGTGTTCATGAGGAAAAGATATGAGATCTTGAATTTCAAGCAAAAGGAGGGTGAATCATTAGGAGACTCTTTTAAGAGATTTAAAAGACTCTTGGTGGCATGCCTACTCATAACTTGGATCGGGAGGATGCGGATGTTTGTGAATGGTCCGAGAATCAAACGAAACAACTCATTGACACATGGTGGCTCATCCAACTTCTCAACACCACCGGTATCAAGAAGATTATTGAAGCTATAGTTGCAAATGAGCATCCGGAATTATATGGCGGGCAAGCAAACCGAGGGAGTGATTGATCTAAAGTTGGAAGTGAATAAACAACTAAAAATCGAAGGCGATAGCTGCGAAGTGGAGAAAAGCTTAAAGCTATGAATATGGGAACTCAACAGTAGCATAGGTTAAAATGTGGTTTGTGACATTTGTAGTGGACCACACATGATGCACATGTCCTGCAACTCAAAACAAATTGAGGAGATAAAATTCTTGAGGCGAATAATCCATATTCTAACACCTATAACCAGGTGGAAGAATCATCCGAACTTTGCTTGGAAAGATCGAACAACAAGCTCCTCGAGGCGAGTGGGAAGTGGCCTTTGAAAAGATGGCTGCCCACACTTCCCAGTTCAAGAAGAAACACGAAGCAATCACAGAACACCACGGCCAATTAAAAATTTGGAAGTTCAAATGGGGCAAATTGTGCAACAAGTAGCAATGCAAGCAGGTCGGAAGAACCATGAGAATGTGAATCTTTGTCACAAGGAGTGGAAATGTTGCCAAAGAAAGAAGATGGGGTAAAAGTTGATGATGAACTTATAGAAGTGGAATTAGAAGTGAGAGAGAACAAGAAAAAAAGGAAGAAGTGGCGCTACACGAGCCACGAAGGAAAGAGTAAACTGATTAGGCTTCCATATCCCTCATGAGTGGCAAAGAAGGACACAAAAGAGAAAGAGTTCGATAAATTTTCCAAATTGTTCAAGAAGCTAGAGATCAACATACCGTTATTTGAAGCACTCGAGAAGATGCCTTTGTACCAAAAATTCATGAAGGAGATCCTATCAAAAAAGAGGCGAATAAATGATGAACATGGACTCGTTGATGAAAAGTTGTGTGCAATCGCACCCGAGAGAAAAATACCTGTCAAGCAGAAGGATCCTGGGTCGGTGGCAATACCATGCACCATAAAAGATAAAACTTTCAAAAGGGTTCTAATTGATTTTGGCTCTAGTGTAAGTTTAATGCCATTATCAATTTTCAAGAGGCTTGGCATTGAAAAGATAAGCAGGAGTGGAACACAATTGAAATTTGCTGATAATACAATCAAGAAGTCTTATGGGATAGTGAAGATGTGTTGGTCGAGATTGAAAAATTTGCTTTTCCTGGATTTCGGATCATGGACATACACGAAGATGAAGAGACCCGATCATTCTTGGTCGACCTTTTTTATTGACTAGCAGGTGCAATTTTGATATTGAGACAGGTCATCTAACGCTAAAGTATTTTGAAGAGGAGATAACCATGAAGGTGTTTGAGGTCCAGGAACAAGGTGCAGGTGAAAATAATAAATTTTCGTTGGTGCGGTCAAAATTGAGGAGAGAGCAAAATTTCAAATTCACTCCCTGAAGAAGTCTCAGGAAGAATCTCTCAGGTGGCATCAATTAAAGTTCCCAAGTTCAGTCAAGAAGCCAAGCAGGGAAAGAAGAAGGTAGACAAAGGTGAGAAGATGAAAGTTGGAAGTAACGTGAATCACGAAGTGGTTCGGGCTCTTGAGGGGGTAGAATTTTGGGCTGCGGAAAGTACAAGCACCAAGGTGTGGAAGAAAGTACCCTCGTGAGGGATGACCCGTCGAGCCATGCGACGTTAAACGAAGCGCTACGTGGGAGGCAACCCACGTTTTTCATAACTTAGTTTTTCTTTGTGTTTTGTTTGCAGGTAATAAACAAAGGATCCTATCTTGCGAAAGCTAGGAGGTAGCAACCGGTGCTGCATCACCCTTTGTGAGTCACTTCTCTCGAGTTGGATCTGAAACATTGAGGTCAATGTTTAGTTCAAGTTTGGGGGAGGTTTATTGCTTTGTTTGATTATTTTTGTTTAGTTGATGTTAAATGCTGGGTAATAACACTAGTAGAAATTCTCCCAAATTGTCTGAATTTTGACCGAAAATTTTGTTTTGCTTTACACAAGAGCTTGTATTTCAATAAGGGTCGGGATTGATATTGTGTGAGATGCAGGGATGATTGTTTTAAGGTAGGAAGTTCGGAATAATGTGACATTGATACGAGTCCAACGTGTCGATTCGTACTATAGTGCTTAAAGTCTGCGAAGTACTCCTTGAATAGTTTATCTATGCAGTCTGGCATATTTTAGATTCACATGCAGGTATGATTGGTTGAGAATCAAATAAAAATGGCATTAGATAATGAAAAGACGGTAAAAGGCAACTAGCCCGCTAAGTTGGGTAGCCCACCAGTTATTCATTGAAGGGGTTGATCCCCAAACTTCGTCGGATAAAGGACAATAAATAACCAAAAGGTTTGAAAATTTCATCGATATTAGAAAAGGGCAAATGCTGTTCGTTTGGTGCCTAAATAAGTGAAGTTCTTGGCTAGTCATATGCATGTGATGATTATCATAATTCCTGCCTTAATCGATTGTGCGAATGAAAGAGGAGGAAAAGCGGAAGAGAGTATTTAAGTGTGAAGCATAGTTGGAAGGTGTTTTAGTGTCATGTGAATGCCGAGCGCACTACCTTCGAGCAATGAGAACCGAACTCGCATATAGTCTTGATCTGCTTTGATTTTCATGAGTGCTAATAATCGCCGAGGTCAAGCAACAGTTTAAGTTTGGGGAATTTGATCGGTGGTTTTTACACAGTTATTTAGCATTGAGTTTCGTTATCGTTTCTTTTATTTTTCTAGTGTTATATGTCTTTTTATCGCATTTTACGCTTTGGTTATGTGTTTAAGTGTTTTCGAGGATAGAAGAATGAAATAGAACAAATCGGGACAAAAGTGCAAAAAATCGAATATTAGAGGCTACGGAGGAATCAACACGGGCACCGTGTGAAGCAACGCCCGTGTTGAAAAGCAAGTGGAAGCAAAGCGCACAAGTCGGTGGATCAACACGGGCACCCGTGTTAATCAACACGCCCGTGTTGAATGGCACAGAGCATTTCTTGATTTAGAGACCAACACGGGCACCGTGTTAATCAACACGCCCGTGTTGATGGACGCGTGAGAAAACTTTATTTTGAGTTTTGGATCTTTTCTTTGTCGATAAGGGTATTTTGGACTTTGGCTAATCTTGGGATGTGGTGAGACTATTAGAATGGATTTTGGGAAAGAGAAAAGGGACTTTTGGAAATTAGGGAAAAAATATCACAGAGGGAAGAGAGCGACAAAGAGGAATTCGGAGACGGCGAGATTCAAGGGCATCCACCATTGAAGATCAAAGTCATCATAATTCTTTGTAATGTTTAACTCTCATTTGTTGTTTTCTTCTAATATTATGAGAGGCTAAACCCCCAATTGCTAGGGGGTGGTCCTGGTTTGATGATTGTATGAATTCTGATTCTTGATTTCCTTAATGCATGTTTATCTATTTCAATTTAATTGTGTGGTGTTCTTATGAGTATGTATCGGACAAATACATGTATACCTATGACTAACAATTGGCAGGACTATGATTGTTAGGGTTTCTACACAATTAGGTTATTATGAGTCTCACCTAGGACTAGGAACTCTTTTTAATCACTGGAATTCTCGATATCGTTATGGTTAAAACTAAGAGTTGTTCGAATGGACATTTGAATGAGGATTAGGGTTTTAATAGTGTCTTCATTAAGGACTTAAGGAAGAACAATCTAGAGATAGGTAATTGATAGTTTTCAGATGCAATGAGGAAATCTGGATTCAGGTCGTAGTTTTGTTAAATCAACCACTCACCCTAGCATCATTCTCATTATATTTCATCAGTCATCACTTGTTACAAGCGTAATTGAAACTTTTAAAATCAACCCAACCATTGTTTTTGTTCAATTAAATTAAGAGCACGAATAGGTATTTACTCCGCAGTCCTCGAGATCGATACTTGGGGAAACTCATTATAACTACATCGGCTAAAATAGTACACTTGCTATTTTTCCGATCAGTGCCATAGAAATAGGTCTCGTACTAGGAACAAGATCAATAACAATTTTCACTTCTCTCTTTGGCGATACATCTGGAATATCATCTAGGAAAACTTTAGGAAAATCACATACTACTTGCAACTCATCAATATCCGCTTGATTCTCAATAGACAAAGATGCTAGTAATGAAAACATTAGGGTTTCCTCGTCCATCAACTCCTTCAGCTGTTTAGCAAATAAGAATTTTGCTCCCTCCTCCTCTTTAGGAGTAGAAAACATCACAGATTAATTGAAACAATTAATATGAACATAATTATATTCTAACCAGTCCATACTTATAATCACATTCAGACCGCTCAATGGCAAACAAACTAAATCCACAATAAAGTCTCTGTCATATATCGACAAAGGACACTTCAAACATGCTAGAGAAGTAATTACCGATCCCTTAGTTGGAGTTTCAATAATCATTTCCCCAAACATGGATGATAACACCAGACCCAACTTTTCCACACAATCAGTAGAGATAAAACAATGTGTAGCACCGTATCAATAATAGTAATAAAGGAGTATTATTAATGAAATAAATACCTCTGATCAAATGGTCTCCATTGGATGTCTGAATTCTGGCTAAAGTAAAAACTTTTCCACCAGCTTGGGATTTCTTTGGTTTCTGACACTGAGTGCTGATGTGTCCTTCCTCAACACAGTTGAAACACATCACTTCTTTATGTCTGCAATCAGCCATCTCATACCCAGTCTTACCACAACTAAAAAACCTTTTCATTTCTCTAGGACAAGTATTACTTTGATGATCTGGTTTCCCACATCTATAGCATACTACATCAGCATGAGTACCTCTACCACTGGTCCTCCTACCCTCAGTCACCCCCTGTTTTCCCTTGTCATTCAGAGCATTATAAGGCTTCCCACGATTTTGTTGATGTCTACCTCTTTTTTTAGTTACACTCTTATAGTGAGCCTTACTATCCTCTTCATAAATATTACAGTTGTTCACCAAGTCTGGTAACTTGAGGATCTGCTGATACTCAATTGCCTTCTTGATTTCAGAGCATAATCCATTCTTAAACTTGATGCACTTTAAAAACTCAACAGTCGCATCGCTATAATGAGGATAATAGTTTGCCAATTTAACAAATTTGGCAGCATATTCAGTCACCGTCATATTACCCTATTTCAGTTCCAGAAATTTGATCTCTTTCTTCTCGCGGACATCTTCTGGGTAATACTTTATCAAGAACTCCATGTGAAATACAACCCAAGTAATAGCCTCACACCTTTCAATCTCTAGCGAGTAGCAACCAACCAGTCATCAGCCTCTCTTGCCAGCATATGCGTACCAAAACGCACTTTTTGTGCATCAGCACATTCCATAACTCGATAGATTCTCTCAATTTCCTTGAGACACTCATGTTCCCCTTCAAGATCATGCTTCCCTTTGAACGTAGGTGGATGGTTCCTTTGGAAGGTTTCCAAAGCGCGAGTTCCATCATTCCCACCAGCGTTAGGCTGATTCTGCATTACTTGAGCCAAAGCCTACAACGCATTAGCAAGTGCCTCATTGCCTCTTCCATCCATTTATCTCTTCTACATCACAACATCAAACAACGGTTAGAACAAAGGACATCGATAGTATTCCACTGTCACACTACACTAAAGACTCAATAACCTGGCTGGACGGACCAACCTACTCTGATACCAATTGTAACACCCCATTTTTCCATAATAATAATAATAGAATTGTACATAATATATCAGAGTTTCACGATGCGATGTCACATACTTCAAAAATTCATAAAGTCTAAAGTTGCTTTATTACTTCATTAATTCAAAACAAATCGATTCAGCAGCGGAATAATTAAATTAGTTCAGTTCCATGGCACTACAACCCCAACAATAAATAAAAGCCAACTCCACATTGTACGTGGTCCTTCATAATTATAATTTAATATACATAACAAGTAAAAAGAATGCAAAAACATGACAAAGTTCCCAATTCTCGTGTTACATATTAGAGCGACTCCTAAGACTCGATCAGATAACACTCTCGCCAAGCACTACTCATGTACCTGGTTATTTTTACTCCCAGAGGTGATGTTATACCCCAAAAAATTTCCTCCTATTTCTCAAGACAATCCACATCTCCATACTCAAGAATTTCTCAAGGGTGGACCAGATGAACCCTCTTCTAAGCAATCAACCCACAACTAGGGTTTTGATTCTCTCAAGTCAAAAATGATTTCCATTACCTCAAGTGATCATCATACCTCCTCATATGTCTCAAGGGATCACCATGTCAAGTTTCAAGCCTCACAACTCAAGTTTGCTCAATCAATGGCTCAGATGGTTGAAAATCAATTGTATTAGACAAAAAGTCAATTGTGGTCAACATACAGTCAAACTTCATCATTTTTGGTCAACATCAATATTCTTAAGTCACATCTATGATTTGATCAAGGGTTGATCATGATTCATCAAGAAAACTCAAGACCTGATCAAAAGTCAAAGTTTCTAAATTAGGGTTTCTTGATAAAAAGTCAACAAAACTTTGTCCAGGCATAACTTTCACTTACTTTATTAGAAATTTTCCGACCAAATCTCATTTTGAAGAGAATTTAATTCTCTACAACTTTGTGTCTCACAAGCTTTGGCCAAAAATGCTTCATTTGAGAGTTATGGATCAAGACATTATAGGTCCTTCTAAAAGTCAACAAAAAGTCATCTTTTTCAAAATAAGTGTACATGAGCATGGAAACTTCAATGAAGATGAAACAAAAAGGAGTATTTAAAAGACATCTTGAGCTTTCTAAAAACTCCAAGAACACTATACAACTTGTGCAAGTTTGGGAAATTTGAAAAAGTGCATGAAGAGAAATGCTAAGCAAATTCAATTTTTTTTTCCATATGGGCCTAAATTTTTATGGTTCAAACTTGTTTCTAACATTGCCAAGGACTTCTAAAGCCCATTTTCACGCCATGCTTCCAACTATTTTATTTATTTTTGAATTAATTAAATTTTAATTAAAATAAAATGCAAAAATCAAATCAATAAGTGCAAGGCTCATTATTCAACATTCTTGAGGTCCAAGATACTCTTTGAAACTGTCATTTTCGAAGATACTTGATTGGCATGAGATTGAGACAAAATTGGAAGCTTTGGATGCAAATTTGAAAGATGGGAAAATCAAATATTTTCTATTCAATGCAAAATATTTTCTTCACATCTCTTGACTTATTTTAAATCCTCTATAAGTATACAACACCTTCAGAACACAAGAGGATGAAACCTTTGCCTCCAAGAACCCTAACAAAGCTCAAAAAACTGTGTCATTCAAGTAACTTGCAGTCAGGGTTTTGGATTAATTCAGGCCAAACAAAGCTTGACATCATGTTCCTTGATCCTCTCTGATTCATTCCAAACGTTCATAAGCCATCCATACATTCAGAAACACGAAATTGTACATCACGGTTTGCTCTTCAAATTTTAAAATCGATTTCAATGATTCATGCACTTTAAACATTATTTGACTATATATTTGTGTTCCTGATGTTATTTTAAAGCTTTCTGTATGGTTCGATTTAAGTTTGAGTGCAGGTACAAGCTTTCACCGTTGTTAGGGTTTATGGTTTCAAATTAGGGTTTTCTGATTTAGGCAAAATCATACCAAACTGTGGGTACCATTGAATTCAGAAGCAAATTTCCAATCGAACCATGGTCTTACCTTTAATTTATATTGCATATTTGTGATTTTTGAAAATTGCAGGGATGTAGCTACAAACGAGCACCGTCGGTATAGCCCTTACCCACGGAAAAGTTGTGGGTACCATTTACAGAAATTTGAATTTGGGGACGAAGCCACTGCGTGCGTTTTTGCTTTAATTAATTTTCAAAAAATTATTTTCCTTCATATTATTATTGTTTCATATTTCCAACAGATCAGCATCATAACTCATATGGCAGGGAGGGCACGCGTGTAACCATTAGGACCTGGGTTCGATCCCTGGTTCTACCATATATTTTTGCTATTTTTCCTCTTTTTTTTCATATTTTCAATTTTGTTTTTAATTAATTTCTTTTAAAACTTTTTTTTTAAAACAAGAAAAACCCAAAAAAATATTTTCTTTTTACAATTAGGTTAGAAAAATTATAATTTAATTTTTTATCATTAATAAAATTTCTTTTTTTTCTTTTATTTTAATTAATTGTTAATTAACCGTTAAAATTAACTTTTAATTTATTTTTTATATTAAAATCAACCTCGAAAATAAAAAAAAATCTTTCTTTTAATTAGGTCTTACTAACCCTAAATATTTTTATCAACAAAAACTTTTTTTCTAATGTCGTTTTCTCTTATTTCGATTTCATTCTTTTTTGCTATTTCTCGATTATGTAACTATTTCTAAGTTGTAATAGTCTAGACTTAAATTTCTCGCATATTTTTACTATTATGTAACTGCTCATGGGATATAATAGTTTAATTAGGGCTTTACTTTCTACCTTTACTTTCCGCACCTCATATTATGTAACTGTCCCAAAGCCATGTAATAGCGTAGGACTTTATTTTTTCGCATTTACTTTCCACACTTTATGTAACTGCTTAGATGTATGCTAACTAGGGTTTGTATGGAAAGATTAAAATCAATCTTAAAATAACCCTAATTCAAAGATAAATATCTGAATTGAACACACTCTTTGCACCCACTCACACCCTCTAGGGTATCCTCTCTTGTTGCCTTCGGATAAACAATGGTCATGCCCCTCGAACGTAGGGGTACCACTAGCAAAGTATCTTAGTTAAATCATCACAAAGATCATAGTCCCTCGATGACCCTCGATGTTGCCTACGAATACATGATCTCATCCCTCGGTTATTGCCTACGAATAAGTGATGATCGTCCCTTCGAATTGCTAAAGGTATCCTTACATGTTGCCTTTTATGACCATACGATGACCCTACGATTGTCCCTTCACATCCAACAGATAGGATTACCTACCAACTAATGGTATGGATAACGTTGTCCTAAATGAGAAGGAAAATAATAAGAAACGACCTTTCTGAGTAGGTAATAAGACTTTTAATTGCTTGCTCAATCCAAATCAAAAATGCTTTTCACACCTCAAACTTCTTTTCATAAATACTTTTAAACAAAACACTTTGTATACGTTCCAGCGAGAATCATTACAAAGTTAAACATTTTCCAAACAAAATATTTTCAAACACTTCGTATACATTCCAACGAGAATCATTACGAAGTCAAAGCAAAATATTTTTTTCAAATACTTTTCAAATATTTTTCAAATCACACAAACACGGAAAGCAAATTTTCAAAAGTGAGCTAAGCAATTAAGAGCCCGTAGATAACTACGGATGGAAAGAGTGCTAATGCCTTCCCTTTTCATAATTACCTCCCTTACTCGGAATCTATTAAAGGTCTTTCTTGTTCTTTTCACCTTTCCTTTATTGGATAAAAGAAAAGTCGGTGGCGACTCTTGCTATCCGCAACATTTGCGATAAAACACATAACAAACAAGTCAGTTCTTCCACCGTGTTATAGGAGCACAGACACAACAACACAAAATTGGTGAGAATTACATTCAATAAATACACGGTTAAGTATCACATGCTAAGGAGTAGTAATACACATAATCACATAAAGCACAACACATAATTTCACACAAAGATTCACAACATATTCATCATTCACATGACTCAACCTCAAGTCAAAATAGTGCAATGCGATGCAATTGATGATAACTAAATGCATGTGGTACCAACGAGGCATGAGCCCCCAACATAGTGCTAATTTTGGGCAGCAACAGGGCATAAGCCCTAAACACAACGCCATTACAGGCCAACAACAGAGCATGAGCTCTCACCAGATGATATGTATGCTTTATCAACATATAACATCATAATTTTTGACAAACAAGGCATAAGCCTTCAATATTCGCCATTAAGGCCACCACATCATCATCATGAATAATTCATACAAAGTCCCACGTTTTAATCTTGTTCTGCACCTATTACTAGTCTTCTTATACTTACCTAATTCTTATTAGTCCTAAAGGATCAAAAGGAATTACATTGCGCGCGAAAACGGGAAAGAATTTGCGAAAACTAAATTTTCTGCACACTAGCCTGCCCGTATGCGTACCATACACATATTGATTATGTCGCACCCCTGCCATACATGTTTCGCTCCAGTGCCTGAGGTCATACACGTACCATACGCGTACGATCAGAGGGAGTTTTTCTTTGAAATTATCCCCCCAGAACCCCATACGCGTACAACCTCATTTTCATATGTGTCTCATACGTGTTCGGCCATTTGGCCGTGCTGGCTAAGGGATAGGGCGCGTACCATACGCGTACGACCCTCTGGGATGTCCCTCATACACGTATGGCCAGTCTGCTACCCAAATTTTCTGCATTCATATTAGTCTGTTTCCTTCTAGTTTTGAGTACTTCCATCGTCCGATTTTGGATCCAAAACGGTGTTTCTGCATCTAATAACATCCAATCTTCATCTAAATTCATCATACTTATGAATCCACAACAGTTTCTACATCTAATTCTTCAATTTTTGTCACATTCCTAGACCTATATTTTTCTAGATCTGTAATTTATAGAACAACACAACAACAACAAATTCAAAAACATCACTCCATCTATGCATCATCAGATTCACGAATTTCATAAAGAAACAACAGAAAAATCAATCAAAGAAGATCATACCCAAGTTATACATCAAATCTAAAGATGGAAAGGAACCCTCACTACCCTCTCATGTTAATACCACCATTTAGAGAACTCATTCACCCTCTTACCTTAGTTTATAGAGTTGATTCCTTCAACAATGGTGGAATTCTTCTTGTCCTAGTTCTTTCATTCTCTTCTCTTCTCTGTTTCTACGTGACAACAATTTTCCCAATTGGTCTAACCCTTCCTAAATGTATTTTTATTATTACTAATAATAATAATAATAAAATAAATAAAATACTAATAGGGATAATAATATAAATTCTAATAATTATAATATTTATACTAGTATTCTTCCTCAATTTTTAATATTATCAATATTTTCTAAAAACTAAGCTATTTCACACCTCTAATCGTACCTACATAATTCTAATTATATCACAGCAATTTAATTCAACAAATAATAAGTAAATATTTAATTGGAACGTTATAAATATTGTCTCAAGCATATATCCGGAGATTGAAATTCTAATTCATCCATTAGATATCACATGTTATCAATAGTGTCACAGAGACGTATATGAAGATTTGAAAATTGATATTCAAATTTACCTTAGGCATATACATATAATACACATCCAATAAAATTTCATATTGTTGTATTTTGATACATCCGAATTCCGATTTTTAAAAGGTGCAAATGAATAATTTCGGATTTCCATAAGATTAAACAATATTTTTATATAATTTCACATTGTATTTTGATTTTGATGCGTCTAGGTTTCAATTTTTAGAAGGACAATATGAGTAAATAAACAATAGATTGAATATTTTTGATTTTGATTTCGATGCGTCTGGGTTTCAATGTTTTAATAATATTCAATATTTAAGTCTCAAACAATAGATTGAACCAAGTGGTAAAAAAAACTTAGACCCCTTAAACATTTGATCAAAGATTCGATCTCTCATTCACGTGTATGAAAAATTCAAATTATGGCAATTGACCAAAGATTTGACATCTCATTCGTGTGCACTACGAAAGATTCGAATTAGGACTGGATGGGAGTATCATGCATGTAATCAAATGGGTTTATTCACATATCAGGACAACTAAGTTAGCAAACGTTGTATCGAAGGTTTCTAATACATGGATTTAACGGATCTTTTAAATATGTTTTTAACAAAGAGTCAATTTAGTGCTCAAGCAAATTATTATTGCTCTTAAACTAAACAAGTGCCCAAGTAAACTAAAGTTTTTCTTTTCCAAATTTACAATGCCATAACTAAAATATAGATTTGGAGGGTAAAATTGTCCAAATGTCTCATCTTAAGAGACAATAGCACAATCATCTTAAACATTTATTTTTTTTTAACAATGCCATAATTAAAACAACCTTCACATGAAATGAACACACTTCAAAATGTGGAAAGAGTTTCTAACTAATTTGGATGGTAAAATTTGTTCCAAATAAATGTCTCAATTATACAGATTTGATCTCTCACTATGATTACAGATTGAAGCCTTCTGTCAACAAAATAAGCAAAAATAACTGTGGTGAAGCACTGCTCTCTAGTTAAGGTTCAGTGATAGAGAAAGCAAGATTCATAGGCTAATAACCTCCCATGCCACCCATGCCGCCCATGCCACCAGGCATAGCAGAACCATCTTTATCATCACTTGGGAGTTCGTACACAATAGCTTCAGTTGTTGTCATCAAAGATGACACACTGCAGGAAAATGGAGGTTAGTAAATTGCACAACATATAACATACCAATAAGATCTTTATAAGCAATGCAAATTTGTTAATATCTCACCTGGCAGCATCAACCAAGGCAGTCCTAATCACCTTCAATGGATCAATAATTCCAGCTTTAATCATATCAACATATTCACCTGAGCAAGAAGGAAGTTGAACAGAATCAGTAGAAATAAATAACCTGTTCCATTATATAAAAGGAACTCCAAAAGTAACTTCAGAATCCTCAAAAATAAATAACTACCAATATTTATCAGACAATTTTTCAATATATTTCCCCTTAACAACACAATACTTTGCCAAAACTAACAAAAAATATACAACAATAATGAAACCTAATTTTAGATAAATTTGTATGGCATTATGAAACTAAGACAGGCACATTAAATTTTAAAAATGTCATTATAAATAAAATAGAAATAGTACAATGAAGCACAATAGAAACAGTAGAGACAGACGGGCACATTAGTACCATGTTTCCGCTAGTAATTAAAGAAATACCTTACTATCTTTTGAGAAAAGAAAACACAACAGGGAAAAAGAAAATAAGGAACACGGACCTTTGGCGGCATCGTACCCAAGATCAGGATTATCCTGTTCCAATAGTTTACCAACAACAACAGCACCCTCAACTCCAGCATTTGATGCAATTGTGTGCACAGGTGTCTACATTTTTGGTGTTAACATGTAGTAAAAGAGTGAGAAACTGAAGTTGAAGTTAAAAAATATAACGTGTCTTCAAGGCATCTCAAAATATTGCAGGATGAGACCAAAAACGAAACAGTAAGGAAAAAAAAAAGGAACAGTCTGTTTGAAGTGGAGCGCTGACAAAAACAAAACGATGGATGGTCTAAACATAAAGTTTGAAAGTGTAAAATAGACTAACCTTCAAAGCATTTTGAATAATCTGGACACCTATCTTCTGATCAAAATTGGCAGTTACAAGCTTACTTAACTCATTTGACGCATAAAGAAGAGCAACACCACCACCTGTGCAACACAGACATTTATCAGATACGAATTATGATTGGAGAGTTGAACTAAGCATACAAAGGTCAGTGCTAATAACTTACCAGGTACTATGCCTTCCTCTACAGCTGCCTTGGTTGCATTTAAGGCATCTGTTACTCTATCCTTTTTCTCACCAACTTCAGCTTCACTGGCTCCTCCAATCTACAAAAGTTAAGTTTTAGGTGTTAGTTTTATCAAGGAAAAACCTTGGAATGATCTGAAGCACAGAAAAACCTTAAATAAGCATATGCACCTTAAGCACAGCAACACCCCCAGAAAGCTTGGCCAGTCTCTCCTGTAATTTCTCCTTGTCATAATCTGAAGTACTATTTTCAACTGCAGACCTAATCTGTAAATCAAAATTCATCACGTGAAACAGATCAGAAGAAACTTCATTGAAAAACCAGACCTATCTCTATGAAAATGGTAAAATCAAATTGAATGGGAGATTTAAACAAACCTGCTCACATCTTTCCTCAATAGCTTTCTTATCACCGGCACCGTCAAGAATGACAGTGTCATCTTTAGAAATTGTAATCTAAAAGATTAAGAAACTTAGATCAGTTGTCTAAATTATTTGACCTTATATATTATCATGCAAAAACTGTAAATTAGTAGAAAAATTAATTTCCGCTAATACACATCAATCAAGGAAAGTTGTTTTCTTTACCAAAACCAATAGTTCGTGGACATTAACCAAAGTTTATCAAAACTCAACTGGGCATTAAAATCCTACAATAATCAAAGCTAAACCACTACCTTTTTGCAAGAGCCAAACATTTCCAGATCTACTTTCTCAAGATTGTGGCCAAGGTCTTCAGTAATAAGCTGAATATAGAGAAAACATATCATTCGTGGGTTTAAAAGATGGGAGGGAATATAACATGAACCTTATTGCGAATAGATAACTTACTTGACCTCCTGTAAGAACAGCAAGATCCTGGAGACCGGATTTACGATTTTCACCAAAACCAGGGGCTTTGATGGCACATACCTAAAGAGTAAGACCATGCAACAAATACCAAATTTAATCAGAAAAACTAAGAATCCAAAATTTGAAGTACCTATAAGAACAAATAAATAACACTACAAAGCAAAGCAAACCTTGATTCCAGCACGAAGTTTATTTAGGATAAGAGTTGCAAGGGCTTCACTTTCAACATCTTCGGCGACAATCAATAAAGGTCTTTGTTTCTGGTGATGAAGAAGTGTTGATCAGTATCAATATTTTACAATTCAATGCAAAATGCTGAAAATAGTTACTAACCTTTAAAGCTAACTCTAATACTTTAACTATAGCATTTATATTTGAGATTTTCTTCTCATGGATTATGATGAGGGGATCCTCAAGTTCCTGTTTACACAAATAGATGGCCTCATTAGACATGATATATCAACAAAAAAAACAGACAGATTCATGACAAAAGTGATTTAGAAAGCATAGTTATCAATCCCAAGAAACGGCACATCACGGCCAGCCCAAAATATAGCAAGGTGGCTTCCTTATTAAAATTTAGACGTGTATAACAAATATAAGCTTGCTAGAGAGTATTATTTACAAATATTATTATTGATGCTCAATTGAGGAATCAATAGAGAACATACACATTTCTGGTTCTTCTGGTTTGTTATGAAATACGGAGAAATATAACCTCGGTCAAGCTTCATTCCTTCAACAACTTCCAACTCGTTTAGCAATGTTTTGCCATCCTGACACAGATTAAAAGTTAGATCCCAGCGTGAGATCGCAGGGCATAAATATTCAAACATGAACCCCTTTAAAGAAATAGCAAAATAAAGAGTGACTAAGATGATTATTATATTAAGATAAGCACTACATGAATAACATCCAGTCCCCAAATCAATAAAACATGTAAAACCCAGATAAATGACATTGATGATGTTAGCAAGATGAGCACGTGAAAACTTACAGCAATTGTAATTACACCTTCTTTGCCAACTTTCTCCATTGCCTTCGCAATTAACTCACCAATTTCTCTCTCCCCATTAGCAGATATGGTCCCCACCTGTCATCGCAATATTTAAAATATTAAGTTCACCATAATTCACAACTCACAGTCCTTGTTGCTCTCTCCATATCCTACAATATGCCTATTATCATTAGCTCTAAAACATTACACAAACCTGGGCTATTTCTTCAGAAGTGCTAATCATTCGTGCTCTGCTTTTAAGGCTTGTCACAACGGCATCAACAGCCATATTTATACCTCGCCTCAGGTCCATCGCATTCATTCCAGCTGCAACTGATTTACACCCTTCCGCAAATATTGCTCGAGTGAGAATTGTAGCACATGTAGTTCCTGCCAAATTTTAGACCACTCATTACATTATTCAATCAAATCGCAACAATAATAAAACAAATGGAAAATATCAGCATGTCAAATATAAAAACAAATCAATTGTGTAGATTTACAAGAAAGTATAATCTACCATGGATAAAATAGCTTACCATCACCAGCCACATCATTGGTAGCATTAGCAACCTGCTTTACAAGACTAGCACCAATATTCTTGACTTTATCCTTGAACTCAATGCTCTTAGCAACAGTGACTCCATCTTTAGTCACTTTAGGGGCACCATAACTTTGTTCAATAACCACATTACGACCCTAAAAACAGGAGAAATCGTACATTGACAGTCATGATCAACAACAACTTAATAAATAAAGAGACATGATCAACAACAACTTAATAAATAAAGAGACAAAGATTGATAATTTGACATGTTCCATTCCTACAATCAAATCAATAACAAACAGTAGAGTAAATAGAAGATTTGCTTGGTTACCTTAGGACCCATGGTTACTTTAACTGCCTCGGCAAGTTCTTCAACACCCTTAAGCATCAAAGCACGAGCATCGACACCAAATTTGATATCTTTTGCTGCATAATTTCTGCTCCATGCCACCCTACTTCCAATCTATCCAACACAAACAAAACAAAAACAAATATTCAGGATCAAAGGAATTACTAATTACTAATCTCAAAACATTTTCAACAAAAAAAAAAAAAAACATAAGAAATGCGATTTAAACAAAAGTATTCACCTGATGAGCGTTGTTTCTAGCAATCCTACATCAAAAATCACAACAATTCACAGTTAGATCCATTCAAAATAATTGCATATTAAATCACAAAGTATATACAACTAAGCAACCCATGAAAAAAAGCTACAATTTTTATGCATTTTATTGGCGATCGATGTGATCAATTACAAAAAAAAATGAAAACTTGAACCCGCTGAAGTGAACGAACCTAATTCAAATGGTTTATGAAATTAAAGGATAACACTGCCATTGATGACTTACCGAGCTTTGGATGCAATTGAGGTAGCAAAACGGTACATGGTGTGATTGGGTAACTGAGAAAATAAAGTACAGGCGAAATTGAAGAGACCGACGTTGATGGAGAAAAGCTGCACAGTTCCTTTTGAAGGGAAGAGAAGGGTCTAGATGATGATGGCTTTTAGGGTTTAGGGTTTTAAGTTTTAACTTGTTTTTGTATATTGTTTTTAGCCCCTAACTAGTTTTAGGTTCTCACTTTTGACCCCTTGTCTTATTTCTTTTGCACTGTGTTTGTTTCTAATGAAAGTAGAGCTAAAGAAAGTGAAAGGAGAGAAAATTCATAGAAAAATATATTTTCTCCTGTTTGGAACAATTACTTAAAGGCCAAAGATTTTGTTGGGTTCCACATAAATAAATATGTTTTCCTTTGGGGAGAATTTTTCTTGTCACCCCATAAGTTTAATTTGGCACCCTCAATGCTATAACAAGACAATTTTGTCAAACCAACTTTTATTCTCAAAATTCACGGTACACCGGCATTTTGAAAAATTCTTGACGATATCAAAAATTTAGTGGCGATACCGGAAATTTCACAAAAACAAGTAAGATTTACGGCACATTTGGGTAAATTTTCGGTATTTTGTACCGGATATTTCATAATTTCTTGTATCGCCTACCGTAAATTATGAAATATCTGGTATTTTCGCATTGGAAATTTTGAAATTCCCAGTATTTTCATTTGATACTGATACCGAAAATTTTGAAATTTTCGATACGCTTAAAATACCATCAATTTTGAAATTTCTGGTATTTTCTATTTTTTTCAAAAATATTTATGTTTATCAGATTTTTAGTTTTGCTTGTAGTGAGGACTAGAGACAGAGATGGTTCTATTTCTGACAGGACTACTGATCGAGCAGATGTCGTGGCTCGAGCAGTTGATGAGGCACAGGCCGAACGCCGTTGTCTGACCGATTCTCATCAGAAACGGATGGCTAAGTAGATCGTGTCGGGGTTTCGTGCACCTCGACGATGGACTGCTAGAGCTTTTGCGGCAGTTGAGGAGGATCAGCCATTTGTTCCTATAGTGGATCAAGTAGTTGTAGCGTAGCTGGTGGTTTAGGAGCCGATTGTTGAGGAGTCGGTGATGCAGGAGCAAATAGTTGAGGAGCCGGTTCAAGAGGCAGTGTAAAAGGAAATGCAGGAGGTGGTGCAGGTGTCGGTTCATGAGGAAGTGGATGTGGTGTCTCGTGGTGATACAGACACCACGACTGTTGCATCGACTGATGGTGGTTTCCCCGGAGGATCTTTTGACAGTTCTATTTTGACGGGTTTTGCTCACCATGTCGCTTATAGGATATGGCAGGGCGAGGTATGTAATATTGATTTGATGTAACGCTTAATTTTTATTTGTATTACACGATTTGATGTATATTAATTTGTTGTAATTGTGTTGTTTTGTTTCAGGAGTGTCATACCCCAAAATTTGTCCTCTTATTTCTCAAGACATTCCACATATCCCTACTCAAGGATTTCACAAGGGTTGACCAGATAAACCTTCTCCTAAGCAGTTAACCCAAACTAGGGTTTTGGCCATTCTCAAATCAAGGTGGGATTCTAACACTTCAAGTGGTCATCATGCCTCATCATATGCTTCAAAGAATCTCCATGTCAAGTTTCAAGCCTTACAAGTCAAGTTTCCTCAGACAATTGCTTAGATGGTTGAAAATCAATTGTATTGGACAAAAAGTCAGTTGTGGTCAACATACAGTCAAACTTCATAATTTTTTGTCAACATCAATATTTTGAAGTGATATTCATCATTTGATCAAGGGTTGATCATGATTCATCAAGAAAAGTCAAGAATTGATCAAAAGTCAAAGTTTCTAAATTGGGCTTTCTTAGACAAAAGTCAACAGAACTTTGACCAGGCATAACTTTCACATACTTTATCAGAAATTTTTCGACCACAACTCATTTTGAAGAGAATTCAATTCTATACAACTTCATGTCTCACAAGCTTGGGCAGAAAATGCTTCATTTGGAAGTTATGGATCAAAACATTACAGGTCCTTTTAAAAGTCAACAAAAAGTCAACTTTTTGTAAAGAAGTGTTCATGAGCATGGAAACTCCAATGAAGATGAAACCAAAGAGGATGTTTAGAGGACATCTTGAGCTTTCTAAAAAGTCCAAGAACACCCAAAAATGTTAAAAATTGAGCAAGTTACACCTTACACAAGTTGAGCATTTTTGAGGAGGTGCACAAAGAGAAATACTTGACAAAACCAAAACTTTTGCAAATGGGCCTAACTTTTCTTGATTCAAACATGTTCCTTAGATGAATTGGAACCTCCAAGCCCAAGGCCACGAATTTATCTTTTAATTTTTATTTATTTTGGATTTTTAATCATTTAAAAGCCAATTTAATTAAAATAAAAGATAGAAAATCAAAAATTAATTGCAAGGTGGATTTTCTCTCATTCTTGAGGTCCAAGCAAGCCATACAAGCTGTCAATTTCGAAATTGCATTGATTGGAAAAGGAATTGAATGAGATTTGATCAAAAAAGGCAATATTTGGTTTCATTCCAAATCAAATATTTTCTCATTGATTGACATATAATTTCTTCATAGTTCTTGACCTAATTCACTCTACTATATATACATGATGCATCCACAAGTACAGAGGACGGAATTCTGGCCTCAAGAACCCTAGAAAAGTCTCAAGAAAACTTGTGAAAAAAGCAATTTCGATTTTAATTTTGCAGGCCAATTCAAGGAGTTTTGAGGATTGAACAAGCATCCTCAAGGTCCCAGGAACCTATTCCAATCATCACCACGCATTAGAACGTCCAGAATCCATACATCCAAGTCACAGTTTGTGTCAAAAAAGCTTGAAATTGAATTCGTACATACACTCATATCTAACATGTTTTGATTGCTTTTTTATGTTTAGAATGTTATTTGCAATGTTTCTGGATGGTTTAATTCATGTTTAGTTGCAGATTAAGGACGTTGCCATTGTTAGGGTTTGGGAACTCGAAATAGGGTTTCTCAAAATAGGCAAAATTAGCTAAAACCAGTGGTACCATCACACTCAGGAGGCCAAACCGAATCGATCCATGTGTTCCTCATAAATTTATATTGCTTGTATGTGATTTTGGAAATCTGCAGGTGTTCTAGTGACGGACGAAGCCGTCACTATACGTTGTTGCTACGGACGAAAACCGTAGGTAAAAGCCTGCGAAAAAGAATTCAAACGAGGAAGACGATGAAACTTGGCGCGATTTTTATTTTAAATTGATTTTTAGAATTTGTTTTCCCTTATAATTATTTCGTTTCATATTACTAACAGCTAAACACTCCAGCTCAGATGGCAAGAGGCGCGTGCATGTGAAGGAAAAGACCAGGGTTCGATCCCTGGCTCCTGGAAATCCTTTTTACCACTTTTCCAAACTAACATTATTTTCTTATTTTCTTCATATTTTCCTTTTAATTTAATTTCTTTTCAAACAATTTTCTAATGCATTAAAAATCACCAAAAAATATTTTCCTTTTGCATTTAGGCAAAAAAATGTTTATTTAATTTTTGACATAAAAATTAATATTTTTGCATGCATATTTTAATTAATTGTTAATTAACCATAAAATTGGCTTTTAATTACTTTTCCTTATTAAAATCAACCCAGAAAATTCCCAAAAAATTGTTTTATCATCTCATTAGGATTACTAACCTAGAAACCTTTTGCTAACTCAAAAATCTTTTTTTACTAACACATTTTCTCTTATGCAAATTTCTTTTCTTTTCCGATTATTATGTATTTGCTCACAGGTTGTAATAAGTTAGGATTATTTTCTCGCATTCTTTTTCAATATTATGTAACTGCTTATGGGATGTAATAGCTTAATTAGGATTTACTTTCCGCACTCCTATATTATGTAACTGCCCCAAAGCCATGTAATAGCGTAGGATTTACTTTCCGCACCCATATAAACTGCTAGTAACTAGGCCTGTATGGCAAGATAAAAACGAACGTTAATCACTTCTAATTGCAAGATAACTTATCTGAATTCAACACACTCTCTTCACACATGCACCCCCTAGAGTATTCTCTCTCGTTGTCTATCGAATAAATGGTCAAGTCCCTCGAACGTAGAGGTATCCTAACACCGTTGCCTACAAACATATCATCATAGCGAAATGCCTTTTCAAAACATTTTTTCAAACACACGCACAGAAAGCACAATTTTTAAAAGTGAGCTAAAGCAACTAAGAGCCCGTAGATAACTACGGATGAAAAGGGGTGCTAATACATTCCCTTTTCATAACCTTCTCCCTTACTCAGAATCTAACGAAGGTCTTTTTTCTGTTCTTTTCACCTTCCCTTAATTTGATAAAAGAAAAGTCGGTGGCGACTCTTGCTATCCGCAACATTTGCGATCAAAAGCAAAACAAATCCAAAGTCAGTTCTCCCATCGTATTACAAGGAGCATATAGTGTTGAAGGTCGTTTGTCATGGGTCGAAGTTGAAGAACTTCTCGGAGACTCTGATGCCTAAGCAGGTGAGGAGGATATTTGAGGATTTTAGGCTGGTGGACTTTTTTGGATGCTCCTTGACCATGTTGAACACCCCCTTACTATCAACTTTTGTTGAGAGGTGACACCCAAAGACATCATCCTTCCATCTTCCATTTGGGGAGATGATGGTAACTTTAGATGATGTGGATGCCCTCTCTCACCTTCCGACTGCTGGTACGTTTTTCACCTCTGCATGTCTTGGTTTGGGACTAATTATAAGGCGCTTGTGGAGGCAGAAAGGTATGAGGTTACCGCTAGGGCGTACATGCTACATCTGGTGGCATGTACTCTCTTTACGCACAAGTATGGAATTTACATTGATGTTTGTTACTTGTCTCTATTCAGCGCCCTTGACACTCCATGTTGGGATTGGGGAGTGGCGGTTTTGACGATGTTGTACACGGCACTTGATGTTGCTTCCCGTCCTGAGACCACACAACTCGCTAGTTATTTAAGCCTGTTACAGGTATACTATAACTCATTAGACGATTTTTTTTATAATTATTAGGTATTACTATAATAATTTCATTAATTTTATTTATGAAGTGTTGGATATACGAGCACTTTCCTCACAGTTGTGACTGGAAGGTGCAACGTGTTCAGCCTACATACCCATATGTGAAGAGGTGGAAGGCCAGACAGACTCATCCTGGAGGTGTAATGGAGTACATGATGAGGTTGGATATTCTGACCCTAGATGATGTCATCTGAACACCGTATATTGCACATCATCATCATCATCCTTATGAGGTATCTACTTTATATTCGGGATATGTCAGATAGGAGACCTATGTGGCTAGACACTTGCCTGAGAGGTGTCTACGCCAATATGGTTATGTACATGGCATCCTACGATCGATCCCACACGCCCCAGTTGGTGGCATTGATCGTAGGTTTTAGTCACATCATAAGCTCCACTGTGAGATCATGGATGCATCAGTCAGGGTTCAGGAGCCCGGGCAGTGCGAGGATGTATACCTTGAGTGGTTCCTTAGTGTGTCATACCCTCGGGTCATACCACCAGCTTCAGCATCTGACGTCTCAGGGCCTTCAAGTACCAGAGATTCTTCTGATCTACCACCACCTCCTTCTCCCGCAGGTAACCAAGAGACCTGCATATAGCTCATTGCATTTACATTAGATAACATCATGGGGTTGGTGAACCCCGATGGTGAGGTTTATCAGGGATTAGCTAGGTTGGTCGGCATTGTCCGTGGATGGTGTATGTAGATTTTTATTTTTATTATTGTATTATTATGTGTATGTTGTGACAAACAGACTTTAGTTTATTGCATAATATTTTTTTACTAGTACATTTTCTTTCGATTACATAAAGAAAACAAAATAACACAAATAAGAAACTCGAATAAGTTAACAAACATCAGATGACAAACAACAAACACAAACAATACTTTGATACATGAAAACCTAGGAACTACCAGATTCGAATTCATCTGGATGCTTTAGACACTTCATTATATCGTCGACAGATCTTCGAATCTCCGCGTCCAACTCGATCGGACCTTTGGTTATCATACGATGAAATGATTTCCATATGGCCTTCACATCTTCATCATTCTTCAGCTCGATTAGGTTGTATTTCACTCAACTATCTATGCCTATGTAATCCTCTTGAAACTCGATCTTTGTCACCCTTATGTTCTCATAATCAGGCAGTAAACCATTCAACGTTTCCTTCAAGGTGGCAAATGTAATGCATGGAAATTTAATTAATTATTTAATTAAATTATAGCCGAATTATTTGTTGGTATTAGTCGAAGTTGGAATTTATCGGTATTAATTATTGATGAATTAATTTTAGTTGTAGAATATTAAGGGAAATAATATTGGAAACAAGTATAGATTAGTAGAATTATTTTATGTGGGCCTATTTTGGTGTTAGAAGTTGTAGAAAGGGAGGTGTAGAATTAAGCCCATTAAGACAATGATTTATTTGAATTATTAGTATTATAAGCATGAGAATTAGGTTTACATAGAAGCATAACAAGTACAAGGATTGGAAGCACAAGGTTTAGAAGGAGAGAATACGAGAAGTGCAAGCCGGGACCGGAAATTAGGAATTCGATCGGAGTTAGGGCGATCGTTAAATTCAAAGTAAGGGTGGGGTTCTTACTCTATAACCGGGTTTATGATGAATCGTATGTGGGGATGGAATTGTATAGAATTATCTTTGTTTGTGTAAATTGTGTGTAGAATAATTGTTTGATTTTGTACCGGTGTTGTTGATTTTGATCGTCTAATGGAAGTAACGATATTTGTGAAATTATTGTTGTATTTGGAAATTGATGGTGCATTGAGTAAGTCGACTGTGTATGAAATTCGTTAAATTGAATATTGAGTGGAATCGAAGTTGCATGAAGAAAAAGAATTGGGGGCGGGGACCCCATATTTAAGGGACATTCGTCCCATGTACAAAGAGGAAGAAAGAAAAAATATATATATTATTGCACCCCAAAATTTGCCCTCTTCATTTCGCTTTAATGGCTTATGTTTCATCATAAACATTCATGAATTGTGAGCGGATCAAGGTATTCTAGGTTTCCTTCAAACTATGGAATTTTGGTTGTGTCGCCAATTTGTGCAATGAGGTTATCATATCCTCATTCTGTTATTCATTTAATTTACCAAGGCTTCTCATGCCTCGATACATCTCAATTGATCCTTGGTGTCATCAGAGAATTGAGAGTTACAAGTATTTTGAGCTTGAATCATACTTTTCTCTCATCTATTGAATCTTGTACTAGACGCCTTTCTTGACATAATCTCTGAAGCGTTATCATGAGTTTTATCTTAGTGCACTTTCAATCATCAACAGAAATTCATTGGATTTAAAATTCTTATGGTCACTGTTATCTCCATATTTCAAGGCTTATTTTATCTTCAGAAGATTTAAGGAACTCAAGTGTGCTAAATCAAGGGAGTTGTTTTTATGCCTATGTTAGAGACATTGTCATTTTACTTCTTTTCGAAGCCAAGAATCGAGTTCAATTCATTTCAAGTTACAAGTTTCATGGTTTTCAAGTTGTTTTCTACAAGACATTCAAGAGCAATTTCACTCATGGTCAAGACATGGTCACAATGTATTGATTCATTTATGATTCCATTCTATGACTTCATTTGAGTACTATTCATTTTCAAGTTGTGATCATTATAATTCAAATTCCTTTTCCAAAAGACAAGACAAGAAATAAAGAATTTGAAGCTTGGTAGATAAAACATGCTTTGAAACTTAAGATTTTGGTCAAGACCTCATACAACTCCATTTCATTAAATTTCAAATTTCATTCATCAAATTTACATGGCTTTTCCTTTTGTTCAAGATTATAAATGTTCAAGCCTATCTCATGGGAAGTTCAAAATACAATTTTTTACAAGAATTCAAAGAATTTCTAATCCTAAGTTATTCTATGAGGTTTTCTTGGCCGAAATTTCAATTTTTCATCTCTTGCTCCTCGCCATAGTTTCTTCTCAAAGCCTCCGTCTCTAAACTTCATGCTAGGCCACAAATTCATCTTCATTTCCTCCCATTGGACCATCATTTCATGAAAACAAAGGAAAAAGAATTGTTAGCAACCAATAACAATGAATATAGACATGAGCAAGAAGTTTTTCAAAGGTTTTCAACTTTATCATTAGGGTTTGTAGATAGGAATCAGTTTGTTTAGGGTTTCTAAATCATGGTCCAAACATCATCAAAGGCCTCATTGTTTTGCATACAAAAATCAAATTTCAGTACATAATCATAGGCCTAGCTTTGTCGTTACTACAAATCACAAAGGACATTGGTTCACAATAAAGACAAAGAAAGGGAGGTACAAAGAGAAACAGTCAGAATTTCAAGCTCAGCAAGTTGACATCATAGCAGCGCAAATTAAATAATGCGAAGGCCCAATTTCGAAAACACATAAAGCCTGTTTTATCAGAAATCAGCAAGTTCTCAAAACTATAAAGGCAATCATTGCATAGTTTTCAAAAAGAGGTCACTGTTCATACACAAACCCTAGAAGCTGCACAGAAAACGCAAAAAACAATTATCATCATCTTCCCAAAACTAACAAGCCCTTCAGAATTGAAAAAGACAAAGAGAAAGCTATCGCGCAGAAAATCGAGGGTCACGAAGAAGAAGAGAGCTTCGAAAAGAGCTCACTAGAGCAAGCTGCGGTCACAGGCCACCGTCCGCTATCGTCAAGCCCTCAACCTTGCCTCCAGAAGACCAATTTCACATCTCAAAGGTTCAGATCCTCCATCCTCGTTGCCGGAAATCGCGTCAGAATGTTAGGGTTCCGAAAATCCCTTTCAAGATCCTGGCCAAATCATGGATCATCTGCAAAAACCAGCAACAAATTAGAAGAGAGGAGAAGGAGACGAGCAAGGCGATGTAAAAAATAATGATTGAAGTTGTTTCGGCCGCCACCGTTGTGAAGTCCGTCGCGGGTCGCCGCGCACCGCCGACGATTTCCAGGGATGAGCCATTGAAACGAGACCAACGAGAAAGAAAGGAAGATGTGTTTTCAATAATCTGAATTAATTTTTCTTGATTGATTCATTTTAGTTTATTTTATTGTTAAAATAATTTGATTAAGCAGGCTAATCCGGCGGTGACACTTGTCACCGCTCTGTTGGTTGTTTTTGTTTCCATGCAGCTCTTTCATGTGGTCCACCGTGCACCCATGTCGCCTCAACCCTTGGATCATCATCAACTCATCATCACTGTCATCAGACGCCCCTGATTCCCCCAAGCCCAGATCAGACGCTCCAAGATGCAAGCCCACGATGCACCGCTGGAACCTCAGCATACAAGATCACATGGACCTTTAGCCAACAGTTGGGCTTTTCTTCATAAGCCCAGCAAATTTCTTTTCATGCACCCCCCATTTGCTTCATTTCTGGCCCATTACTATTGTTTTTTTATCTCTTTTATTATTAATTATTTCATTTTAATTTGAATTGTAAATATATTTGTTTTATCAAATGTGAATATTATAAATATAATTTTGTTTGAATATTTAATTAGTTTGAAAATTAATATTTAATTTGATTAATTATTTCGTTAATTAATTTTGCTAAATAAGGTGGTTCAATTTAATTAGTTATTTAATTAATTTCAATTAGCTTGTACCATTTGTCTACCTAGACATTTTAATCGTATCGTCGATTCTATACATCTTTAATTGTAAATTTGCTTTCCCATCCTCATATGAATCGAAATAGTTTAAAATTTCATTTCTTTGTAGCTTAGGATTTTTATTTCCTCACATGCTTTAATCATCATTTAATTATTGCCATGATGTTAATCTTTTCATTGATATTATTGCTATGATTTTGCGATCGATTGATGATGCAACTTGGAGAGGTTTGATTATTGTATGATCGAGATAAGACCAAAAGGGATATTAATAACTGAGGGAATTCAAAGACGCTATCAGCAGTATTTCCTTATTTTATGTGCGTAGTGAAGAGGCAACAAACCTTCTCCGTTAGGTACCATCACCACCCTAGTTATACCTCATTCCGGCACCATTTGCATACATGTTTCACCATGCCTCATCTTTCACATACGATGTATTGTCATCTATACATGCTTTGTCTGATGTCTCATCATCTATGTTTGATGTATTGTCATCCATACCTTACTTATATGATGTTTTACTCATCCATTTTTATTATATGATGTTTCGCCAGCTATCTTGATGTATTGCCAACCTGTTCGCGTTAAAAAGCGTCGCGCTAGAGGATTCGAATGTGAATTCAGATCCTCTGGCTCGAAACGATTTACTCTTTTGATTTGTTTAAAAAGATGCCGCGAGCATCAAGCTTTATTATTTTCAACACAAGAAAGATGATTTAATGATTATGAAAAAGGGGAAAGCTGTTAATACCCTCAATTGATATTGATATGCGTAACGACTAGCACAAACTAGGCAACGCATTGGGAGATTCGAGTAAGGGGTTTGTTATATAAAGGGAATAGATGGAGCACCCTAAATATATATAGTTATCTATAGCTTTATATATGAATATGTTTGATATGTTTGTGTGTTTTAATTGCTATTTCTATGATTGGGAAAGTTTCTCCTTTGGGATTTCAAGAAGGATAGATTATGTGGGATCCTAGTGTTTATTATTATTGTGCTCACAAAGATCTGTGGATCTTACATACATATCCCTAGTGGGAATCGAGCATTTGTAGCTCGGATCTACGGGATCTATGGTTTGTTTGGTCTGAGGGAGAAAGAAATTTGCTCGGCAAGGATGAGACGTTGTGCCTACGTATTCTCAAAAGGATGTTGAGAAAGTCAGAGCAATCGTAGTTCCCACTTATGCTAGTGGAAAGCAACGGAATGTTAGTAAGAGACAGACAAATGTCATCTTAATGAAAAATGTATCTAATCTATTTCATCACATACATTTTGAAAAGTTTGATTGATTGAAATCTTTCGTCGTAAGTATTAGGTGTTTTGCTTGAGTGTACAAGCGTTACCACTTACATGTTTAAGAAAGATGTTTGAAAAAAGATTGAATCTTTTAACTGTAAGCATTGGGTGTTTTGCTTGAGTGTACAAGCGTTACCACTTACATTTAAAAGATGTTTTTGTTTGAAAAGAGTTTGAAAAGTTTTTGAAAAGAGTTTAATTGTATGTGATGTGATAGATGAGATACTTCTTCCATAGAGATGATAAACGTCTAAATCTCGAGGAGAAATTGATTGGATTAAGGGATGCTTTTAAGAAGCCCATGGGTCCTTGTATTGTAAGCCCAAGAGGAGGCATTCCGAGGGTCATCGAGGGTCCTTGTATGAAGCTCAAGAGGAAGCTATAGGGTATGGCTGGCTTTGTCTTTAAAAGGGATTTCACCGGGAAACCATCCTTTTGGAATTAAGAGCAATTTCACTGGGAAATTATACTCTTTGGGTTCTATCCTAACGTGGGTGATTCTTTGTATTGGAAGCCCAATATGAGGCTGTTAAGAGATTTTATATCTCTTTCATTGTATGATGCCCAAGAGAAGGCTAAACTCAAATGAGGAGTTCTTTTGAACGAAGCCCAAGAGGAGGCTGACTCAACAGGGGAGTGTGTCTTATATGAAGCCTAAGCGGAGGCTAAACTCAGATGAATGAGTTTTCTTATATGAAGCCTAAGAGGAGGTGAACTCGTGGGAGAGTTATCTTGTATAAAGCCCAAGCAGAGGCTAACTATGGGGAACCTACTGGTTAGACTAGTTGTTATGTTATAACTAGACAATTATATAAACAAGTGTGTGTGTGTGATATGTATTCACAGGAGTTTATGAAGGAAATATAAACAATGCATGATGTTTATTTGTAAGAGTTTATGAAATATATAAACAAGTGTCTGTGAAACGAACGTTTAAAACGAGCGTAACTTGATTATTTACAAGTTTGAATTGTGTACAAAGAAGTAAGTATGTACACGGACGAGTATTTATGTACAGAGAAAGATGGATGTACATAGGAGGGTTGGGACTTACACCATAAGGGTGGCCCATTGGTTTGAAAGCAGTTTCACAGGGAATAATGCTCCTTTCAATATCAATGGTATTCAGTGTATATACAAACGAAACGGAGAACAAACGATCGAAGTTTATCCGTGTTTGAGTAAACAAGTATCTGTATTATGTACAGATAAATATTGGTATGAATATAAAATGGATTTTTGATATGTACAAGGAAAATATGTATGTACATAAAAGAATGTTTTGTTTGTGTATACACAAGTGAGGTGAAAACAAACGATCAGAGTTTGTCTGTACTTGAGTATAAAAAGTATTTGTGTTATGTACAGATAAAAATTTGTATGTATCTGAAAAGAGTTTGATATGTACAAAGAAATATTATGTACATAAAAGAATGTTATGGGACTTACACCGTGAGGGAGGCCCATGATCGATTGAGAAATTCGAGAGAAAACGAATTCGGTTTTATCGTTTAAATCGGATCGATCATGGTAAAAATGATGTAAATTTGATGAAAAGTTTTGAAAAAATGATTTAAAAAGTGTTTTGAAATGTGAAGTTTATTCATGAGAAGTTTTGAAAAGAATCGGAATTCGAAAGTTTGAAAAATTCACCTTTAAAGGTGGTTTTGAAAAGTGCTCGAAGTGTCGTTTTCGGCTCGATTAAAACATAATCGATGAAAGTTTTTCTGAAAATTTTGCACTATCATAAAATAGATACATTTATTGACAAGTGTACAAAAAATCACCTCAAAATGAGGAGTTTTGATTGGTTAAAAAAAATGTTGAAGTTTGTAAGAAAAATGAAGAAAATATGAAAAAGTTAAAAAAAAATGGTCCATGGGAGGTTTGAACCCATGACCATTGGGGTGGTTACGTGGCAGAAAATACTACGAGCGTGCTGGCAACCGCTGGGACAAGCGTTCATTTGTTTATTGAAACAAAAACACGTGTTAATATAATATTGGAAAATTTGAATTTAAAAAAACTCAAGAACACGCGCGAATGCCCTGTTCTTCATCTTTGATTCCCAGATTTTGTAACTTGCTTGTTTCTTGATGAAATTGGAAGTTGTAAACATGAAAGTTGCTCGATTTTTCACAAGGAACACAATGGTGGATGTTAATTGCATTTATTTTTGGTCTAACACGATTGAATTTCTAGAAATCGTTAAGAACCCTAGAACTGAAATTTCTAATTGAAATAATGTGTAGTTGATGATTTTTCAAATTGTTTGAGGGCTAAGGATCGTGATAAGTGCAGAAAACACTTGGCCAAGCGTTTTTTCATTTAAATGCAAGGAATCATGATATTGAAGTTTGAGTTCTCACCTATTCAAGCTGAGATCGAAGATGATGTTGGAGTGTTTCCAGAATGGATTTGATGATTGTTTGAGCTTCAACGGATGTTAGAGAAAGTGTAGGAATGGTCTGCTTGCTTCGAATCACTTTGAATCACTCCAGCCAAGTCCACCTGCATCAACTGAAAATAGAAGCTTGATTTCTATGTTAAAGTTGTTACAGATTGTTTTAATGGATCTGCATCATCCCTATGATGTTCATGGATGATGTTTGGGTGCTTGGAACACAAGTTAATCAAGCCTAACCAAGAATTCGAATCCTAAGGCAGTTTGTTCAAGTTTGAAAAGCATGACATGTAATTCTGAGTTTTGGCTTAGTTCATGTTGCTTTTATGTTTTAGACAAGTTTGATATTGATTATGAAATATGTTTGACACCAAAGTTCATCATAGTATTCACTAAATTTCAAAATTGCAAGTTATCCTCACTTTGAACTATAATTCAAGAAATTGGAGAAAGTGGAAGGAAAGCATGAACTTGCATTGCTTTGGTATGGATTCAAATGGCCAATATGACCTCTATTTATAGGTCAAAAGTTCTGAAAAATTAGGCACAAGTACATGGCATTTGTAATTCAAAGTTGCCTTAAAGGGCAAGAAAGACTTTTGCAAAAGGAAAAGGAAGCTTCCTTTTTTAACCATGTGTAAAAATATCAATTTGATCTTATCTCTTCTCAATTATCTCTAGCTGATATTTATCAGCTCTAAACTCCATTTGGCAAGGTGGCATTGCTTCTAGATGAAGAAATCACAAAATGACCTATAATTTGAAGTTTTGAACTTTGAAAATCATGTTCATGGAGCCTTATGTTTCAATTTCAAAAGTATAGCTAGACTCCATGGATTTGAGAGTTCTTGGACATTTTGGAAAGCTTGTTTCAAGAGCTACAACTTTAATTTTTTTAGTTTTTTCCAAATCAAAGTGGAACTATGTGAAAAAATGCCATGAAGTTTGGAAAAAATACAAAATTTTAACACTTAGAAATTTTTCTAAGTGTTGGAACTTTTGACTTTTTGTTGACTTTTCCAAATTCTTTGATTTTTTATGATCATGATGGATCATTTGAAGTATTTTGATGATAGAAAAAGTTTTGTTTTGAAAAATTTGACCAAAAGTCAAAGTTTGACTTTTCTGTGTAGATGAATTTTCACCAGATGTTTCTGAAATTGACTGATGAAGTTTGTGAACTTCTATAATGTTTTGAATCCAGAAATTAGGTCAAGATGTTGTATCTAAGATATAATGACCAATCTCTAGCCAAAAAAGTCATCCATTGCTCAAAAAGTCAGAGAATACTCATGCTCGACCAAAACCCTAATTGGTCGATCCTCAATTGATCAATGAGAAAAGATGGATATCTGATGATCAGAGGTTGATGATTTGATCAAGATAGATCAAATGAGGTGAGTAAAACTCAAACCCTAATTGGTTGCTTCTTGAATCAGATGAAAATCTGATGAAATCCTAATTTTGACCTGTGAATGCTACACCCGATTAATGCTGTCTGAACTGTTAGTGATGCAATGATGCAAATGTAAGGTGGTATATTAGGTCAAAAATTGGGGTATGACACAACCACATATGCTTTATCTTCTTTATATGATGTATCGCCATCCATTGTCTGATTTACCTGATGTCTTATGGTGAGCCCTTAAGGCATATGATCCATCCCTTTTCTTATCGTTTTACTCATGAATTGTTTATCCTCTTGTCAATTTTGTTTGATGGTTGCTTATGATCAAGGTTTAGGAGGTAGCTTTTGCGCACCACTTTGAATACCTTATGTGAAGTTATTTTATTTATGACCTATCATGGTTCTGATCTTTTGTGATTGGCTTGATATTATACAATGATCCTATGATACTTGTTTGACATTTCATTGTCCACTCATCATGGTGACAAGCTGGAGCCACATCTTTTAGTTTCGACCTAATTGAATGTATGTGATTGCTCTAGGACTTTCACGTCCACTTATTTTGATGTTTGAATCTTAATTTCACAACTTCTCTTTATCTTATTTCTTATGCTTCTTTGAACCATAGAGATACATTTCATTGTCATCTATTTTTGGTAACATGTGAGAAGCTAAATTGGTCCCTTTGTTGTTGTCTTTGAGCCTAATTATTTAATGTTTGCTCATGAGCTTTTGTGCTTTGTCTCTTCGTGGTTACTCAATGTTTACTTGGTGTTGTCTATAGTACATAACATTTGAGAACCATAATTTTTATCTTTCATGATCACCTTTGCTTTTATGCATTAGTGACTATGTTTTTACATGAGGTTATGACACTTTAACTTGTTAATTTTATAACATTGATTAAAGTTCCTTGTAAGATCATGATAGATACTTATAACAGGGAAATACCACTGCCCTAGGACCTATAAGTATCAATTCTTCCCTTTACACTTGATTTGTATCATTCATCATTAATTTAGACAAGTGTTTTCCATATCTTGTGATGTTGATAATCAATTGGGTGACTTGTTTTGTGTATTGAAGTTTTGTCTTCTACATTTGTTGCTCATGAATCTCATCTTGAGTTAACTTATTACACAAGTCACACATGTCTTAATTATCTAATTAAGACCATTTTGTTTAATCTTTATCAATTGCTTTGAAATTGCATAAGTTTTTGTGTATTTAAATCCTAATTTTGTGTGCCTTTGAGTACAAGCCTTCTCCTTTGCTTGAGATAATTTTGTTTGTGATTTATTTAGCTCTTAAGCTATTGACCTTGTATGTGATAACATTATTTACTTTTAACCTCTATTCATGGTTGGGTGTAGGAGCACCTACTCTCACAAGGTTAATCAAGTATTGCCCTTGGTTAATCATAACCCAATTAAATCCTCCATCTATACACCAAGCATTTCAAGTATTCTTTTTACGATACTAATCATTTTGTTGATATTATTTCCAGGAGTCCGTGACCGTTTGTTGGCGCAACTTGGGAACACTTGGATGGTCGATGGTGAGATTCGTAAGCTTTTGAGAATGGAGCTTTAAAGACGCTTTCAGCCGAGTTTGCTTATCCCGCGCGCGTTGAAGAGGCAACAGACCTTCTTCGTTAGGTATCATTGTCGCCTTCTTTATACATGATGTTTCACCATCATTCGTATGCATATTTTATTATTATTTACATGATGTTTTGCTATCCATGTCTGTTATCTGATGTTTTGTCATCCTTGCCTGATGTTTCGTCATCCATGCATATTTCATCTTTCTTTACATGATGTTTTTCCATCCATGTCTGTTATCTTGATGTTTTGTCATCCATGCCTGATGTTTCGTCATACATGCATATTTTATCTTTCTTTACATGATGTTTTGCCATCCATGTATGTTATCTTGATGTTTTGTCATCCATGCCTGATGTTTCGTCATCCATGCATATTTTATCTTTCTTACATGATATTTTGTCATCCATGTTAGATGTTTTGTCATCCATACATGTTTTATATTTCATTCTAAGTGTGATTGTTTGCTTCTTTCTCTCTTTTACGAGATTTCCATGCTCCCATATGATCTTTAGTTTAATCTTCTCCAAGTTTGAACTAAATAGACCTTAGGTTGGCTATCCATGCATGATAACCTTAGGTAGATTCTTCCCTTTGTTTATACCCATAACTTAGGATCAACTTTGTATAATAATTAGGATTTAGAAATATGTTAGTTTCCCTTAGCCATTTTACCTTTCCCCTTTTGCATCCTTAAAATTAAAATCTTTTTTTGTCAAGTGCATTAAAATACCTTAATAATATGAAATTTTCCAAAGTAAAAGATACAAACCAATATTCTTTGTACACAAACTGCCTATCTATAGGCTTACATTCCAAAATTAATACAATTTCCCTTTTCCAGTTCCAAACTTTTACTTTTAACTGTTTTGTTTGCATAAAGTCCAATGATTGTTTTGAATGATTATATGCATCTGACAATAAATATTGGTTCACAAATATACGAAAAGCGAACAGAAACAACAATTACTACAAGCTCTATGAATTGAGATGACAATCCAAATTCACAAACACATCCCCGCAAAGTCAGTTTCACAAAAGTATTCCTACAGAATAATCCCTACAATCCCCACAGAGCCATCACGCTCTCAATAAAGACAGACTTCCCTAACAAAATTACTACTCTATAACCTCTTTTCAGCAGTGCCCAACACTTTTATTCATCACGTTATTCCCTGAGCAGTGGTCCTATCAATTCATCACGTCAGTCCCCGAGCAATGATCATATCAAATCATCATGTTAGTCCCCGAACAGTGGTCATATCAATTCATCACTTCTATCCCCGTGCAGTGATCATATCAGTTCATCACGTTAATCCCCGAGCAATGTTCATATCAAACTCATCACGTTAGTCCCCGAGCAGTGATCATATCAGTTTATCAAATTAGTCCCCGAGCAGTGATCATATCAACTCATCACGTTAGTCCCCGAGCAGTGATCATATCAGTTCATCACATTAGTCCTCGAGCAGTGATCCTATCAACTCATCACGTTAGTCCCCGAGCAGTGATCCTATCAACTCACCACATTAGTCCCCGAGCAGTGATCCTATCAACTCACCATGTTAGTCCCCGAGCAGTGATCCTATCAACTCACCACGTTAGTCCCTGAGCAGCGATCATATCAATGCATCACATTAGTCCCCGAGCAGTCACTGTCTCAACCCATCACGTTAGTCCCCTAGCTATGATCATCTAAACTCATCACATTAGTCCCCGGGCTGTGATCATCTATATTGTCACGTCAGTCCCCGCGAAGTGAACGTCAACTTTGTAACATGGGTCCCCGAGTAGTAACAAATCACCAATCAACTTATTATGTCAGTCTCCAAACAGTAATAGGTTATTCAAAACCATATCATTCCCCAACAAAGGTTTATACACAAGATATTCATCTCCAGTTGAGTATCACAAGGATTATCATTCCCCAACAACATCAATATCCAGACCTGAAACTTGGTCAGATAGTGCATCAGAGGAATTCATATCTCTCTTATTCCCCAGTCAGGGTCTCCAACAACTACATCCCCAAGAAGAAGTCGAAGATCTCTAGTAGAGCATTCCTATCATCTTCAAGATGGATATGTTTTGAAATACCACAACATCTATGTTCATATATCATTCATAAAAATCATAACGTGTGCATACATAATTCTTGAGAGCATCATTACATGCTTGCATGCATCATAATGTGCATAAAACTAACCTCGTTCTTTCAAGTTAAATTCTCAAGTAGGTGAAAATTATTCGCAAACTCCTAGACAGAAGGTCATAGATTAATGCCTGAAACAAGACGAGAAAACTATTTGAACAACCAAACGGGTTTACCAACAGACAGTAGGTTACAGATTAATACCAGAAACAAGACGGGAAAACTATCTACATCCTGACGAATACTCAACTCAGATACAACCAAGATGAAGGTTTATTCTGACTCTCTCATATCATCAACTACTCCTGATGACATCTTTAAGTCCATCTCCAACTACACGTTGATATCTATCCACCTGCTGAATGTTGCATATCTGGTTAAAATCAATGTGTACTGATAACTTCCTTCAAAAATGAGCATGGATTCTAACATACGACTCACTCTCCAGCATCAGCTTCCTCCAAATGGCATCTATAAGCCCATTCCAGTATATCGCCAGCCGGCGATGTCATTTCATATACCAGTGAGTGCAAATTTTCAAGTGTAATTGAGTGTTCAATCATCTTCTACCTTCAGGTCATGAAAGACAAGTATACCAATCTAAACCCTTAGGTACAACAAGATTGAACAGGGGCAACTGTTATATCCCAAAATTTTCCCTCCTATTTTTAAAGTCAATACACATCTCCATACTCAAGAATTTCTCAAGGGTTAACTAGATGAACCCACTCCTGAGCAATCAACCCACAACTAGGGTTTTGGTTCTCTCATGTCAAAGATGGTTTCTAATGCTTCAATTTATCATCATGTCTCCTCATATGTTTCCAAGCATCACCATGCCAAGTTTCAAGCCTCACAGCTCAAGTTTGCTCAGTCAATTGCTCAGATGGTTGAAAATCAGTTGTATTGGATAAAAAGTCAACTGTGGTCAACATACAGTCAAACTTCATCATTTTTTGTCAACATCTATATTTTGAAGTCACATTCATCATTTAATCAAGGGTTGATTATTATTCATCAAGAAAACTCAAGATTTGATCAAAAGTGAAAGTTTCTAAATTAGGATTTTTTTGGTAAAAAAGTCAACAAAACTTTGACCAGGTATAACTTTCACATACTTCATAAGAAATTTTTCCACCTAAACCTTATTTTTAAGGGAATTCAATTCTCTACAACTTTGTGTCTCACAAGCTTTGGCCAAAAACGCTTCATTTAAGAGTTATGGATCAAGACATTATAGGTCCTTCTAAAAGTCAACAAAAAGTCATCTTATTCCAAAGAAGTGTACATGAAAATGGAAGCTTCAATAAATATGAAACCAAAAGGATATCTTAGAGGACATATTGATATTTCTAAAAAGTCCAAGAACACTTCAAAATGATAAAAGTTGAGCAAGATACAACTTGTGCAAGTTTGGCATTTTTGAAGAAGTGCATTAAGGAAAATACTAAGCAAATTCAAATTTTTTCCAAATGGGCCATGGTTTTTATAGTTTGGTCTTATTTCTAAGATAGTCCATGACTTCTAAGCCCACTTGCACGCCTCTCTTCTATTTATTTAATTTATTTTTGAATTAAAACATTAAAATTTAATTTAAATTGAATTGAATGCAAAAGATACAAGGAAGGGCGTGCGAGCTTGATCTTTGTTTGTCTTGAGGTCCAAGATAACTCATGCAAGCTGGCAAGAAATGCATGAAAGCATTAGAGGAAGATTGAGCAAGAAAAAGGAATATTTGATTCAAAATTTCAATCAAATATCTTTCATTGAATGCAATATATTTTCACTCAAAGTTTTGGCCTAATTCATTCCTTATCAGTACAAGATCAGATCCAAATGCAAAGGACACGAGTAGATGCCTCTTACAAACCCTAGAAAGTTGTCCAAAATTTCAAGTTTCTAGGGAAAACTCGAAACCAAACTTCCATCCATTCTCAAGCCATTGCAATCACTCATTCATCATCCTGAAGTTGCCAACAATCGATTCAAGCCCTTACACAAACCTAAAGTATCCCAGAACGTGTCAACCAAGTTGCACCGGTTTGGTAAAACTCATGAATCTCAAACTTCTAATTTATGCAATATATGCAATTTCGGTTCATATATTCATGTTCATACTTATGTTTGTGATTGTTTAGAACCATCGTTTGCAAGGTTTGAAGCCGGAATCATGTTTCACCATTATTAGGGCATGGAGCTTTGCTTCATCGTATCCGTGGCTACAAGTCGATTCAGGCAAAACCAACCACACCATTAGATTCGCAGGGTCCTAAATATGTGATCTGGGCTATTTGCTTTTGGTTTTTGGTCGATTATTGCAGGTGTGAGGTTTGGCCGATCGGGGAATAAAACTGGAATCCCTAGTCGGTGTCTCTAACTGGTGTTTGACTCAGGGAAGTATGTGTGGCTTATTTTGATTGGAAGATTTGAAACCATGGGACCCAACGCGCTTTTGGTTTTGATTGTTTGATTTTCAGAAAATAACAACACTTATATATTTATGAAATTAGTAAAACGAATGGATGTATCACTACCCCAGTGGTTCAACATGCGTGTGTTAAGTCTCTTCCTATCTTAGGGCGTGGGTTCGATCCCTGCTTTTTGCAATTTTTTCTAACATTTTCTAATTTCCACAGGTTTTCATATACATACCATTGGAGGCATGATTATAACATCAAAAGTACATGCCTTAGTGGCCAAATTTTGAACATGTGACCCTCAGGTCACGAGTTCAACACTCTCCAGGGCCATTCTAATTTTTACAACTTGTTTTGTTTGCATTTTTCTATTTTCTGATTTTTCTTAACTAATTTAATTTCTTTTCAATCAATTTTTTAAACTATTTTTGAAAACCCTAAAAATATTTTACTTTCAAATTTAGGTTAATAAAATGTTTAATTAATTTAAGACACAAAAATATTTTATTTTTTCCTTTCATTTAAAATTATTTTCTTAATTAATTGCTAATTAATTAGAAATAGGTTTTTTCACATTAAAATCACTCCAAAAAATTCATAAAAACAATTTCCTTTCTAGTAATTAGGTTTACTAATCTTAAATCTTTTTACTAACATCAAAAACATTTTTATTTTATTTATTTATTTATTGCTTTATTCGCATTTTAAATTCTAGAAATCGATGTATAGGTCGCAAGGACATTTTTTTAATAGCGTAGATTTAAATTATCGCATTTTACTTTCCGCACCTCTATTATGTAACTGCCCTAAAGCCCTATAATAACTTAGGCTTTACTTTTCCGCACTTTTACTTTCCGCACCTTTATTTCCTGTACATATATTAACTACTTAGATGTATGGCTAATAGGATTGTATAACAAGATCTTAAAATCAACGTTAGATCACCCTAATAACCAAGATAAAATATCTGAATCAAACACATTACTTTCACACTTGCACCCCTAGGGTACTCTCTCTTGTTGCTTTCGGATTAACTTGGTCATGTCCTTCGAACATAGGGTCACCATTAGCAAAGTCCCTCGATTCAAAAATCATCACAAAGATCATAGTTCCTCGATGTTGTCTACGAATATATGATCTCGTCCCTCGGTTGTTTCCTACAAATAAGTGATGATTGTCCCTTCGAATTGTTAAGGTATCCTTACATGTTGCTTTCAATGACCATACAATGACCCTACGATTGTCCCTTCACATCCAACGGATAAAGTTACCTACCGACTAATGGTATGGATAGCTTTATTCTAAAGGAGAAGGAAAATAACAAGAACGACCCTTCTGAGTAGGTAATAAAGACTCTAAATTGCTTGCTCCAATCAAAAATACTTTTCACACCTCACACTATTTTCAAAATACTTTTCAAACAAACACTTTGTATACATTCCGACGAGAATCATTACAAAGTTACATTTTTTCAAACAAATATTTCCAAACACTTCGTATACATTCTTGAGGACTAATACAAGAATCATTACAAAGTCAAAGCGAAATACTTTTTCAAAATACTTTATCAAAATACTTTTCAAAATCACCCAAACATAGAAAGCAAATTTTCAAAAGTGAGCTAAGCAAGAGCCCACAGATAACTACAGATGGAAAGGGTGCTAGTACCTTCCCTTTTCATAATTACCTCCCTTACTCAGAATCTATCGAAGGTCTTTCCTGTTCTTTTCACCTTTCTTTTATTGGATAAAAGAAAAATCGATGGCAACTGTTGCTATCCGCAATATTTGCGATAAAACGCAAAACAAACAAGTCAGTTTTCCCACCGTGTTATAGTGTGAAAAATGTGTTGTTTTTCAGATATCTTATCTTGAGATTAGGGTTATTCTAAGATTGATTTTATATCTTGCCATGCAAACCCTAATTAGCATACATTTAAGCAGTTAAATATTTGCAGAAAAGTAAAGTGCAGAAAATAAGATGTTCTACGCTATTACATGGCTTTGGGCAGTTACATAATAGGAGGTGCGGAAAGTAAATTTAACTAAGCTATTACATCCCATGAGCAGTTACATAATAATGAGAAAAAGTGCGAGAAAAGTAAATCTCGCTATTACAAAAACAATCTTGCAACCTATACATCGATTTCTAATATTTAAAATAGATAAAAAGCATATAATAAAGGAAAAAGATTTTAATTAAAGTGAAAGTATTCTAAATCTTAATATATTAGAAGAATAATATTTTGGTGTTTTTATTGATTGATTTTAAATGATAAAACAAATTAGAAATTAATTAACCATTAATTAGGAAAAATAATTTAAATGTAAAGAAAAATTAAAATATTTTTTTGTCAAAAATTAAATAAATGTTGTATTAACCTAAAACTAAAAACAAAATATTTTTAGGGTTTTAGAAAATAGTTAAAATAATTTTTTGAAAAGAAATTAAAATTGGTTTGAAAATTAAAAGAATTAGAAAATGTGAAGGAAATTAGTGTCAAAAAATGGGATGCGCCCAGGGTGTTGAACTCGTGGCCCTGGGGTGGTAGGTTCAAAATTTAGCCATCGGGTTCGAACCAGTGACCTGATGGGGTGAGGGGACTAGCGCGCGCATGACTTGCCACTGGGATGGCTATACATCCATTTATTTTACTAAAAACATAAATATATATGTGAAAACAATTTCCAAAAATTAGTTATAAGATCAAAACGTGCGCGTGGGACCTAAGGTTTTTAAATCGTCCAATCAGAAGGCAAGATTTTGCCACGCAAGAGTCAGAGTTTCCCTCTGAAACTTTTGACCACCGTGGAGGGTGGTTTCCACCTCCTTCTTCGATGAAGGATTTTCTAAAAACTGCAATAATTCATCAAAAAATGAAAACAAATAATCCAGATCAACTAGTTAACATGATATGAATCCAATGGTAGGGTTTTTTTGGCCTGAAATAGCTTGGATCATGTAATATGAAACTTCAAGAGCTCGGTGCCCTAGCAATGGTGTTTCATCATTCCCTTGTCAAAACTTAGAACGATGGTTCTAAACAATCACAAACCTTAGTATGAACATGTATATATGAATGAAACCATTTATATTGTATGAATTAAAGATTTGAAGTTTCAAAAGTTTACCACACCAGTGCAATCGAGGGAGACGATTCTGGCTTGCTTCAAGCTTGTGTAAGGGTATGGAACGACTCCTGGGAAGTTCAGGAGGATTAATAGATTCTTGAAACACCTTGAGAATGGCTGGAAAATTTATTCACTCGTGCCCTAATTCTTGCATTTTTTAGAGTTTTATAGGGTTTTGAGAGGCCAGCAATTCGTGTCTTTTGCTCTTGGTCTTGTAGAATATATAATGAAGAGTCTATTTGGTCAATACTTGTGGGAAAATATATTCCTCTTAATGATAAAATATTTGATTGAAAATCAAAGGTAATATTTCCAAAATTGGCCAATATTCATGCAATCATCCCTTATGCATTTCTTGCTAGCTTTCATGGACTCTCTTGGACCTCAAGGAACTTAAACACCAAGCTCACACGCCTAACCAAACTTCATTGTATTTTATTTTTATTTAAAATTGAATTTAAATGAGATAATTCAAAAATAAATGAAATAAATAATAGGAGGGCATGTAATTGGAATTAGAGATCATGAACCATGTTGGAAACAAGTTTAGATCATGAAAACATAGGCCCATTTTGGAAAATTTTCGAAATTGATCAACATTCTCTTCATGCACTTCTTCAAAATTTCCAAATTTGCAGAAACTATATCTTGCTCAATTTTTATCATTTGAGAGTGATCTTAAAATTTTTAGAAAGCTGAAGATGTCCTATAAAATCCCTTTTTGGTTTCATCTTCACTGAAGCTTCCATGTTCATGTACACTTCTTTGAGAAAAGATGACTTTTTGTTGACTTTTGAAAGGACCTATAATGTCTTAGCCCATATCTCTCAAATGAAGCATTTTTGGGAAAACCTTGTGAGAGACAAAGTTGTATAGAATTGAATTCCCTTTAACATGAGCTTTGGTGGAGAAATTTCTGATGAAGTATGTGAAAGTTATGTTTGGTCAAAGTTTTGTTGACTTTCCCTTAAGAAACCCTAATTTAGCAACTTTTGGCTTTTGATCAATTCTTGAGTTTTCTTGATGAATCATGATCAACCCTTGATCAAATAATGAATGTGACTTCAAAATATTTATGTTGACAAAAATGATGAAGTTACTGTGTTTTTACCACAATTGACTTTTTGTCCAATACAACTGATTTTCATCCATCTGAGCAATTGACTAAGCATACTTGTGTTGTGAGGCTTGAAACTTGACATGGATATACTTTAAAGCATATGATGAGGCATGAAATTCACTTGAGCCATTAGAAACCACTTTTGTCTTGAGAGAAACAAAACCCTAGTTGTGGGTTGATTACTTAGGAGAGGGTTTGTTTGATCAACCCTTGGGTAATTCTTGGACATGAAGATGCATCTTTTCCTTGAGCTGGGAGTGTAAATTTTATGGTAGAACACACAAAGGCATATGCCAGATCAATTGAGAAGAAAACTTGATGACAAGTCGAGTAAAATGATACTAGTGGGATATCATTCGACAGGAGGTTACAAGTTGTTCGACCTAGTGAACAAGCAGTTTGTGATCAGCAGGGACGTGATCATAGATAAGCTGAAAGAATGGGATTGGAATCAAAATGTCAAGAAAGATCCAGTGAGAATCTTGCATGAAGAACCAGCAACTCAAGTCGAAAGAGAAGTTTGACAAGAGGAACCGGTAGTTATGGATCAACCAAGTACAAGTCCAAGTACAAGCAGCTCTCAGAGAACAAGACGCATGTCTGTAAGATTGCAAGATTGTGTGGTTACATCAGATGATGTGGTTGATAATGAAGGTGAGATGGTAAATTATGCTTTTTATGTAGATGTCGAACTTGTCAATGTAGCTGAAGCATTGAAAGATTCGAAGTGGGTGAAAACGATGAACAAAGAAGTGAAGTTAATTGAAGACAACAATACTTGGTCCATTGTCGAATTTCCTCAAGGAAAGAAGGAAATTTATGTCAAGTGGGTATACAAAGTGAAGATGAATCCTAAAGGGGAAATAACTCAACACAAAGCAAGGCTAGTGGCAAAAAGATTTCTCTTGAAAGAAGGGATCGACTTCGATGAGGTTTTTGCACCTGTGGCTAGGATCGAAACAATCAAGTTGGTTGTTGGTTTAGCAGAAATAAACAGTTGGCATATATGTCAGATGGACATGAAGTGTGCATTCCTGAATAGACCCTTAGACGAAGAAGTTTATGTTAAACAACCGGTTGGGTTTGTGAAACATAACAAAGAGAGGAAGGAGTACAGGCTTCATAAAGCCCTGTATGGATTGAAACAAGCTCCAAGAGCTTGGAACAAGAAGATTGTTAGTTTTCTAAGGGAGAAGGAGTTTGTGAAGTGTACAAATGAACATGGAGTATATGTAAGAAGAAGCAATAGTGAATTGCTTATACTACGTCTTTATGTCGATGGCTTGTTAATCACATGTAGTTGCAAGAAGGAGATCGAAGAATTCAAAGGTGATATTGGCAAGGAATTCGAAATGTATGATCTGGGTGATATTTCATATTTACTTGGCATCGAATTCTACAAGACTAGTAGAGGTTTAATGATGTATCAAAGAAGATATCAAAGATAAATTCTCAAGATATTTGAGATGGAATAATGCAATTCGACTTTGACACATGCAGAACCAAGACTACAACTATCGAAAGACTTAGAGGAAGATGATGTCGACCCAACCCAATATAGAAGACTTATTGGGTCCTTAAGATACCTTTTTCATACGAGACCTAACTTAGTATATAGTATGGGTATGGTAAGTAGATTCATGCAGAAGCCAAAGGTATCACACCTAGCAGCGATGAAGAGAATATTGAGGTATCTGAAAGGAACTCTTGGCTATGGCATTTTATTTCCAGCAGTTAATAAAGGAAAAGAATGCAAGTAAGTGGGGTACACAAATTCGAGCTGGTGTAGTGATGTTGAGGATCGAAAATCCACAGCAGGATATGTGTTTATGTTATATGGTGCACCAGTTTCTTGGAGTTCGAGAAAGAAACCAGGTGTGGCATTATCATCATGCGAAGCAGAATACACAATTGCTTCTCTTTGTGCATGTCAAGCAACTTGGATGGAAAACTTGGTCAAAGAAATTACAAGTAAATATCATGGAGAAATTACCATGAAGATACACAACATGTTAGCTATCAAGCTAGCAAAGAATTTGATAACTCATGGTCAAAGCAAGCACATCGAAATGAGGTTCCACTATCTTCGAGAGTAGGTAGCAGATGAGACGATAAATTTGGAACAATGTAGAACTGAGAATCAGATTGCAAATATCATAACAAAGAGTGTGCATGTCGAAGTATTTCGAAGACTAAGAGCTATTGATAACACGAAATCATATCGTTTATTTTACATGAAATTAACTCGTTTTGTATTATTTTGACCCGATTAACTCCCGAATATTTCGAGATTGTCATTACTTTTTGCAGGTATTCACAACTTAGCTCAAAACAGAAGAAAATATGAAACAATGCAAGAAAACACCAAAAGAATGAAAAAGATTAAACATCAAAGATTACAAATTTTAGATGTCGTGCCTGCGCCACGACCGTAAGCCATCTTGAAGAATGTTACGACCGTAACACATCCATGACGACCGTAACACGGAGAAAACACCAACCCTGCTCGTGACACAAAGGCCACGACAATAACGCATATATGCTTAAATTAGAAGAGCAGAACGTGGAGGAGCTGAACAGAAGGAGTTTTCCTTATTTCTCTCCTGGATTCTCTCCCACGTTCACACATTCAACCTCAACTACCCACATTCCTATATTCTTGGAGAAGTGGAAGGAGTGCTTCGTGTGGATTTCAAAAGCCAACTGCCATATTCATTCCTCTATAAATACCTCAACATTTCAGTGTTAGAGGTACAGAGTTTTTGAGGATTTTCTTGTGCGGAAGCTCTGCCAATTTTCGAACCCAGTATTATTTCAATTGTTATTTTTCTGCAATCAGTATTTCCCGTTCTTTCATTTTCATTGCCCAAATAATAATTTCCAACATCAGGAAATTATTATTATAGTTTAGGATTTATTATTCAAGCCTCAGAATTTTTACATTTCAATCGATACCAAGTCCAAGTTTCCGATTTGTGGAAGAAGGATTGAAGTATTGGCTTTATTTTCAGGTTTCTATTTTGCAATTGTATTACATACCTTTAATTAATTAATGCAATTTAATTTATTATTCATAATGTCCAATTTATATTTGTTTGCTTTTACTTCCTACGCTCATTTTAATTTCTATGGCTAGCTAAACCTTTAGTGTCGGTATGGGATAGTAAGAGACATTAGGCATCCGATCAAACTTAGGCTAAAACTTTAATCAACTTAATTCGGTTATAACTTTTATGCTTAAAAATAAAACCTTACGAAAGTAAGAAGAGTAAATAGGTTAGATCGAGACCACGAAAGTGTGAGGTTTTTAACCGGATAGCTAAAGTTAGGCATTTGATTTAAATACAGTGAAAGCGCTTTAAACCAAATTAGAATTAATTAAGTTTCCAAAATTACTTCTAAACACTTATAGGCTAGCGAAAGTATAGGGCTTTAGGCGTATAATCCGAGATAAGACCATGAAAGTGTGAGTTGAGGGTTTTAAACGATTAATTCTACGGACAAACCAAGTTGACCATCCTAATACGCCTAAGCCAGATTAGATCCTTTAAGTCGACTCTATTGCATACCGACCATTTCATTTCATAATTACTTTAAGACCAATTAATTTACCTTCCTTAACCTTCCTAAAACCAAACGTGACAATTTCCGCCTTAGCTAAACAAACATTACTTTCCGCACTAGAGTGATTACAAAGTCCCGTGGATTCGACAATCTTTTATTACTACCGCGATAGGCTGTGCGCTTGCAGTTAAGATACCGTTAGACACATTAGGTTTATCGCACATCAAGTTTTTGGCGCCGTTGCCGGGGACTTTGATCTAGTCACTAGTGCACTCTTAAAGTAGCACCGCTAAGGCAACTATTTATTTTCCCTTTTGTATGCCAACACGCGCTCAAGGCGATACTTTGCATATACCCATTTACGATATCGCGTTATCTTCGATTAAGAAGACAAATTCAAGAGTACCGTGCACTCAACAATCTTCCGCCGTTTATTCTTCCGATCTCGACGAGTTACGAAGAATGGCCGATCCACCTCCTCCTCCTCGTCCTCTTAAGGATTACGCAGTTCCTTCTCAGCGAGCCTCATAACATTGCAGCTCGCTATTGCTCGAAACGATTTCGATGAAACCTTCGCTTCTTTCCGCCGTTCAGAGAACCGGTTCTCTACTCGACCCTAATCTACATCTATCCGTGTTTGTGCGATGCAGACACGCGAATGGAGTAAACCCCGAGGCGATACGATTGCGCCTATTTCCTTTTTCTTTAAGAGAGAGCTCGTGCTTGGCTTCAATCTTCCCGCCAACTCAATCACCACTTGAAAGAAAGTCTTTTAGCTAGATATTTTCCTCCAAGCAAAGCTATGCTCGAGCTAACATCAATGGTTTCAAACATAAAGACAATGAATCTTTATTCGAAGCATGGGAACAATACAAGGATATGCTAAGACTCTGCCCTCATCATGGTTTAGAAGAATGGTTGATTATTCACACATTCTATAATGGTCTCCTGTACAATACAAGATTAACCATAGACGCTGCTGCTGGTGGCGCATTGATGGATAAACCATATGCCGAAGCGAACCAACTTATTGAAAGTATGGCTCAGAACCACTACCAATGGGGAAGCGACAGAGCTAATGTAGAGAAATCTCAACCGAAAGGTATCAAGGCCGAAGTGAACAACCGGATCAAGTTAATGCTAAAGTCTTACCCAAAATTAGAGAACCTTTCCGTCACTCCCGCCGCTACATGATTCCAACTTGCGATCTATGTGGTATTCAATCACATCTTGCTCCAGAATGTCCCCTTTTGACCGGAGTACCAGCCGAACAAGCTAACTACGTGCAAGGAAATCCCTACAGTAATACGTATAACCCAGGTTGGAAGAATCATCCAAATTTCTCGTACAAAAGCAACAATGCATTGTATGCTCCTGGACAAGCTCCTGCTACACCACCTGGTTATCCAAAAGCTATCCCGAATCATCCTAATAATGGACCTAATACTTCCAACGTTCCTAGGAAATCAAACCTCGAAATTATGATAGAACACTTCATTGCTTCTCAATCCCAGACCAATAAGGATGTTTTAAATCAGAACTTACATACCAATGAGCAAATTAAGCAATTAGCTAGCAAGGTCGATGCTTTAGCTACCCATAACAAGATGCTTGAAACTCAGATTTCACAAGTAGCTCAACAGCAGGCACCTACTGCTCCTGCTGGAATATTTCCTGGTCAACCACAACCTAACCCGAAAGGACACGCTAATGCCGTGATACTTAGGAGTGGAAAAGAACTTGACGGGCCTGTTGATCCAAGACTAGAAAACCCAGCTATGTATCAGAAGCAAGACAAGCCGAGTGAAAATGAGAGCGAAAGAAAGAAAAAAACGAAACTCAAGAGGTCAGAAAAAGAAACCTTATGTGCCTCCACCGCCCTATAAACCACAAGTTCCGTATCCCCAGAGATTAACAAATTCTAAATCGATGAGCCAATTTAAGAGATTCGTGGAACTTCTGAAACAACTAAATATCACAATACCATTCACAGAAGCCATTACTCAGATGCCATCGTATGCTAAATTTCTTAAGGAAATCCTATCTAATAAGAAAAAGTTAGAAGATAACGGAACAGTTACCCTTACGGCTGAGTGTAGTGCTATCATTCAGAATAACATGCCTCCTAAGCTAAAAGACCCAGGTAGTTTCTCTATACCCTGTAATATTGGAAAATTCGTCATAGACAAAGCTCTATGCGACTTAGGAGCAAGTATCAGTGTCATGCCCTTATCTATTTGCAAAAAGCTGGAAATGGGAGAACTTACACCTACAAAAATGTCTGTTCAATTAGCTGACCGATCAGTTAAGTATCCTGTAGGTATATTGGAAAATGTTCCAGTTAGCATAGGTCAATTCTATATCCCGACCGATTTCATAATTATGGACATTACCGAAGATTCAGTTACCCCTATCATATTAGGAAGACCATTCCTAGCTACAACTGGAGCTATAATTGATGTAAAGAAGATTAACATTCAAGTCGGAGAGGAAAAGTGGAATTCATCCTCACTCAATTTCTACAAGCACCCGCCATGAATGACACATGTTATTTACTCGATATTATAGATGAGTGCGTGAGAGAGATGGAAGCTAAACAAACCACATATTCCGAAATAATGAAAATTGAAACCCCTCTGATATTCGAAGATGATAATTGGCGAGAACCATATAAAGATGACAGTCTAAGCGAAAGTCTAGCACTTACACCTAATCATATGCCATGTCCCAAGAAACCAAAACTAGAATTGAAAGTTTTACCTAAAAATTTACGATACGAATTCCTTGATACTGAACAAACTCGACCTGTAATAGTGAATTCCAGTTTAGGAACGCTTGAAACCGAAAAACTTTTAGACGTTCTAAGGAAATATCCTACTGCGTTAGGTTACAACATATCAGACTTAAAAGGAATTTGTCCTTCAATTTGTATGCATCGTATTCTATTAGAAGAGGATTGCAAAACCTCGAGAACCTCAAAGAAGAATCAACCCGATCTTCAAGATCGTAGTCGAGATGAAATCAAAAGCTAATGGAAGCGGAATTATATACCCGATCTCCGACAAGAAATGGGTTAGCCCAAGGCATGTCGTACCTAAGAAAGGAGGTGTTCTGTCGTGAAAAACGCACAAGGCGAATCGATAACACAAAGAGTACTTAGTGGACACGAGTGTGCATTGATTATAGAAAAGAACAAAGCTACTCGGAAGACCATTTTCCTTTACCCTTTATTGATCAAATGTTAGAACGATTAGCCAAACACTCCTACGCTATTTAGACGGTTATTTCGGATTTTCCAAATTCCTATTCACCACGATGATCAAGAGAAGACTACATTCACGTGTCCCTATGGAGCGTTCGCATGCATTTAATGCCATTTGGATTATGTAATGCCCCGCAACTTTCCAACGATGTATGATGGCCATCTTCGCAGATTTCATTGACAACATCATGGAAGTGTTTATGGACGACTTCTCTGTGTGTGGACAAAGTTTCGAAGGATGCCTATCTAATTTAGAGTGTTTTAGAACGATGTGTGAAAGTGAACCTTGTGCTTAATCGGGAAAATGCCATTTCATGGTCGAGAAGGAACTTGGACATGTTATTTCCAATAAAGGAATTGAAGTTGATAAAGCTAAGATAGAAGTGATTAAAGAACTCCAACCACCTAAGACCGTTCGAGAGATACGAAGTTTTCTAGGACACGCCGGTTTTTACCGACGTTTTATTAAAGATTTCTCGAAAATTACAAAACCACTTACCGGTCTATTAATGAAGGATGCTGAGTTCATATTCGATGACGATTGTCTTAAAGCTTTTGAAACCCTTAAAGCCGCACTTATTTCTGCACCAATCATGCAACCGCCCGATTGGAGGTTACCTTTCGAAATCATGTGCGATGCAAGTGATTACGCTGTAGGCGCAGTTCTTGGACAAAGGAAAGATAAGAAACTTCATGCAATTTACTACGCCAGCAGAACGCTAGACTCAGCTCAGATGAATTACGCAACAACTGAAAAAGAACTCTTAGCCGTGGTGTTCGCGCTTGACAAATTTCGTTCTTACCTTGTAGGAGCAAAAATCATCATCTACACGGACCACGCTGCTATCAGATATTTACTTGCCAAGAAAGATGCAAAACCGAGACTCCTCCGATGGATCTTGCTTTTACAGGAATTTGACTTGGAAATTAAAGACAAGAAAGGAACCGAAAACGTCGTAGCAGATCATTTATCCCGTTTGGAAGGTATAAAACCCGAACAAGTGCCAATTAACGATGATTTTCGGTATGAACATCTGATAGCACATATGATAAGCGACCTAGCTCAATTGGATTTACATAAGCTAGAAGCTAAGGAAGTCATGGAAGCCATTGACATGACCATAGGATTGCCCTGGTATGCTGACATCGTTAATTATTTAGCTGCCGGTGCGCTTCCACCTGACTTAACTTACCAACAGAAAAAGAAATTCTTCCATGATCTCAAGAGTTATTATTGGGACGAACCACTTTTATTTAAACGAGGACCTAATGGAATTTTCCGCCGTTGTATACCCGACGAAGAAATAAAAGACGTCATTTCCCATTGTCATTCATCTCCTTATGGCGGACATGCTAGCACCTCTAAAACGTGTGCCAAAATTCTCCAAGCCGGCCTTTTCTGGCCTAACCTATGGAAGGATGTCCACATCGCCGTTAAAAACTGTGATCGATGCCAACGCACCGATAATATCTCAAGACGCAATGAAATGCCTCAGAAAGGAATACTTAAAGTTGAAGTCTTTGATGTTTGGGGAATAGATTTCATGGGACCTTTCCCATGTTCTTTTGGAAACAAGTTTATACTCGTAGCTGTCGATTATGTTTCAAAATGGATCGAGGCAATAACTTCTCCTACAAATGACACACGAGTGGTGATAAAGCTTTTCAAGAATATAATTTTCCCGCGTTTTGGTGTTCCTCGACTTGTTATTAGTGACGGTGGATCTCATTTTATTTCGAAGATATTTGATAAATTACTATCTAAATATGGAGTGAAACACCGCGTAGCAACACCTTATCATCCGCAAACTAGCGGACAAGTCGAAGTTTCGAACAGAGAGATTAAACAAATATTAGAAAAAACTGTCGCTATATCTCGAAAAGATTGGTCATCCAAGCTTAACGAAGCTTTATGGGCTTATAGGACAGCTTACAAGACTCCTATCGGAACTACACCTTTCAAACTTGTCTACGGAAAATCCACCTCCCAGTAGAATTAGAGCATAAAGCTTATTGGGCGATAAAGACACTCAATATTAACTACACTGCGGCGAAACGAATCCTCGATTTACATGAATTGGAAGAATTAAGACTAGACGCTTACGAAAACGCTAAAATCTACAAAGAACGCACTAAAAAGTGGCACGATCAGCGTTTATCTCGGAAAGAATTTAGTGTGGGAGATGTCGTACTTTTATTTAATTCTAGACTTAGACTCTTCCCTGGAAAACTTAAATCTAGATGGTCCGGTCCTTTCGAAATTACAAAAGTATTTCCAAGCGGAGCGGTAGAAATTAAGGATAGAAATAGTGCCCGCTTATTGTAAGCGGCAATAAAACAGTATAATCGTATAGATAATAGAGACTATACGAATAAGCTTAAACTCGTAGAATTACCACCTATTTCTCCCGACTAATCTTTCACTAGGCATTTCGTCAGGCTTATGACGTTAAAAACAGCGCTTCATGGGAGGCAACCCATTTTATTTGTTTTTGTTTGCTATTTTGTTTATTTGTTTTTGGTTGCTATATAAGTACTCTTCATCTTTTTAAACTTTTATAAAACTGCTGCTGATTTCAAAACAATTTTACTTGCCACAGGATTTCTGAAAAGTCTTTTTCTCTTTACTTTCTCCTCTACTCTGTTTCCCCGCTTTACTTTTACTATGGATCCTCCACAGAACTTTATGGAAACCACCTTTAGAGGTAGAAACCAAAGGAGAAGATTTGAGGCTTTGTCTCAAAGAGCCATCAGTTTAACCCTGTATTATGATGAACCCACTATGGACACTTTAGGCATAACTGACAGTGTTTACTACATGTTTAACCAGTTAGGATGGGAGAGAGCACACCTGAAAAATAGGTTTATCACTTACCGAGAGCTCACCCTTGAGTTCTTGAGTTCCTTAGTTTACATCCCTGAACACGGTGTCGGAGCCCGAAAAGGAATCATCGCCTTCAGACTTTTTGGTATTGAGTTCACCTATAACCATAGGGACTTAGCTGCTTTATTAGGTTTCCCCAGTGGACCCTTAGCTTTTACTACCCCTGAGGCCGATTTATTGGATTTTGAGTGGATTATTTCGGGTACTTTAAAAACTATCACCCTGACCCAGAAAGCATGGATAACAATGAAATACATAACCCAACCATCCGTTATTTCCATAGGATTCTTGCCCACACTCTGTTTGGAAAAGAACAAAATCAAAATGCTGTATCCAAGGATGAACTATCTCTGCTTTATTGTTTAAACACAGACGCCTTTAATGCTCCCACCTCGATGAAGACCTTTACCCGCATTAGTGAGGACCCTAATGTTCTGTCGATGTGGGAGGATTGGTTACAATGATTGCAAATGCTCTTGGACTTCGTTACCAACTTAATAACTGCACCATTTGGATCAATTAGGCCTATGAATATTGACTGCTTTCAACAACATGATAATAGGAAATTTAGGCCTGCACCTTATGATTACGATAAGAAAGTTGTTACTCTTTTACCCTTCGAACCATGCCCGAGTTAGTGTCCATAACCGTGATAATTGGTTGTATGAATTGAATCCACGACCACCCGAGACACCGAAACACCACAATCATATTTTGTTGCTGATAATTTCATGTCTGAAAACGAAACAGATCCTGAAACTCCTTCTGGTTACCATGACTTTACAAATATGGCTGAAGCACAAGTAGGCCCTGAAATAAACCAAGGAGATTACACTACACAATTAAACACCATTCTGACCACTTTGGATGCTTATAAAACTGACATTGATGGAATAAATAATGAATTGAAGACTATGCGTTTGGATCTTATTGGTTTGACTGACATCACAGTGGAGCAATTCTATAACATCACCCAAGCTTTAGAGATATTAAAAGAAAAGATTGGATGAAGCAGTTTTTATTTTTTTAGTTTTTTAGTTTTTAGTTTTTAGAATTTTTCCATTCTGTTTTGTTTCTAGGTAGTTTCAAATTCTTTGTTAAATTACCGCATTTCAATTTACAAGTCAATTTACTTTCTGTCAAAAAGAACAAGCTACTTAATTTGGAGTAATGCAATTGTTTTCAGTTTTGAACTTCCAATCATTTTGCTGCTTACAATGTTTTATGGTTTTCTACCCTCCTGCGAATTATATATTTATTGGATTATATGTTGAATGTTGAATGAATTAATGTTGCGTTTATGCTGGAATAGGTTGAGATGTCCTGTAGAATATATATTTGTTACTCTGTGTTCTGGTGTTCTGTTCTGTAAAAATTTACAGAATTTGTAGCTGCTACGATCGTAATCCAACCCCCACGACCGTCACACGCCTTTCAGCGTGTTACGCTCGTCAGCTTGGCGTTACGACCGTAACGCGGGCTACATCAGTAACCCTGTTAGCAGAACGTTCCCTTTTCTTCTTCCCTCAACCTTTCTTCTTCTTCTCCCATAACTCCCCAACCATCCCACTCCCTCCATTAACCACCTACTAACTCCATTCAACCCACCATCAATCCCTCTCCACTTTCAAACTTCCTACTATCTCCTTCCATTATATACCCATTACCCGTATCACTTTCTTATTCCCTCATTCACCAACAACACCCATTCTCACTTAAACACCGTTGCATGCAAATGGCAAACAATCCCCAACCTATACCTGGCGTTATCCTACGTAATGGTGAGCAAGGTGAAACTCAACGCATTAAGTTTTTGAAATTCCAACGTCGTGGTCTACACCCCACTAGATATGTTGACACTGACTGCCTCAGAGAACTTGGTTTACTTGAGGGTGTTCAGCGCCTTCTTCAGAGTGTCAACCTGTGGAACCTTTGTAGCCAAACCTAACCCACGTACGAGACACTCACTCTCGAGTTCCTCAGTTCCTTCTGCTACATCACTCCACCTGGTTCAACAAACCAACTTTCTGGTGTTGCGAAGTTTCGCATATTCGGTACCGAGTACGAGTTCACTCAGAACGCGTTCGGACAACTGCTTGATTTCTACACCGAGGAAGGTTCCCACCTCCGTGTACCCGACAACTTTGGAGAAGAGTCCTTCAACCTTTGGCACAGCCTCACCAACAACCGAGCCCACTCCTATGATCATCTCAACGCCACTCAAATCCATAACCCAGCCATACGCTATTTCCACCGCATCTTAGGTAACACAATCTTCGCAAGAGATAGTACCACAAGTTAAACTCAAAGAGTTCTTCATGCATTGTGCATTCTCGGTCGAAAATTAATGCCGCACCTTTCCTCTGGCCCATATCCACTCCATACAGGCGGCAAACCTTTCTATTTTGGAGGGCTTGTCACTTCTCGGCTTTAGCACTAAACCATGGTGACACCCTTGGTCATCGCCATCCCGACCACCGTTCTGCTCACTTTAGACCATTGCAAATCAGCCCACCTCATTCACGGCGGGGCGATGGAAAGTTCCATCCGATGATTCAAAACCGAGTTTACACTAATATTGTTTTGCCTTGCGGATCGTATCGACCCTCGAAACCGAGCCAACGGCTGTTCAACCTTGAAGACCACAGAAGGCCCTGCTGCTCAAGAAGAACCTCATGTCGGCCCGATGAGATGCGGGAAGAAGCTGGATCGAGCTGTTCCGTGCGACATTCTGAGTCGTCCTCTGCTCCTCCACCTCCTTCTCTTGGCGAGATCCTCCGAGCCATTCATCATCAAAATCTTGTATCGCGAGCCGAGAGGGTGCATCGGGGCGGACGCCTTACTTGCGCAAAATGCTCAAATCTTAAGTGGTCAGCGCTCGACGAATGAAAGGCTTGATGAAGTGCTAAGCGAGCTGAACGCTTTGAGGATGGATGTTACATCTCTTGAACCACAGAGCACTGACTCTGAAGCTACTCCTTCCAGAAGGTCAAGAACCCGAAGCTGGTCGCGATGGTTTTCCTTTTCTTGTTGTTTTCCTTGTTTTCCGTTGTATCTTTCATTTAACCTCGCCATTATATCATAACATTGAGACAATGTTTGATATAGTGTGGGAGGAGTACTGCATTTTTAATTTCAGAACGAGTAATTTCATTTCTATTTCAGTTATATTTCGTTATTTCATTTTCTCCCCGTTTTATTTAGCCATACCAAAATTTTCGCCTTTTATATTCGCATAATCGTTAGTTACCTACTTTAACCAAAATCTTAGTTAGAAGGCCGAGAGCGATCCAACGAGAACTATACGATTATGACACCTTCGACTCCCTACTTACGCGAATCGTCTCTATTTCCGTTATACCGATACTTTCAGTTTTAAGTCTTAATTTAGCCCCAGTAGTTTATATTAGCGGTCGGCACCGTCTTAGCACAAACCACGTGGAAAGCCGATGAATATAAATGGATGATCTCAGTAATTTATTCAGAAAAATGTTACATGATTTAAGGAAATAGCCAAGGCACCAATTAAATTGGGCGATCCTCACCCAATCGTTTAATCCAATGGATGCGAAAGCTTTTACTAAGTAACATAAGAATCCATTGTTTAGGTGGTTCAGAAGCATCCGTGAACTCGGTAGGGCGATTCGGTCGATCCCCGCATCTTACAATCGGATAAAAGAGGTTGCCACATAATTGTGCCAGAAACCGTTGTGTTTTGATCAGAACCACTAACCGGCTATTCCACTACGTGCGTGTAAAGATAATGGGCTTAATGTGATTGCGCAAGAATGAAACCGGGTGAAATAGGAACGAGAAACCTTGAGTTGAATTATAACGGTATAATTAGACGTTTTTGTTTAAAACGGATAGTCGTTGACTAGCTTGTTGCTTGTGTCATTAGCGTATCGTTGTTGTTTCATTCGATTTTCTTGGCCGAACTAACTTAGGATCTCTTGTAACAATTTGAAAACGAAAGGTATACTAGTTATGTGCGTTTATAAAACTTGTCCGATATTTTTAAATTGATTATTTTGCTTGAGGACAAGCAAAGGTTTAAGTATGGGGGAATTTGATAACACGAAATCATATCGTTTATTTTACATGAAATTAACTCGTTTTGTATTATTTTGACCCGATTAACTCCCGAATATTTCGAGATTGTCATTACTTTTTGCAGGTATTCACAACTTAGCTCAAAACAGAAGAAAATATGAAAAATGCAAGAAAACACCAAAAGAACAGAAGAAAAAGATTAAACTGTCAAAGATTACAAATTTTGTAGCTGTGACGGTCGTAACGCCCAGGCCACGACCGTAAGCCATCTTGAAGAATGTTATGACCGTAACACATCCATGACGACCGTAACACGGAGAAAACACCAACCCTGCTCGTGACACAAAGGCCACGACCGTAACGCGCGTATAACAGTTAAATTAGAAGAGCAGAACGTGGAGGAGCTGAACAGAAAGAGTTTTCCTTATTTCTCTCCTGGATTCTCTCCCACGTTCACACATTCAACCTCAACTACCCAAATTCCTATATTCTTGGAGAAGTGGAAGGAGTGCTTCGTGTGGATTTCAAAAGCCAACTACCATATTCATTCCTCTATAAATACCTCAACATTTCAGTGTTAGAGGTACAGAGTTTTTGAGGATTTTCTTGTGCGGAAGCTCTGCCGATTTTCGAACCCAGTATTATTTCAATTGTTATTTTTCTGCAATCAGTATTTCCCGTTCTTTCATTTTCATTGCCCAAATAATAATTTCCAACATCAGGAAATTATTATTATAGTTTAGGATTTATTATTCAAGCCTCAGAATTTTTACATTTCAACCGATACCAAGTCCAAGTTTCCGATTTGTGGAAGAAGGATTGAAGTATTGGCTTTATTTTCAGGTTTCTATTTTGCAATTGTATTACATACCTTTAATTAATTAATGCAATTTAATTTATTATTCATAATGTCCAATTTATATTTGTTTGCTTTTACTTCCTGTACGTTCATTTTAATTTCTATGGCTAGCTAAACCTTTAGTGTCGGTATGGGATAGTAAGAGACATTAGGCATCTGATCAAACTTAGGCTAAAAATTTAATCAACTTAATTCTGGTTATAACTTTTTATGCTTAAAAATAAAACCTTCGTTACGAAAGTAAGAAGAGTAAATAGGTTAGATCGAGACCACGAAAGTGTGAGGTTTTTAACCGGATAACTAAAGTTAGGCATTTGATTTAAATACAGTGAAAGCGCTTTAAACCAAATTAGAATTAATTAAGTTTCCAAAAATTACTTCTAAACACTTATAGGCTAGCGAAAGCAGGTATAGGGCTTTAGACGTATAATCCGAGATAAGACCATGAAAGTGTGAGTTGAGGGTTTTTAAACTGATTAATTCTACGGACAAACCAAGTTGACCATCCTAATACGCCTAAGCCAGATTAGATCCTTTAAGTCGACTCTATTGCATACCGACCATTTCATTTCATAATTACTTTAAAACCAATTAATTTACCTTCCTTAACCTTCCTAAAACCAAACGTGACAATTTCCGCCTTAGCTAAACAAACATTACTTTCCCGCACTAGAGTGATTACAAAGTCCCTGTGGATTCGACAATCTTTTATTACTACCGCGATAGGCTGTGCGCTTGCAGTTAAGATACCGTTAGACACATTAGGTTTATCGCACATCAGCTATGATGAATGTAGATAGCTTAGACAAAATGAATTAGGTGGTGTGTTGAAAGTAATGTTTGTTTCGAAAAGATTTGATTTGATTTAATTTAGGAGTGTGGAAACAGTTTGTTACACACAGATTTGATTTTAGATTTAGATAGATTTGATTTAAATCTAAAATAGAATATATTTGATTTAGCCCCAAAATAGATATTTTGGACTTTTATAGTTTTGGGCATTAACTAACCTAAATCCATAAATAGAGGGAGTAACCCCTATTTTTGTAATCAAGTCATTCACCGAATTTTGCAGTTGCAAAATGAATAAAAAAGTTTTCCACAGTTTTTGGACAGAGAGAAACTTTGCAGAAAATAATTCTTTCTTCTTATTCTTTCTTTAATTGTGCATCGTTATTGTGTGGTGATATCAATCTTGTTCATCAAGATTGATAGAAATTCATCATAAGTTTTGGTGGATTTCCAATAAACTTAATGTTCAAATCTGTAATTTTTTGTTGGCTTTAGAATTTTTGTAAAAAAATGCAATTATTTGACTTCCATGTAATCCAGTCAAACCGAACCGTATTAACCGATAAATTGACAAACCGTAACCCGATCAAACTGATTTCTAAATGTTCGAAATTGGGCCTTGATATTGCATCTGAGGTTTGGGCTGAATTAAGCTTTTGAGCCCGAATCCAACCCTATCTGACTGTTTGTCCATCCCTAGGTACATGCATGCTCTATAAATTTTAGAAATTTATGCTTCTAAAACTGATATCTAAATAGTTCATTTACCTTTTCCACCTCTTCATTTTGATGCTACTCTTGTCGTAAATATCTTAGCGTATTGGGCTTAAATAGCTAATTGGTTTCTCCCTTAGTGGACTGAGTTTTGGGAGAGATCACTTTGGAATAGTTGTATTAGTGACCTATGACTTATTAGTCAATGGAATGCTCTAGTCCTACCTAGGCCCGCATAGAAACAATTGTAAAACCACTTTAGGTGATAATAATTTAAGTTAAGTCGTACTAACTTCGTTACTTATGTTTTCAACTTTTAGAGTCAATATGAAGTTGAGAACATTTTAAATTTGGTTTGGATTTGATTTTCCCTCAACCGTGTGGCTTATTCAGAAGTCGCACAATAGTTTCATCTGTGAATATGATCATTTTCCCCTCATATGTGTGGTTTCTTGCTAAATCAAATGGGAGGAGGTTCCACTCTTTTTTTGGGACAATTTTCGGTGTAGTGTAGTTACATAAGTAAGGTTAACTTATGTTGTTGTATATCTTGATAGATGTCTATTACCCTTATGGATAATCTTGAATTAGTTTCTCTTTCCTTTTGATGAGATTTGTATAGATCTCTATTACTCTTATGGATAGTCTTGAATTCGTTTCTCTAGGCGTAGGCGATGATCATTATTTTTTATTTTTTTTTTTACTTCATCTTTTTAAGGTATATGAATCATTTACTTATTTTGTTTATATCATTATTGTTTTTATTTTCTGTTATGTTGGTTCATCATATTTCTGACAAATTTTGTGATATTTGTTCGTTCATGTTAATTTAGTTAGTGTTCCATTAAGGTACGAGAAAAAGAGGTAAGTCTTGATGTTGATGATAGTGGTTGCAACTCCAACACGGAGGAAGATGAGGTGGACCCAAATGATTTGTACTCCAACCGTCTAATTAATTATGAGAAAAATTAAGTGAAGTGAAATATTTAAAAAATGAATCTCATGTCAATTTTGGAGCTAGAGAGGGAGTCTTTATAAGGTGGAAATAATTGAGTCTTTCTAATTTTTTTTGGGCCTTAATTCTCTCCCATAACAATTGGTCATTAAAAAATCGTCATGAAAGAATTCATAGATATTAATTTTATAATATATAAGGATTCATCTAAAGATTAAAAAAACTCTACCATGAACCTCAAATATAAAGGAAAGATTATACAAATGAAATAGGTTTTATTTACTTTTATTATAAAAAAAAAAACTTTAACTAATGTTCAGCTATAAGAAGCATTGGTTGATTATAAAACACCATAAAATTATGTATGAAACATTTTATATATATTTTTATAATGCATCATTATAATCTACTAAGTGTTAAACATATAACATTTTAACTAATCTATTAAGTGTTCAGCTATAAAGAGCATTAGTTGATTATAAAACACCATAAAATTATGTATGAAACATTTTATATATATATTTTTATAATGCATCATTATAATCTACTAAGTGTTCAGCTATAAAAAAAAACACTTTAACTAATCTACTAACTTACTAAGTGTTCAGCTATAAAAAAAAACACTTTAACTAATCTACTAACTTACTAAGTGTTCAAAATGCATTTTTTCAAAGGAGATCCGACCAAATACACTGGCCCTGAAGCCACCAAAGGGGATCACATTACCCCTTACAACTTATCCTTCATTACCACATAATACAATTTTTAGTACACATTCCATCGATGTTCTCCGCGATGAAGAAAATGTTCCTGACATCAAAATAATTTTGAATCTTTCACGAATGATAACAATTTTCTTCGTGGATTGACGAAGTGTAGCTTGTTCCACCTCTGCAATTCCACTAAGGATATTTATGTGCCTAATTTGATGATTAACATAATCAAAGTTGCTCTTACATACATCTTCTCTTGCATTTATCTAAAACACATGCGCATCATGATTGTTACTTACTATTGTAACAAGCATTTTAAAATTATTCTTAGACCCAAGGGGACCCCGCATGACTCATGATCGACAATAGATGATGATGCATGGTTGTTTTTTTCATTGGTATAATTAGTGTTAGGTGTTTGAATTTTCATTTGTGGTGTTTTGAATCGTTATAGTTCTTGGCCTCTCTCAAGTGTCTCGACCAAAATACCATATTTTGTTTCATACTCATCTGCACTTATTGTCTTACCTTTCCTTGCCACCTTTTAATAGTGGAGACGAAGGATATGAAAATATTATTCTATTAATTTTTTTTACTTGTTTTTAAAAATAAAAGACTATTCAATATTTTGGAATTAAATTTATGAGATGAAATATTTGTCCAATCAAATGACCAAATGATCAACCATTCACAAGATTCACACACTTACTCTAAAATCATCAATGTCATATTCCAACTAATCATGAGATTCATGCACTTACTCTAATCTCTCACGAGATTCACACGCCATCAATTTTAACTTCAAGTTAATCACTCACGAGATTCATGCATCGTCAATTTTATCTTCCAGTTAATCACTCAAAAGATTTATGCACTTACTCTAATTTCTCACGAGATTCACATACTTACTCTAAAACCATCCCAACATTATCTTTCTGCATTGCATTTACTTACTCATTTTAGCATTCTAATTCATCCCCTCAAATAAACTAACCAAATCATTGTATCCATATAAAAACAAAATTGATAAAATTAAGGTCTATATTTTTTTTTAAGTTAAAAATTTAATTAAGAAAAAAAAGAGAGGATATAAACCTAATTCATAAAAAAATAAAAGACTATTCAATATTTTGGAAATAAATTTATGAGATGAATAATAATCGTCCAGTCAAATGACCAAATGATCGCCCATTCACAAGATTCACACACTTTAAAACCATCAAATGCCATCTTCTTGCTACTCACTCACGAGATTCATGCACTTGCTCTAATGTCTCATGAGATTCATGCACCAATAATTTGATCTTCGAGTTAATCACTCATGAGATTCATGCACTATCAATTTTGTTTTCTATTTAATCACTCACGAGATTTATGGATTTACTCTAACTTCTCACGAGATTCATGCACTTACTCAAACTCTTAATGTTATTTTTTATTTAATCGTTCACGAAATTTACGCAATTACTCTAAAACCACCCCAACATTATCTTTCTGCATTGGATTTAGTTACTCATTTTAGCCTTCTAATCCATCCATACTGAGATACCGCTTCTACCTTCGTTGGATTAACAACAATACCATTCTTGGAAATCACATGGCCAAGAAAGCTTACATCACTTAACCAGAATTCACACTTAGACAACTTCGCATACAACTTCTTCTCTTTCAACAGTTCCATCACAATTCTAAGATGTTCTGCATGTTCTTCATCATTCTTTGAATAGACCAGAATGTCGTCAATAAATACCACCACAAACTTAGCAAGATACGCATGAAATATTCTGTTCATATACTCCATGAAAACACCAGGTGCATTAGTAACTCCAAATGGCATAACAAAATATTCATAATGTCCATACCTCGTTCTAAATGTCATTTTCTGAATATCCTTCGTCTTCACACGAATTTGATGATATCCAGATCTCAAATCAATTTTACTAAATATACAAGCTCCAACCAGTTGATCCATCAAATCATCAATCCTCGACAATGGATACTGATTCTTAATCGTAACTTTGTTCAACTGTCGGTAATCAACACACAGTCTTATTGGACCCTCTTTCTTCTTAACCAACAGCACAGGAGCACCGCACGGCGAAACACTAGGCCGAATAAACTTCTTCTCAAGAATTTCTTCTAACTACTTCTTCAATTCAGACAATTCAGATGCCGACATGCGATAAGGTGCCATCGACACCGGATTAGTTCCAGGAATCAAATCTATAGAAAATTCCACTTCCCTCCCCGATGGCAATTCACTAACATCTTCCGGAAACACTTCTGGGAATTCATTCACCACCTGCAGTTCATCACTCTTAGCTTTTCCTCTCACCTCCGTCGAGGAATACAATATAAACACTACCAAACCATCATTAACAACTGCGCAACTCTGATCATCCATCTTAATTCATTATCCTTATTAGAGTCTTCGTCAAATCATATGGTTCACAAGCTTCTACCAAACTTCATTCATATTCATCACTTTATGCCCCAATTAGATAGCAAGACAATTATATACCATCCAATACGGTTTCGTCTACTATCAACAAGGGATTAAGGGTGAACAAGTCCTTAATTTGTCAATAGACACCCGTAATCATACTGGAGTATAAATCATCATTACCAACACTTTCTATTATCAGAATCGTACTCACCTTTTTGCACTTCCAGCTATGACTCACGGTCCAAACGATTCAAACAACTCTAACCACTGTTGCACTGTCTTCTCAAGCAGTACCTCATACCAATGACTTACAATCGGAACATATCCGGGAAGCATCTCTTCTCCCCCACTTAGTTTCACACCACTCCTGCAATAAGCAATCAGAAAAGCAACAAGTACCGACAGTGTTTTACACACTTGTCACGTACAAAAGGGTAATGACATTAAGACACTGGTCACACGACCGACTATGCTCTGATACCACTATTGTAACACCCCTTCTAAATAACTCGCGAATAAATTAAATTAAATCAGAGTAACATGGAAAAACAGGGATGTCACAATTAAAAATAAATACAAAAGCCTCAACCTCAAACAATAATCATGCTTAACTGAAGGAAATTATTAAAATAGAATATTCAAATCAATATCATGTCCTACACAGTGGAAAATATCACAAAACCGGAATAATCTTAATTCATAAGTATTCCCAACATAAATTAAAATAATGGGGTATAAAACAAAACTCATCATCCAAATGTTTTCCCCAGTGTTACAACTATCAAAGCATGACACTGACACACGCGGATAAAATACGACACAGCTCTATAAGCCATCCTCACCGACTCCTGAGCTGCTAACTTTAATCTGAAATCATTAAAGTAAGGGTGAGATCTATATTCAATATAGAATGCATTCTACATTTTTAAATACAACAGAACAATTCAATATATTAGTTCACTATCATTAACATAATCATAATTCAGTTCACAAATGCATCTCACACTAATCATTATGCAAAATAACAATCAATGAAATTATAACACTGGAAATCATCCTAGCATGTTACAATTCTATATGCAATGCAGACTCTATGCATGTGGTACCAAACGTGAACCAAGTCCACACCCTGTTCCGTTACACCTTGGAAAACAGTGTCAATCAATGATTCACCCATATACCACTGGGTCAAGAATCTAGCCTCACCACCACTATCCATTGGGTACGGTTATTGGCTCTGCAAGTTCAATTCCACATAATGGGAATGAACCATCACCAGAATGCTTATGCATGCATAATAAAAGCATGCAACATCCAATCAACAGAATATGATCACAACATGATTCCACATAATGCCAACACCAATATATCACATGATAACAATTCAATCATAATGGATAGCAGGCACAACACATAAGTAGTAGTTCTCATCCACTAAATCAGAACAATTTACCACCAATTCTCCACCGTCCCTATACTACCAAAGTTTACAAAAAAACGGGGATTCGACTCTTTTTAAAATAGTTTTCATAAAATAATATTTTTCTTATTTTATAAGATAGTATTTTTAATTTAAGAAATACTGCCGAAAATGGAACTCGAATCGGAGTTACGATTTAGAAAATATGAATTTTAAAGTTTTAAGTATTTTGAAGTTCAACACAGTGGTAACCGGTTCCTCCCAGGGAGAACCCGTTTCCCACCTTTCTCAAAAAAACGCCCCTGGAATTTTGTATGGGGAACCCGGATCCTCCATACTGGGAACCAGTTCCCACAAGGAAAATGGAATTTCTTAACAAATTTTGAACTAGGAACCCGGTTCCTCCCCAGGAGTAACCGGTTCCCAGAAGCCCAGATTTCTGCTTCCCTGGTTTTTATACCAGGAACCCGGTTCCTCCCACATGAGAACCGGTTCCTGCGACCTGCATCACCAAAAATTCCAGTTTTTGACAACAACTTGTTCTAAACTCAATTTCTTCCATTCAATTACGAACCCAAGCATCAAAACACTCAAAATCATCCCAAATACATCAATATTATGCCACTTAACATGAACCTATTAATTCCACATACTCCATGACATTACTACGGTTCCAATTCATACAATTCGACGCATTTTGAGATTATTTCCACAAACCTAAATTATCAATTTCAAGATTCCTAATACACTAATCATTCAATTGGATTCTAAAACCCATAAGACATAATAATTGGATGAAATCACCCCTTACCTCGCGATGATTCTTCGAATTCTCGGCGTTTGGCTTTTTCCCTCTTTCTCTTCTCTTCTCCAATCTCACATATGATGAATTTTCCCAAATGACTCTCTTTTTCCTTCTTTTCCTTTAATTATTCCTTTTATTATTCCAATAAATAAAATAAAATAATAATTAGAATAATTAGAGCACTTTACTCCTCACACCCTCTAATTATTCCTTAAACCACCAACTATCTCATTCATTTAATTAATTAATTAAATTCCAATAATTCAAAAATACCAATAATTAAACTTCTAATTAAATTAATAATTAAAATTCTAATTATTTAATAATTGAATTATTTGGGGTGTCACAAGTCTCCCCCACTTAAAAGAGTTTTCGTCCTCGAAAATATACCTTAGACGAAAAATTCGGGATACGAGTCTTTCATTTGGCTGTCCAACTCCCAAGTAACATTTCCACCTTCTGATCCTCCCCAAGCTACTTTCATCAGTGCTATCTCCTTACCCCGCAACTGTTTCAACTTCTGATCCTCAATTCTCACAGGCAATGCTTCTACGGTCAAATTATCTCGCACCTGTATATCATCTACCTGAATCTCATGAGACGGATCAGCAATGTACTTCCTCAACTGAGATACATGGAAAATATCATGCAAATTCGCAAGCGACGACGGTAAAGTAATCTTATAAGCAACTTTCCCAACTCTCTTGGTAATCTGGAACAGACCAATAAAGCGCGGAGTCAACTTCTTTGACTTCAAGGCTCGACCAATACCAGTCATCGGAGTAACTCGCATAAACACATGATCTCATTCACTAAACTCGAGATCCTTCCTCCTCTTATCATGATAACTCTTCTGCCTACTCTGAGAAGCTTTCATCTTCTCCTGAATAATCTTAATCTTTTCCGAAGTCTGTTGGACAATCTCCGGTCCAATCACAACACTTTCTCCAAATTCGTACCAACACAACGGTGTCCGACACCTCCTACCATACAACGCCTCAAACGGAGCCATACCAATGCTCGAATGAAACTATTATTGTAGGTAAACTCAATCAATGGCAAGTAACTATCCCAAGCTCCACCTTTATCCAACACACAAGTCCTCAACAAATCCTCTAACGATTGAATCGTTCTGTCCGTCTGACCATCTGTCTGCGGATGATAAGCGGAACTCAACCTCAATTTAGTACCCAAAGCTTCTTGCAATCCTGTCCAAAACTTAGACGTAAACCTCAGATCTCTATCCGACACAATACTTGAAGAAATACCGTGCAAACTTACGATCTTCTCAACATACAACTCTGCCAACCTCTCCATCGGATAATCCATTCTTATCGGAATAAAGTGAGCATATTTTGTCAATCGATCAACAATAACCCAAATAGAATCACAATTCTTCGCTGTCCTCGGCAAACCCGACACAAAATCCATAGAAATGCCATCCCATTTCCACTCCGGGACAAACAACGGTTCCATCAGTCCTGACGGTTTCTAATGTTCAATTTTCGACTTCTGACAAATCAGACATGCATAAACAAACTCAGCAATTTCCTTTTTCATTCCAGGCCACCAAAATAGCTTCTTCAAATCATGATACATTTTAGTAGCACCGGGATGAATACTCAACCCACTACGATGTCCTTCTTCCAAAATACTCTTTCTAATCTCTGTAATATCTGGAACACACACCCTATCACCAAATCTCATAACTCCATTCTCGTCAATTCGGAATTCACCTCCTTGACCTTGGTTGATCAATGTCAATTTATCAACTAAACCAACATCGGATTTCTGTCCATTTTGAATCTCAACCAAAATACCACTAGTCAGCTTCAACATACCCAATTTAACACTATCAGAAGTAGTCTCGCATACCAAACTCAAGTCTCTGAATTGCTCAACCAAATCCAATTCACGAATCATCAGCATAGACATATGCAAGGACTTCCTACTCAATGCATCTGCAACAACGTTTGCCTTACCAGGGTGGTAATTCAAACCAAAATCATAATCCTTGAGAAATTCTAACCACCTTCTCTGCCTCATAATTAACTCTTTCTGATCGAAGAGATACTTCAAACTCTTATGATCACTGAATACCTCAAATCGAGAACCATACAAATAATGCCTCCACAATTTCAAAACAAATACTACTACTGCCAGCTCTAGATCATGAGTCGGATAATTCTTTTCATGATCTTTCAATTGTCTTGAAGCATAAGCCACAACCTTCTTATCTTGAATTAAAACACCACTTAATCCCATCAACGACGCATCACAATACACAACAAAAGATTATGCCGGATTCGGTAAAATTATAATTGGAGCACTAATCCACCGCTTCTTCAACTCTTGGAATCCTTTCTCGCATTCAGAATCCCAAACGAACACTTGACCCTTCCTTGTCAACTTAGTCAACGACAAAGCTAACTTCGAAAATCCTTCAATGGACTTTCTGTAGTAACCTGAAAGACCAAGAAAAACTACGGATTTCAGAAGCATTCTTCGGCGTTTCCCACTGAGATACCGCTTCTACCTTCGTTGGATCAACAACAATACTATTCTTGGAAATCACATGGCCAAGAAAGCTTACTTCACTTAAACAGAATTCACACTTAGACAACTTCACATACAACTTCTTCTCTTTCAACAGTTCCAACACAATTCTAAGATGTTCTGCATGTTCTTCATCATTCTTTGAATAGATCAGAATGTCGTCAATAAATACCACCACAAACTTATCAAGATACAGATGAAATATTATGTTCATATACTCCATGAAAACACCAGGTGCATTAGTAACTCCAAACGACATAACAAAATATTCATAATGTCCATACCTCGTTCTAAATGCCGTTTTCTGAATATCATCCGTCTTCACACGAATCTGATGATATCCAGATCTCAAATCAATTTTACTAAATATACAAGCTCCAACCAGTTGATCCATCAAATCATCAATCCTCGACAATGGATATCGATTCTTGATCGTAACTTTGTTCAACTATCGGTAATCAACACACAGTCTCATTGGACCCTCTTTTTTCTTAACCAACAGCACAGGAGCACCGCACGACGAAACACTAGGCCGAATAAACTTCTTCTCAAGAAATTCTTCTAACTGCTTCTTCAATTCAGACAATTCAGATGCCCAAATGCGATAAGGTGCCATCGACACCGGATTAGTTCCAGGAATCAAATCTATAGAAAATTCCACTTCCCTCCCAGATGACAATTCACTAACATCTTCCGGAAACACTTCTGGGAATTCATTCACCACCTGCAGTTCATCACTCTTAGCTTTTCCTCTCACCTCCGTCGAGGAATACAATATAAACACTACCAAACCATCATTAACAACTGCACAACTCTGATCAGCCATCTTAATTCATTATCCTTATTAGAGTCTTCGTCAAATCATATGGTTCACAAGCTTCTACCAAACTTCATTCATATTCATCACTTTATGCCCCAATTAGATAGCAAGACAATTATATACCATCCAATATAATTTTGTCTACTATCAATAAGAGATTAAGGGTGATCAAGTCCTCAATTTGTCAATAGCCACCCGTAATCATACTGGAGTATAAATCATCATTACCAACACTTTTTGTTATCAGAATCGTACTCACCTTTTTGCACTTCCAGCTATGACTCACGGTCCAAACGATTCCAACAACTCTAACCACTCTTGCACTATCTTCTCAAGCAGTACCTCGTACCAATGACTTACAATCGGAACATATCTGGGAAGCATCTCTTCTCCCCCACTTAGTTTCACACTACTCCTGCAATAAGCAATCAGAAAAGCAACAAGTACCGACAGTGTTTTACACACTTGTCGTGTACAAAAGGGTAATGACATTAAGACACTGGTCACACGATCGACTATGCTCTGATACCACTATTGTAACACCCTTTCTAAATAACCCGCGAATAAATTGAATTAAATCAGAGTAACATGGAAAAACAGGGATGTCACAATTAAAGCTAAATACAAAAGCCTCAACCTCAAACAATAATCATGATTAACTGAAGGAAATTATTAAAATAGAATATTCAAATCAATATCATGTCCTACACATCAGAAAATATCACAAAACCGGAATAATCTTAATTCATAAGTATTCCCAACATAAATTAAAACAATGGAGTATAAAACAAAACTCATCATCCAAACGTTTCCCCCAGTGTTACAACTATCAGAGCATGACACTGACACACGCGGATAAAATACGACACAACTCTTTAAGCTATCCTCACTGACTCCTGAGCTGCTAACTTTAATCTGAAATCATTAAAGTAAGGGAGAGATCTCTATTCAATATAGAACGCATTATATGTTTTTAAATACAACAGAACAATTCAATATATTAGTTCACTATCATTAACATAATCATAATTCAGTTCACAAATGCATTTCACACCAATCATTATGCAAAATAAAAATCAATGAAATTATAACACTGGAAACCATCCTAGCATGTTACAATTCCATATGCAACACAGACTCTATGCATGTGGTACCAAACGTGAACCAAGTCCACACCCTGTTCCGTTACACCTCGGAAAATAGCGTCAATCAATTATTCGCCCATATACCACTGGGTCAAGAATCTAGCCTCACCACCACTATCCATTGGGTACGGTTATTGGCTCTGCAAGTTCAATTCTACACAATGGGAATGAACCATCACCAAAATGCTTATGCATGCATAATAAAAGCATGCAACATCCAATCAACGGAATATGATCACAACATGATTCCACATAATGCCAACACCAATATATCACATGATAACAATTCAATCATAATGGATAGCAGGCACAAAACGTAAGTAGTAGTTCTCATCCACTAAATCAGAACAATTTACCACCAATTCTCCATCGTCCCTAAACTACCAAAGTTTACAAAAAATCGGGGATTCGACTCTTTTTAAAATAGTTTTCATAAAACAATATTTTTCTTATTTAATAAGATAGTATTTTTAATTTAAGAAATACTGCCGAAAACGGCACTCGAATCGGAGTTACGGTTTGGAAAATATGAATTTTAAAGTTTTAAGTATTTTGAAGTTCAACACAGTGGTAACTTGCCTCCAGAACCCGGTTCCCACCTTCTCAAAACACGCCTGAATTTTTATGGGAACCGTTCCTCCATACTGGGAACCGGTTCCCATAAGGAAAATGGAATTTCTTTACAAATTTTTAACTGGGAACCCGGTTCCTCCCCAGGAGTAACCGGATCCCAGAAGCCCAGAAACCCTCTCTTAAGCAATCAACCCAAGCTAGGGTTTTGCCATTATCAAGTCAATATGGATATCCAATGATTTAGGTGGTCATCATACCTCATCATATGTTTCAAAGAATCACCATGTCAAGTTTCAAGCCTTACAAGTCAAGTTTGCTCAGTCAATTGCTCAGATGGTTGAAAATCAGCTGTATTGGACAAAAAGTCAACTGTGGTCAACATACAGTCAAACTTCATAATTTTTGGTCAACACCAATATTTTGAAGTGATATTCACCATTTGATCAAGGATTGATCATGATTCCTCAAGAAAAGTCAAGATTTGATCCAAAGTCAAAGTTTCTGAATTAGGCTTTCTCAGACAAAAGTCAACAGAACTTTGACCGGACATAACTTTCACATACTTTATCAAAAAAATTTCCACCACAACTCATTTTGAAGAAAATTAAATTCTCTACAACTTCATGTCTCACAAGCTTGGACAGAAAATGCTTCATTTGAAAGTTATGGATCAAGACATTACAGGTCTTTTTAAAAGTCAACAAAAAGTCAACTTTTTGTAAAGAAGTGTTCATGAGCATGGAAACTTTAATGAATATGAAACCAAAAGGGCTGCTTAGGAGACATCTTGAGCTTTCTAAAAAGTCCAAGAACACCCCAAAATGCCAAAAATTGAGCATGATACACATTGTCCAAGTTGAGCATTTTTGAGGAGGTGCACAAGGAGAAATACTTGAGAAAATAAAAAAATTTCCAAATGCGCCTAACTTTTCTTGATTCAAACATGTTCCTTATCTGAATTGGAACCTCCAAGCTCAAGGCCACGTTTTTATCTTTTATTTTTTATTTATTTTGGATTTTTATTTATTTAAAACCAATTTAATTAAAATAAAAGATATGATATCAAAAATTAAGTGCAAGATGGATTTTCTCTCATCCTTGTGGTCCAAGCAAGCCATTTAATCTGATTATTTCGAAATAATTGAGATTGGAAACTTGATTTGATTGAAATTGGCTCAAAAAGGAAATATTTGGTTTGATTCCAAATCAAATAATTTTTCATTGATTGGCATGATATTTTCTTACAATTCTTGACCTAATTCATTACAATATAAATACATGATGATTCTACATGTACAAGGGACAAAATCCTGGCCTCCAAGAACCCTAAACAAGCTTCAAAAAACGTGTGTTCTAAGCTACCTAGCAGCCAAGGATTTGCATCAATTCAAGCCAAACAAAGGTTGCCAATCAATTTCTTGGTGTTTTCTGAAGCTAACCGAATCATCACCAAGCCTTGAAACGTCCAGAATCCAGAAAGCACAATCACGGTTTGCACACTTTGAACTCAAATTCGTTTTCATACTTTTATGCATATTCAATTGAATTTGACCATGTCTTTGTATTTGTGATGAAGCTTCAAAGCTTTCTGCATAGTTTAATTGAATTTTAAGTCCAGGAATATCGTTTTACCATTTCTAGGGTTTGAGAGCTCTGATTGGGGTTTTCTTATTTAGGACAAATTGGAAAGAACCAAGGGCATCATTGTGTTTAGAACCTTATTTCCAGTTGATCCATGGCCTCATTTTTCATTTATATTGCATATTTCGTGATGTTTTGATTTACAGGGATTCAGCTATAGAAGCCATCTGTAGGTAAAAACCGTGGCTATAGGTTTAAAAATTCAAATAGGGAAGAAGACCCCTACGCGCGTTTTTTGATTAAATGGTTCCCCAAAATCAATTTCCTTTGTATTCTTTCAGTTTCATATATCTAACACCAAAACAGGTTGGCTCAGATGGTAGAGGCAGCGCGCGTTTCTCTCAGAAGGCACGGGTTCGAACCCTGCCTTTTCCCAGAAATTCTAATCTTTTTGATATTTCGCCTGCCACGGCCTCAAGTGCTTACTCGACCCCCAGTAACGCTCCGTAAGCTCCACTGATCTCATTATAAAGCGCCACGCCTCAGAAGCTCCAGCTTCTGGATCCGTCATCAGCAGAAAGCCCCAAAAAGTCCAATTTCCGGGCACCTCCAGAGCAGAAAGCCCCATAAATTCCAATTTCTAGGCGTCTCCAACGCAGAAACCCCAGAAGTTCCAAGTTCTGGGTGCCTCCAGCAAGAAATTGCCTAGAAGCTCCAGCTTGTTGGATGACTTCTTCCATAAGCGCTTCAACACTTGCATTATTTTTCTTTTTTTTTTTTTTTTTTCTTATTTATTAATTAATTAAAAAAATTAGTAATCAGGTTAAATAATTAGGATTAATTAGACAACTTCCACTAATTTTTTTCTTTTATTTTAATTAATTATTTTAGAGTTAGTATTAGCTAATATTTCTTTAAACTGGTTAAAATCAATTAGACTTAGGATTATTTTTTACATCTCAAAAAAGTCCAAAAATATTAGGACTAGTTTTCTTTTCCGTTATTTACTTTCTCGCATTTTTTCCCAATATTATGTAATTGCTCATGGGATGTAATAGTTTTAATTAGGTTTTACTTTCTGCACTCCTATATTATGTAACTGCCCCAAAGCCATGTAATAACGTAGGATTTACTTTCTGCACTTATAAACTGCTAGTAAATTAGGCGTGTATGGCAAGATAAAATTAACATAGCTAACTCTAATCACAAGATAAATTATCTGAACTCAACACACTCTTTTCACACATGCACCCCCTAGGGTAATCTCTCTCGTTGCCTTTCGAATAAATGGTCAAGTCCCTCGAACGTAGAGGTATCCTAGCACCGTTGCCTACAAACATATCATCATAGTCCCTTCAAATCAAAGATCATAGTCCCTCGATGACCCTTAATGTTGCCTACGAATACATGATCTAGTCCCTCGATTGTTGCCTACGAAAAGTGATGATCGTCCCTACGAATGTGCTAGGATATTCCTACAAGTTGCCTTCTATGACCATCCGATGTCCCTTCGAATGTCTCTTCACATCCAACGAATAGGGTTACCTACCAACTAATGGTATGGATAGCGCTATTCTAAAGGAAAGTAAAATAACACGCAAACGACCGTTCTGAGTAGGTAATAGACTCTTAATCGCTTGCTCTATCAAAATATCCTTTTTTTACACCTCACACTTTTACAAAGTTAAAACACTTTTCTAGAACGAAACATTTCCGAACACTTCGTATACATTCCAGCGTGAATCATTACGAAGTCAAAGCGAAATGCCTTTTTCAAAACATTTTCAAACACACACAGAAAGCAGATTTAAAAGTGAGCTAAAGCAATTAAGAGCCCGTAGATAATTACGGATGGAAAGGGTGCTAATACCTTCCCTTTTCATAATCATATACCTTACTCAGAATCTAACAAAGGTCTTTTCCTGTTCTTTTCACCTTCCCTTAATTGGATAAAGGAAAAGTCGGTGGCGACTCTTACTATTCGCAACATTTATGATCAAACGCAAAACAATCCAAAGTCAGTTCTCCCACTGTATTACAATGAGGTTTTGTGGTCGTATCACACACTGTTCATTCAACGACTCGGGAGACACCTTTCAAAATGGTTTTTGGTGCTGATGCCATGATCCCGGTGGAGGTCACTTTACCATCGTGGAGACGAGAAAATTTTGAGGAAGGGGTTAACAATCATGGATTGGATGTTGAATTCGATCTTGTGGAAGAGAGGAGGAACGCCACACATGTAAGAGAAATTCCTGCTAAATAGATGATGGCGCGGAGTTTCAATTTAAAGGTGAAGCAACATGGATTTGAAGTTGGTGATTTGGTACTTAAGAGGATAACGGATTTGACCAAAAAAGTAAAGTTGTTTCCTAATTGGGAGGGCTCGTTTCGGGTATTGGAGAAGCTACACAACGGAGCTTACAAGCTAGAGACACTGGAGGGTACAAAGATACCTAGGACTTGGAATGTAGCTAGTCTTAAGATGTATTTCAGTTAAATTATATGTTATGTAAGAATAATGCTGTACTCTTTTCCCTAGGCAAGGGCCAGAGTTTTTAATGAGGCACCTTAAAATTATAATCTAGTTTGTAAAAAGTCAGAATGAATATAAATTTATGGGGTGCTACACCTTGCCATAAGTTACAACCTCGTCAAGGCTCTGTTCTGACTCAGTTCAACCTACTAGGGGCTCTGTACCAAAACAAAGGTTTCAACCTCGCCAAGGCTTTGTTCCGACTCGGTTCAACTTGCTAGGGGCTCTGTACCAAAACAAAGGTTTCAACCTTGTCAAGGCTCTGTTTCGACTCAGTTTAACCTGCTAGGGGCTCTGTACCAAAACAAAGGTTTCAGCCTCGCCAAGGCTCTGTTCCGACTCGGTTCAACCTGCTAGGGGCTCTGTACCAAAACAAAGGTTTCAACCTCGCCAAGGCTTTGTTACGACTCGGTTCAACCTGCTAGGGGCTCTGTACCAAAACAAAGGTTTCAACCTTGCCAAGGCTCTGTTCTGACTCGGTTTAACCTGCTAGGGGCTCTGTACCAAAACAAAGGTTTCAACCTCGCCAAGGCTCTATTCCGACTCGGTTCAACCTGCTAGGGACTCTGTACCAAAACAAAGGTTTCAACCTCGCCAAGGCTCTATTTCTGATTCGGAACAACCTGCTAGGGGATCTGTACCAAAGCCTTGGTTCAAAGATGATTCGCTTTAGCCTGTTTAGGCAAAGTCCGGCTTGAAGCCACAACTCAGCTAAAAGGCTTGGAGGTTTTGTCTACGTGAATAGAGGGTCATGTTTTTTAAAGTCTTCATGGTTTAAGTAAAGAACCATTTGGCTTGAGGGGCTAATAATATAGCATAATTCTGTTCATGAAGTTAAAATCCTAATTCATATAGGCAAGCATTTTTTGGAAAGCGTAAAATATGCAGTATTAAAATAAAGCCCATAGGGCAACTGTTAGGAAATTTTACAAAATACATCCTTCAAAAGGGATGACTAACTGATGACTAAAAAAGGGAAGAATTAAGCGTTGAGGTGAGAAGTGTCCACGACAATTATTTCTTTGCTTAGTGTGGCATCACTATCACCATCATCAACTTCCACTAGCTTCCCATCCACAATAGATTTGAAGAAATCAACCTCCGAGATGTCAAGATCTGGGTATAGGCAAGTAACTTGAGCCTTTGCTCGATCAAAAGCCATATCTCCGGCATTCAGCACATCCATCCGAGATTTATCCATAACTTCTTTTAGTTCGGAGCAGGTTTTCTCTGAGATCTGAAGCTTGTTGGACTGCTCGTCAGCCGAGGTCTTCATCAAGGAACGTTCTTCCTCCAAATTCCGAAGCTTTGGTCTTAAAGTAGGAATTAGCCTCGTTAAGGGATTTCTCATTTTTCAGCTAATCTTTTGACTTCCTGCTCCAATTTAGAATTCTTCTTTTCTGCATCATCACCAGATTCGAAGAGGCCTCGAGTCAGCACGACACATCTCATCAAATATGAGCTTAAGTGTTGTGTGATATTCTGAGGGCCTAAACTTTTCAGTTTGTTCACATCCTCCGAGGCATTAAGATGATCGTACCAAAATCTGATACCATCAAAGTCGGTGGACCAGAACTTGTTTTTGGATGAGGGTTGGTTTGAACTATTGCCAGGTTCTTTCAACAAAGTGGAAACTTCCCAGTCTGATTGATTTGCTTCATTTTCCATTACGGTTTTTAGCTTTTTTGGGGCTTTTTCACCAGTTGGCTCGGCGTCGGAAGGACGTTTGACTGGAGTGGTTGATACCACTACAGTTTCCAGCGCACCCGCTTTAGATGTTGTGCTTTTCTTCTTTTTTGGTGCCCGGATTTCAAGTCCGACCAGGTTGGACTTGGTCTCGGAAGGACCGCCAACATTTATCAGAGCAGTACGAGCCGCTGCCATCAATCTCTTCTACTCTTTCACAGACATGTCATTCATTTTGTCTGCAATCAAAGGAGTTAACGAAGAAATTAGTTAAATGAGGTAAAACCTAATGAAAGACGCTTTGTAAAAGGAGGCTTACCTAGGAAGTCGGGAATTTCATTTTGGGGTAATGTTAATAAATCCCTAACTCTGATTGGCCGGAAGAAATCTAAAACCCCCAGAGATAGGGTCTCAGATTCGCTCAAGCTGTCATAGTTAAATCCAGATATGGGTAGTGGGTTACTTGTCCAGTATAGAAGAAATTTGTGGTGCCCGTCAGCACCGTAGATAATCTGTGGACACCGGGACCACATCTAACCCAGAAGAAATGTTCCTTATAGCCCTTAAAGTTGGATATGTAGGCTTGAAGGAAGCTTCTCTTTGGGATACCGCTGATGGCAACCCAACTTTCGGAGTCCGCGCTCTTTATTTCGAGGAAGGAGAAGAATAATCCTATCGTGGGGGTTATCATTAGAGCTCTGTAAATTAGTTCAAATGCTCTTATAAATCCCCAACTGTTGGGACAGAGTTGGGAGGGGGATACATTCATTGTTCGTAATATGTCAGTTTCAAAGTCAGTGAAAGGGAATTGAATATTCAACTCCTCTACGACTCCATCATAGAAGTAGAACCATTCAGGGTTTACCCTTTAGGTGACATGCACGCTTTCCCATCATAGGTTCCGTGATTACGCCTTCATTCCCCGTATAGGAAATATTCCAGAGAGATCGCAGGGTTGAGATTTCCATGTCTTTAATCAAGCTTTGTTTGAAGCCTAGGGCTTCTCCTTTGAGTAGGTTGCTGGTTTCCATTAAGATCTCCACAGAACCTGAAGAGTCAGGGTCAGAATCACTATCAGAGGTTAGAACTTCAGAGTCAATCTTGTTCATAACCCTCTCTAGTTCCTCTACCCCTAGAGCATCTCTCATGTCTTGCATGCATTCCTCCCACAAGATTCTACGCTCCTCACTACTTAAGTGTTTTCTATGCCCTAGTTTGTCACACTCTCTAATGATCACCATCCTATGTATAAAATAAAGAGGAAGAATAAAGAGGGGAATACCTGATTGTGAGATCGAAAGGCTTGAGAGGATTTGAAGTGAGTAAAGCGGCGACAAGGTTTGCAGAGAAGGACAAATAAGGAAGTAGGATTTGAAAGGGAAATGACAGGTTATAAAGGGTGAGAATGAGGAGGAAACGTGTAGGAAGTTAAAACCCACTAGGCGGTAATCATTGCGCCTATGTGGGTGATTGTTTAGTGGAATTGGAGAGTGTGGTTCACGCGCCTGGAGGTCGGCTCAGCCAACGTATATCTCGACTTCAATTTATGGTTTTCAATTTTTATCGACCATAGGACTTCAAGACATGAAATCATATGTTCGAGGGGCTTGTGATCATGCATAAAATCTGAGCCAAGATATGAAGTCGGAAGGGATTTGAATGGGTTCGAGAATCATCCTGGATGGAGGGTATGTAGTAAGAGTCCGAGAAGGTTCCCGAGTGGAGAGGGGAGAGATTGAGTATGGATCGGGTATATGTCCCGACCATCCGTCCTGGGATTCAACTCGGCTAGAGTTCGGATGTTATGAATGAGTTCGGGTAACTGATATATTGATCCCAGCGGCGTACGTTACATTAAGAGGCTATCATTGCCTGAAACGGCTGACGCTTCACATTCCTAATACAATTAATGAGCTAGAAGCCGCTACTGATAGGAGAAAAGGAGACTCATGAAGTCATTCGTATATATAGGGCTCCTGCCGGTGGGATAAGCAAGACAATCTTAAGCTTGGAGTTCAAGATAACATACTTGAGCCCAAATCCCTAAATACAATCACTAAGGTTTTTCCTGCAAGAACAAATATAAATTACTAATTTAAAGTTTACACCAACACTTATTTATATTTATATATTAATAAAAATAAGTTGCCGATATTTATAAAATAATAATTTTTATCACTACTAGAAATACTTGGATTTCCTATGGATTTACCTGTTGATTTGAGCTAAAATTCTTCAAGAAACATGTTTCCTGTAGTTTATGCTCCCTAGCTAAAACCTTTGTGGGTATTAAGTACTGCGAGAAGATCCACAGAAAAATCTCCAGGAAATAATCCGCAGGTAAGTTCGCAGAAAATAATCTGCAACAAATTTTCCACAGAGAATTTCTATCTCAACTTAAATGAATTTTTATTTTTAAAACATTATAATTATATATTAAAATAACCATAATATAAAAACAAAAATTTAATTTTAAATGATTTAAATTTAAATAAAACAAATCAAATTCGGAAAACAACATGTTACTATAAATGCTGCTACAAAGTTTGTAACAAGTTCTTACATAGTCACATTACTAAAAATGACTCAATATTATGGATATTCGTTTAAACAATCAAGTGAGAGCTTTCCTATCAAAGAAATTGAGGTTCCTAAGGATGTTGGTAATATGTCAGAGTCTTGGTTAAATAAAACCAAGAAATCTGGATATGTTAGGAATAACATCTCCATATTTAAACCTTCTGGAGGAACATTTGGAGCTAAGAAAATTAGGCTTACGAATTTGAATCCTGAAAAGATAGAAAAGATATAAGTTGTTGTTGAAGAGCTAATGGAATATAGTGATTCATGTGAATATGAGTAAGATGAGGATTATTTGCATTGAATTTTAATTTAAGAAGTTGAATTGTAGAGCCTTTTCATGACAATTAAAGGCTTGGTCGCAAATCTATTAGGTCAATTTATTGGAATTTATTGGATCTATAAACGCTTCATATCCCCTCAATAATTATGTATAATAACTAATCATATGACTGTTCATCTTTTGATGTTGATGTAATTGTTGTACTTATGATTTGATTATGTATGTACTAACATACTAACCTCTGCAAGACTGACCTTTAGCTGCTATTTTGAAGAACTAATTCATTTCCAAATTATGGGGAAAAGGAGAGTAATGATATGGTGTGTGAATATTTGTCAGTGGAATGACTAATAGGTAATTGTTTAATACTGACCATCTCATAAGCACTAATGACGTGCTAACATGATGGAGCCTCAAGCAAGACACATGGCCTCTTTAGTGAGCTTTTGCGTTAGTAGTATTTTGCATATCCTAATATAAGCTACTGACAGTTTGTGTTATGCATGACTAAGTATGTGAATGATTACATGCTAATAATTGTTAGTAGGTACAATTGTATACTACTAATTATGTGCTTACATTGTTCATGTATGACTAAGTATGTGAATGATTGCATGATTGATTTTCTATTTCGTTAGGAGCAACTAAATGGATAATGTGTATGCATCTTATTGTCAATATTATTTCTTTTGATTTCTGATTATGTTGTTAGTGCTCAACTTTTATAATTGAAAGATATTTGATAATGATGATTATATGCAATGGTAATACACTAATTCTATTGGTTGTCACTTGTTCTAGTTTGAATGCGTGCATATCTTGAAGAGTTGTTTTGCCAAAATTTTCCAAAGGGTAGATTGTAGTTCCTTTTGAATTGGCCCTTTGGATTTACTGCATTTTTTCAAAACAAAACAACAAAATTGGGAGGTGTTCATAGTGTTCGAGATTAATTTATCTTGCTTAATGTGTATGGATGTGCAAAAGGGGCACATGCTGAACACAATGTCCTAGCATGTTGGTACGCATATGGGCCTTGCGAAACATATCCTTGATGTTGCATTTTTTTAAGACTTTTCGCTCAAAGATGGGAGTAGATTTTATTGCTATTGGTTTAGCATTATGATTTGGTGATTTGTTTGATAGTTGGTAGAATATCACTTAATATTTAAATGAAGATTTAAATTTGATTTTAAATTTAAAAAAATCATATCTTGTTGGAGAAAGTTATGAAATAAATAATATCCAACAAATTCTGTATTATTTCTGGATTAAATCAAATCAAATATCCATGAAGAAAAGACCATATTCTATATAAGGAGATCAAATATACATTGGAATTCAAACATTCATATTGAAGATTTTAGAGTGTCAGGTTTACAAAAGTCTAAGTTATTTTATGTACACAACACTATGCTTCAGTAACTTAACATAGTTGTAGGTTTGTCTAGTTGAGTTGTAAGATTCAACATCACTTATAATTTTGATTGAAGTTTATCACTAGGGTATAGTGATTGAAACCCAAACACTACGAGTTAGTGTTTTAGAGAAAAGAAAGTGAAAGGGTGTCTCATATTTAGGAGAGTCCTAAATAGAAAGTCATTGGGTAGTGCTAGGAAGATGCATTGAACAACATAGGGTTTGTTGTTGCTCGAAAGACTAATTGTACTAAACTACTACTAATGAATTTATTTTAATGGGTTGGAAGTCAACCCTCCAAATATAGGTGCAGGTTGCATCAAATTGAGTTTCCAATTGGTTGTGATATTTATTATTTTTATGCTTCATCATCTTGTACAAGTAAGCTATGGTGATTCTGGTTTATCTTATTAAACCAGTTTCCAAGACGTCGTTTGACAATTGATTGATCCCCTATTTGTACGTGATTTTTAGGCAGAATAGACCTTACAATGGATTGCACCAAAACAATAATCAATTTCACACATTGTAACCACCATAAAATGAGTTCCATAACTTTGTTTGGGGCGTGGTCGAATGCATTGGTAAGAAAGTTCAATGCTCTATCTTATGGTGAATTAAAATTATGCTTGTATGTATCATTACTAGCATAAAGTTTGTAATTTATGAAACCTAGTTGGGGTTATTTGTGATGTGATAACATGATTGAATGTATTATTTATGATTAATCATTACTAAGTTATCATGTAAAGTCCTACTTGGATTACTAAGTGTAGAGTTGTGTAATACTATGAATGATGTCAAATTATGTATATAGACCATGTTTTACTACTTCATTTGTGGTATGTGAATTACAATGAAATGGCACGAGTCGAGCCAAAATGTAATTAATTTTTTGATGTTCATCGTATTAAACAACTATTGGTGTGCGAGTAACGTCTAAGATAACCGATAAAAGCAATTGGAGACTCACTAGATGTGATTTCGGTATATGAAACCCTATTAGGTTATAAGAACACATTCTCACTCTCGAGGAAGTCGACTGTTCAATCGACAACGAATAATAGAGTAAGACTCTAGAGTAATCATATAGTTTACGTAAAAACCCTAATGATGTGTGTGTATTCTTTCCTAATGAGTAATCATTGGTAAATGAGTGAGCCATAGGATTATTAAATAATTCGACGGTGAGAAATTCCAAAAGTGAGAACATTTAAATCTTCAATAGAAATCAATGTAAATCTAATGAGATAATAAAATCGATAAGTGACAATTTGATTATTGTATCTTGGCTAATTTGTGGTTCGAAAAGCATGAGTGTATGACCCCAAAAGTAGGAAGGTAGGAGACCTCTACATACCGTCTTATCAGGGCATGATCCTGATACCAAGGAGGCATGTAATATTGGATATCGTCTTGGTGGACATGGTCTCATGCTAATGGGACAGTAACTTCCGTAAGAACCCACCTTGAGGGAATCAAATTAGTTGTTGTCGATTCGACTCAACATAAACGAAATTTGTAGCTTTAGTTGTTCTGCATGCCAAGAATAAGTAGGAAATTGTCTTTCACTTTTGTGTGAAGCTAAATGTTCCGATATTTAGTTTTATGCATAACACATGAGAATAGTGCTAGTGTGACACGAAAAAAAGATAATGCACCCTATAGAGTCGATTGGACCCATAAGATAGTGAACTCCACTAAGATATAATTATCTCACCGTAATTATGTTGTTGTGTTTTAAGAATCCCGAGGAAAGATTAATGAATGGCAAGAAGACCTAGTTGTCTTTTGTTCACTTTTTGCGATGTATTCTCTAATTAGTTTTATTAGACATTCATTGTATTAGTTCTTATGTACTATGTCATATATGTAAATTAATACATTTTCTAACATCGTTTAGATGGTGATTATACTCAATACCAAATTTAATGTTTCGAGTAATGTAGATCAAGATGGGTATTTCTTGGGGGGTTGCATTGTATCTTGGTAGTACCTAAACTCCAACATACTTCTCAGATGAATTTTCCTTTCAAGAGAAAGAAGATAAGTTTTATAGAAACTTCTTTGTCAAGAATTTATCTCTATCTCACTTTATGGATAAGAATATTCACAAAAAGTTGGAATTCTTTGATGCTTTCATCTAGACAAATCTGAAGAATTTCAGGTGCAACTCGCCTGGAGCGATGTTTCCGAAATTGACAAAGATGTTTTATGCTCATCTTAAATTTAAAGACGGAATCTTCATATAAAGGGTATGTAAGTAAGAAATTTCTATCATTGGAAGAGTTTTCTGCCATCTGTAATATTTTGTGCTCCGACTTTCTCTACAAACTGAAGGATCCATAAACAATTGAATATTTTGTTTATCTCTATCACTATGAATATCTTACATCTAATCCAATCAAGAGTCACATATTTCCCCTCGCTGCTACATACTTGCATCCACAAATTTGTCTCATATACTATTTGGCAACCCTTATTCTCATAGCAAGAAAGTTAAATCTCGGGCAAGTCTCTAAACCTAATGGTGTATTGACTTGGTACTAAATAACATAGAAACTGATTGGGATAGTAAGGTGATATATCGTATGATAGAGTACCAAAGATAAGGGAATGAATGGCTACCATATGGTTACTTGATTATGAAAGTTAAAGAACATGTTGGATTTAATTTATAATAGAATGAGTCAATGGAAAACTCAATAAAAGTAGGGAGACATTGCATAATTTAGATGCAATATGAAAACAATAATGGGGGTCCTAGTGCAGAATGACTCATGCACAATGGGAGATTCTAAGCATTAAGAAGCTCTAACTAAACATCAAGAAGGTCCATTAAATCTAGATGATTATGACTATGAGATTCCTCATAAACCTTTAGGCTAGAACCGTAAAACAGATAAATGCTAAAGTTAATAATTTGGCTCGCAAGCTTGTTGAAATTGGAACATCTCCGCCTCTTGGGACTTTTGATGATCATGATGATGACACTCAATAGTTTTTTTTTGCTTGGTTGCTTATCGTTTGTTTTCTTTTTTGCTTTATTTTCTCGTCTCTTAATAGTTTGCCTTTGTAAGTATTTCATTTATGAATGATTAATGTTTGAATTAAATTTTTCATCCTTCATATATTACTTTATGGTCAATATTTAAAAAAATTATTGTTTGCTTTTAAATGCTATCCACCTTTTTATTCTAATCTATGTGATTGTGCTATTTATATACCCTCCTTTTTTATAATACCAAATGGTAAGAATTATACTCTTAAGAGGAGTATAGTATACTCTTTCTATATGTGGGGAGGGGGGGGGGGGTTTAACCACTACAAATATTTATCTATATTTTCTATGTTTACCACCTACTTGAGAGATGCACAATCATCATAAAAAGGGGGAAATTTGAATTTATGTGCTTGTAGGTATAAACATTTAGTTGGTTTTTATAATGAAAATCAATGACATTTGTCCAGTGGCTTCTTAAATAAGACAACTCCATTAGTCAAACTGATCTTATATGTTAATAATATTCCCTGAAAAATAGAAAAAGGGGAATTGATATCAACTATCCAGTATTTCCTTATGATGTCATTTGATCAAGAAGAAGATATATCAAGCCTTATCAGTTAGATTATTCAAATATCCAATGATCCATATGAAATAAGCAAAGTCAAGGCCAAGTTTTGAATTTATGGTCAAAGGTTCATATGAATTCAAAAATCTTAAGTACAAATCCAAGCATAGGAAGAGAAATCCGAGATTTAAGTCCAATAGTCCAAAGTCTCCAAGTATAGGATAGTAGCACAAACTCCATATGAGAACCATTAAGAATTTTTTTTAGGGTTTTGATTATTTATTAATGTTTTTGGTCTTTTGAAAGCAATAAAGCATAAGATAACAAATGATCAAAAGAAAAAATAAAGATGACAAGAATGTAAATGACCTGAAGTATAAATGATTTGAAATATTAATGGCATAAAATTAAATGACATTAATGTAAAGTGCATAAAGTAAAAGTTAGCCCAACTAATATAGTCAATGTTAGTATTAGAAGTTAATCAATCGATTCGGGACAGTTTAACGATATGTTAAGAAATCATAATTAGACTTATGTAGAAGTCACACCTTTGTGAGACCAGTCAAAATCAATTTATGTGTCATACATGTTAGAGAAATGACACAAAGTCATTCTCCTAAAACATGTAACACAAGTGAAAACAAAAATCATGAAGAAGAAGTAGAAAGAGATAATCGAGCACTAAGGCAGGGGGATTGGATCATTACTTCAACCAATCTTTTTTATGATACCTTGAGACAAACTTATCATCAATCTAAAGTACCAAAAATTATCAAATGATCATTTAATGATAGAATTTTGACTAAAAAATATTTTAAAATGATGGATAGTTAATTATTTATAGATAATTAAAAAGAAAATAAAGGAAAAATAGGAAACAATTCTAACAAACATTTTTTAAATAAATTAACTTTATATTAATTCAAAAAAAAAATTAAAACAAGACGAACTAAAAAGAACACATTACATCATTAATCTAGCTAGATGTGTTCTTAACTTGATTATATATACACCATCTATACACTATTTTATCTATAATCTTCCCCACAATTTTAGTGTTGTCTACATGATTTCTAAAACATGTTTCATTTATGTGTTTCCATATTCTATAAATTGCTTCAATTGTAGCCAATTTAATAAGACTGGTTTTATAACTTTTGCTTTTGCTCTGCTCAGTAATCCATTTCAGCTAATTATTGCAAGCATGGAGATCTTGGACGGAGTTTGTCCCAACTGTTCCACAACATTGTAGTCACTCTTCTTGATGATCTTCAGAATTTCCTCCATTTCTTGTTTGGAGGTATCTTCAGTAACTTCCTTTGGTACTTCCTCGAAAGGTGACGAGTCACCGGGTTCTTTCCCTAGCTTGAGGAATGGGTTGAATGAATGCGAGCTGGAGTCGCGTTGTCTTCTGAGGAGAGATATCTGAGAGAAACCTTCCGGCTCGTCACCTTACTTGATCCGTGATGTTGTCAATGTCGGAATGGTAGCTTCAACTGTAAGGTCTTCAATGGTCAGAGGGTCTTTCTTGACGCCATGATAGTAAACATCAGCCCCATAGTTCCAAGGGATAGCCTTGTCAAAGGAATATGGAACTGGTCCGGGAGAAGTAATGATGAGGTGCCATCCTAGGCACGTAATCGCAGAGGAAATCCTTATGGTGTTAACATCAGCACAATCTTCGGGAAATCGTCACCCCATCCGGCCTCCTTAATATCTTCAATAGAATCTTGTAGCTTTCAGAACAAGGTACTTCACCATGTAATCGTACTTTCCACTGGCGCCCCAAGGTATCCCACATGGTGCGATTTCGCTCACATCTTCGATCTTCAGACATATCTTCACACCACAGTGGTTTTAGAAATAGTATCTCACGGTTATCCATCATGCACGAACACGCCTTCTCAACCAGCACAACCATCGTGCGATGGGCACCAACGACAATCCTGGCATCCTGGTCGACACCGTAGCAAATTCTTCTTAATACCATCGAGGAATGTTCAAGTCATCTATGTTGAAAACATAAGTATCATCACCAACAAAGATTGGAACTCTTGTCATGGTTAGGCGAGGCGCTTGATCACATTCGAGTCTCAACAGAGGGTCAAACTCAACTGCTTAGCTTCAATCATGTCTTGAATCTTGTTCTGAGCCCAGCTTGTCGGTCGTGCCCCGGGCTGTTGAGTGGTAAGCACACTTAGCATTAGGATTGTATCTCGAGAGGAAGTGTTGACACCGAGGAGGATCCTCAAAGTAATCACCGCTTTCAACATGTGTTGCAAAGCTCATGCGACAAAGGCATGTTGATCTTCGTGAACTGCCTTCGTGGCGCTCGCCACGCTGTCTCTCACCGAGGTTGCCGATGTAGGATCGAGATCACAACCGCCCCACAGATCGAGCACGGTCGGTCTTGGCTCGCTTTTATGACCATACACAACATTAGTCTCTTTCTTACCACCAAAAGATCTCTTTCGGATTTGAAGATGTCTCTATCTGAATCTTTCCACTCTTGATACCAAATTTCAATCGCTCTCCGTCAATATCAACTCGGTGAATCCTATCAAGGGTTTCCAATCGATGATCAAGAACGGGCCGCTGTTCTATAAACATATCAACCAATTCCTATTGACAAGGGTGGTTGAACTCACCGCTGATCTCCATTTCGAGCATACCCTTAAACTTCTCATCACGACCCATAGACATGCTCAGTAGCATGCGATTGGGTGTCAATTCAACATTGTACTCATATTTCTCTAAAAGCATCCGCTAAGTTACCCGTGTACGGATACCATTCTCTAGTGATAATACCACTCCAACCGAGTTCCGGACAAACTCTCTTGAAAATAAGTGCATCCACAACTTTCATCATCATGGGGTGATCTTCAACATAGGACTTCAAATGCACGGACAAGACATGCCATCATACTTGGCAAAAGTTGAAACTTTGAATTTAGGGAGGAATCACCACACAGGGACAAGACTCGATCATCGAAACCCAACCCGGACATCTTCGTGTTTTCCACAAGATTCAAAGGTCTTCAAGTTGTTTGTACTTGTCATCTTCATCGAGTATTGCTATGGTCGAGCGATCTTCTCCTCCTTCTTAGGCTCACGCTGGTCATCTTCATTACCCTCGACACTCCCCTCATTCTTGACACTTCCTTCGAGAGCTCTATCCGACGACCCTCCTCGGGACCACCTTTGTAGGCCCTGCCCATGTCGAGAAGACCAACAACCTTCTTCTTTGTTCATGAGCTTCTTCGATCTTCTTGGCCTTGGACCAAACCGGTGAACATCTGTTGAACCGAGCATTCGAGCCCGAGATCTTTGACAGACTATTCGAGAGCCATTTCGCTAAAATAAATAGCGAGAGAATGAGAAACCAATCTTCAATGTACCGTGATGCAATGTTATGCTATGATATGCAATGTTTATGCGAATGCAATGCAATGTTTTCAAGGACCTTAGAGATTTAAATTTGTTAAACAAGCACGAACAAACATTTATTAGTTCTCTTTTATTAATTTTCTTTTAAGTACAAAAGATAGTTCAAAACAATAAAAGAAAACATATAAATCCGAGAGCTCTAAGTCTCCCATGGGCGCTTCCTCTTGTGTCGAGTAGGCGTTGATGTTCCGCCTCGTGAAGTAGCTTTGTCAACTCTAGTACCTTCTTCTCGCATAACATCGAGCTTCAAAGGTATCCTTTCTTCTTTAAGTGAATCCAAGATCTCTTCAAGTCTTCAAAATCAAGAGGCATGTCGGGATGGAGAACAATATAGGATTCGTCACCTATAGCAACAGTTCCATAATTACCGGTAGAAAGTGAATGGCATCATGAGGTTTCGAGCTCGAGCTCTCACCTATTTGAGGTAAGGTTCCCAAGGAATGGAGTTCGTGCCCCAAAGTCTTGGTATCGCCTCTTCTTTACCATGCCCCAAGCGTATAAACCTTCGCTTGCACTCGAGATCGTGATTGTAGTCGAACACAATATCTTGGAGAAGCATATCATGAGTACCATCTCTTCGAGCAAAACCAAACTGATGTAGAGCTAAAGAAGGGTTGTAAGTAATACCTCCCCTTATACCAAGTAGTGGTACATTAGGGAGTTCTCCACAACGCCAATGAATGTGAAATCCTTTTGAGAGAAAAGACCCAACGGATATCCGAGTGAGAGTGACATTAACCTTTGAGACCATCTCAACCTTTGTTCGCTCTTCAAAATCGATGGAGGAAGGTGAAATAAACCACCGGAAAGTAACGGTATGCAACACATGAGAGTTCCTTGTCTTTAGTAGTACGAGTGGAGAGAATGTAGATGTCTCCAAGTAAAGTAGGCACAGATCGCGTAAGAAACAACTTGATGGCGTTGACATCTATGAATCGATCCGAGTTAGGAAATAGAACCAAACCATAGATTAGCAAGGCCACAATATCTTCAAATGCATGAAACTCATAACTTTGAGGAATTCTCGGCTTTCTTAATTAAGAACGTGGAAAGTAAACCTTAACTCCACTTCGGTTTCCCAATTGGCTTCAATGTCCGAGCGCTTAAGATGGCGGATGCGATGTCTTCGCATTTAGGAACCTTTTCAAACCGGTGAATGGCATTTGGTCAAGAATAGGTACCCCAAGTAGCTTAGAGAACTCTTCCAAAGTAGGAACCAAGCGATAACTGGAATGTAAAGCAATGGTGTTTGGATCAAAGAACTGGAAAAGGACATGCATCATATCTTCTTCAAAACCGAGGTAACCAAATCAAGTAGATAACCATGTCTCTTGATGAACCGAGCATGATCGGAATTTCAAAACCAATTCTTTGGTGAGAAGGTATACCCATGAAGTTGATTCGGATAGTCTTTCTAGAAGCCATAATTCCCTACAAAACAGAAAGCAAAGATAAATCCCTAGGTCCTTGAAATAGTTAGAAATGAGATGCAATGAGAATGATGTCATGATGTCATGTTTAGCACACACAAATAATTCACACAATGAGCCTAGGTTTAAGGCTTGCATGAGGTATAGGTGATTACCCCACCAAAAGTTTGGGTTGGTTCATCTGTCCTATAATAGTAACGGGTTCTAGGAATCTCACATCATTGATCTTTCTCGAGGCGCTTATTTCAATACGACTACCAAGTGGTCGATCGAAAATATCCCAAAAGTCCGATCTCAATGAGCGTAGCATCGAGTATCAACCAACCTTAGTCTCACCAAAGCCGCCATCTCACTACCTTCTAATGGCTAAGATGGGTCAATTAAGGTTCTAAAAGTTTAGTTAGTGCTTGATGACACCACGCAGAAGCCAAATACTATCCTCAACTTGGAAATGAAGAGTATCGGACATCCAAAGTGTCACACTAACGTAGCATCATGTTGACCGCTTCGATATACATCTAACGGTCGCGACGATTTATTGCTACTTACCTAAAAGGAAACCCTGATCCGTGTAGATCCCCAACAATATAATACCCAAGCAACCCTTAAAGATAAAGCAAGCAAGTCAAACGTAGCAAAGAAAATGATCTAAAAATCCTTAAGGCATTCTCTCTTTGGGTGTTTCAACAGAGTCGCCAGATTACAATACGTGAACCGACTTTGTAGGTTTTGTATCGCAATGTGCGATAGCAAGAGTCGCCACCGACTTTCTTTTATCCAATTAAGGGAAGGTAAAAGTACGTAAAAGACCTTCGTTAGATTCTGAGTAAGGGAGAAGGTTATGAAAAGGAAGGTATTAGACCCTTTCCATCCGTAGTTATCTGGGCTCTTAGTTGCTTTAGATCACTTTAAATTGTGCTGTTTGACAAAATGTTAAAAGGCATTTACTTTGTAATGATTCACTTTGTAATGATACATGTGTTCTGAAATGTTTCATTTTGAAAAGAGTTTGAACTTTGACAAAAGTGTGAGGTGTGAAAAGTATTTTGATAGAGCAAGCAACTAAAAGTCTTATTACCTACTCGAATTGGTCATTTCGTTATTTACGCTCCTTAGAATAGCGCTATCCATACCATTAGTTGGTAGGTAACTCCATCTGCTTGATGTAAGCGGACATTCAAGGGACATCGGATGGTCATAGAAGGCAACTTGTAGAAGTATCCTAGCACATTCAAGGACTATCATCATTTTCGAGGCGACAATCGAGGTCAAGATCATGTATTCGGAGGCGACATCGTGGGTCTATGATCTTTGTATCGAAGGGACTATGATGATTTGTTTTGAAGGCAGCATGCTAATACCTCTACGCTCGAGGACTTGACCATATTTGGATTCGTAAAGGCAACGAGAGAATTACCCTAAGGGGTGTGTGAAAGAGTGTGTTGATTTCGTATTTTATCTTGAAATTAGAGTGAGCTATGTTCAATTTTATCTTGCCATACACGCCTAATTACTAACAGCTTATAAGATGCGGAAAGATAAATCCTACGCTATTACATGGCTTTGGGCGTATACATAATTTAAAATGCGAAAATAAAACCCTAATTAAGCTATTACATCCCATAAGCATATTAAAAAAGAAAACAAAAAAGAAATCGTCCAAACGGATAACCTGTGAAAAGATGAGAAATCGAAAACGAGGAAATCGAATAAGAGGAAAATGTTAGCAAAAATGATAATTTTTAAATGAGAAAATATTTCATGCTGGAAATAACATTAATATGCTAAAATAATTTTTGGGATTTTTTGGAGGTAATTTAATAATTAAAAAACAATTAAAAGTGATTTAAATGATAAATTAGCAATTAAATTAAATATGCATGCAAAAATAATATTTTTTAATTTTATAAATTAAATAAACATTTTCTGAAAATAATGAAAAAGAAAAAATTTTTGATGTTTTAATGCATGATAAAAATTATGAAAGAAAATAAAATGAATGCAAAATATTAAATAAAAAAAAGAAATAGAAAAATATGAAAATAATTGAGTTTGTAAAGAGAAAAAACAAAACTGGTCCTCGCATGGTTCGAACAGGGGACCAGGAGGAGCATCTTTGCATAGTCCACGCCTTAACCACTGGCCAAGTGTCATCTGGTGTTTTGAAAGTGAAAATCAATGGCATATATGATGACCGTGAAAGGTTTGAAAAGTCGACGCGTGGACCCCAAATACTGTGGATGGACGAATCCGAGAATGCGAATCGAAAGACGCACGACGGAGCCCTAGTCTTATGGCCTTCTCCGATGAGCAAAATCAACAAACCCGCAAAATAATGGAAATCAAGGTCGATTAAGGCTACCCCTAAATCAGGGTCTCATAATCCAATGGTGGTCTCAGCTTCCTCCGAATCGCCCTACAATTTGAGATTCGGCTAGCGCTCAAAAAGCCCTAGTATGGCATCTTATGATCCCGACGCTCAAACTCAACAATGATTGCCCGATCGAACCCTTGGCATCTCATGAACACGTAAAGGCATTAGAATCAATTAAAACAAATGAATAATAAAATGCAAAACCAAGAAAAAATTGAATATGTATGCATGTATATGGCTCGATTCGCTTGCTTTGATCAATAACAATGATGCATTCTTACTCAATCTTACCCCCGAGCACGCTTGGATGGTTGAACGAGGTCGAAAGAGGCTGAAATAAAAATTCGATTTTGAGAATCCTTGAAAATTTTTGCAAAGTTTTGGTTGTTAAGGCTGGGTTTCGTGTCCCTTCTTGTACATATTGCGGCTATTTATAGAGTGAATTGAGAGAAAAACAAGGCAAAAGATTTGGTTTGAATGCATTGAATGATTTTTCAAATAAAATCAAATTTTTGAAAGAAATTTGATTTTCTTAAATGAAGGATCATGCACAAAATTGGTATGTATTTTGGGCTTCCTTGGACCTCAAGCATGATATAAAATCACTTTGAAAATATCTTATTTTCATATTTTATATAATTTAATTTTGAATTAAATGGTTTAAAATTCAAAAATAAATTAATAAAATAGAAATTGCCATGGCCAAGCATTTATGAGTCACAAATAATGTCATGAACAAGTTTGGATCAAAAGATTATAGGCCCATTTGGAAAATTTTGCATTTTGACCAATATCTCCTTTTGGTAATCATTCAAAATCGCCCAACTTCTCTAATAGTGTATCTTGCTCAATTTTCCACATTTTGAGTGTTCTTGGACTTTTGAAAGCTCTAAGAGTCCTCTAACCAACCTCTTTGGTTTCATCTTAATTGAGTTTCCATTCTCAATATATCTTCAAAACAAAATGTTGACTTTTGTTGACTTTGAAAAGGACCTCAGAATGTTTTGATCCATACCTTCCAAATGAAGCATTTTTTGAACATTCTTGTGAGACATGAAGTTGTAGAGAATTGAATTTCCTTCATAACAAGAGGTGGTGGAAAATTTCGAAAGTATGAAGAAGTTATGCTCACCAAAGTTTGATTGACTTTTCACTAAGAAACCCTAATTTAGAAAGTTCGACTTTTGAGCAAATCTTGAGTTTTCTTGATGAATCATGATCAACCCTTGATCAAATGATGAATGTAACTTCAAATGAGGATGTTGACCAAAAATTATGAAGTTTGACTATATGTTGACCACAATTGACTTTTGTCCAATACAATCGATTTTCAACCATCCGGCAATTCCGAGGAAACTTGACTCAGGAGGCTGAAACTTGACATGGAGAATCTTTGAAGCATATGAGGAGGCATGATGACCATTGAGATGTTGGAGTCCATATTGATCCGAAATACCAAACCCTAGTTTGGGTTGATTGTCAGAGTAGGGTTGTCTGATCAACCCTCGAGGAATCCTTGAGCATGGATGTATGGAATATCTCGAGAAGATGGAGGCAAATTTTGGGGTATGACAATGCCCCTATTCAATCTTCTTGTCTTTGGAAGGGTTAGATTGGCATGTTCGCCTTTCGGTACTGGAGGTAGAAGATGATTAAACACCGAGCACACCGAAAATTTGCACTGCTACCGGGATGATGATGCGGGGCTACAGATGCCATTTGGAGAAGTTGGAGACTTATTGGGGGATGAGTCGCACGCTAGACTTGAGATTGTTGATAGGAGAATTGACTGGATGGGCTTAAGATGCCATCCGAAAGGTCGGTCGAGGAGTGAGCCGCACGCTAGGCTCTATAGATGTTTCTCGAAAAGGGATGGAGATGGGCCTAAGATGCCATCCGAGGAGTCGACGTTAGACTGTACTGATCTTTGAATGAAGTTATTGGTTTGTATTGGTTTTTAACCAAATATGCAGATCTCACAGGAGGATTGTTGACAAGTAGCTCGGAGATGGGCTTAAGATGCCATCCAAGGCAAGCGAGTCGTACTTGACTACTGTAATTGTTGATAATAAGAATGAGTCAATAGTTCTTCGTCGACTACTCGGGGAATGTTGTAGTGGCAAAAATGTGGATAGCTTCCCTTGTGCATCGGGCATTGATCCACCGCTCATTATCGAGGATAACTTGTGATCGCTAGATAGTTTTCCGTCCGGATTCGGGTATTAATCCCGGATCCGTTGTCGGAGGACAACAAGGGCGGTCTCGGATAGTTTTCCGTCTCGATTCGGGTTAATCTCGGACCAGTTGTTTGAGGACCAGACGGTCGCTCAGATAGTTTCCGTTCGATTCGGCATTAATCGAATCTCAGCTTCGAGCGGTTTTCAACTGTTTTGAGAAAACAAGAGAAATTTTGATAGAATATTGATTAGTCTTATGCAAGGAATGTATGACGAAATAATGAGAAATGTATGAATGATGAAGGTATTTCAAAACATATCCATCTTCAAGAAGATGCGATGCTCGCCTGGAGATTTCGACTGCTCGGGGATGGAACCCCAGAAGAAACTTGATCCTCCGGTGCACTATCCGACCAAGTCTCGGGCCTGTACACTGAGGATGGTAGAGATCAGAAAACCGAGGATCTCACTGTGCACTCGCCTGAGAATCTGAGTACCGATTACAAACTGGAGAGCATTTGATAGCTTTGAGAATCAAGTTAAGGATCCGGGGCCCGCTTTAATCTCTAGTGGGAAAAGGATAGGTTTCCTATGCACCACTCCGACCAAGTTTCAAGTCCGATACTACCTACCGGAGAGAAGGGAATTGTTGAGAGATATTTTGTTGGATAAACACCTACTTCTGGATGAATTGTTATGTTAAGACGGGCGTGGCCATTGTTGAGTGGAATCACCGCCTTGGATCCTCCTCTTTGTTGGGAAGGTTTGTGGTGAGTGACATCTCCTAGGGGATCATGCTCCTGGACATGCATTGTGACCTTTGTCAGTCATCTCAATTCCTAGCCCTGTGCGCAATTCACTTATATGTTCACTTTCGCATGTTCAGAATAGATTTTATTTGTTGATGCATATAATCATTCAAAGCAAACGTTGGACTTTATGCAAACAACAATAGCAAAAATTGTAAAGAAAGAACTTGTATTTATTTGAAAGGTGGCGTATGGCCAAGTAGTTTGTATACACGAAAAGTAAAAAGCTATGCGGAAACAATCTCGTTAAGTTCCAACTATGCTAGTACTCATATATTTCAACTATCTCATCTCCTTCTTTGTCGGTAGAAAGTGAGTAGGCGATTTCGCCATTTGAATCTTGAATGCTGATAGTAGTCTGGAGATAGGTGATCTGGACGAGACATAGTCGTACGCTTAAATCCCTAACTTTTGCCTAGACCGCCCTTTCGGGTTTTCAGTCTACCAGGATACCCTTTTTGCCCAAACCGACTTTTCAGTTTTCGACTTGCGGTGTACATGTTTTTATATCCTTAACTTTTGCCGAACTCTTTTGGTTCGCCGAGGATGCCTTATTTTTGCCTAGATCCGTCGACCTAGGGTCTCTTTTATGCGTAGTATTTTTGACTATGTGCGTTCACGAGGTGTGTGAAATCTTCACCATCCATGGTGCTAAGTATCATAACTCCAGAAAAATCATCTTGACTACAAATGGTCCCTCGTGGGTGGGAGTCCACTTGCCCTCGGATCACCTTGTGGAAGAATGATGTGCTTGACTAGATCACCGACCTGGTAGACTCGGTGCTTGACCTTCTTGTTAAATGCTCGATCATTCGTTTCGATAGATCACGTCCATGGCGGATGGATGCGAGTCGTTTCTCATCAATCAGGTTGATCGGTCAAGGAGAGTCTGAATCAATCGTCTTCACTTAGCTCGCGTCACGGAGAACTCTAGTTGAGGGTATCGAACCTCGATTGGTAGGACTGCCTCCATACCGTATACAAGGGAAAAGGGGGTTGCCCCTGTTGATGTCCGTACTGTAGTGCAATAACCATGAAGAGCAAATGGTAACATCTCATGCCAATCTTTGTAAGTCACTGTCATTTTCTGTATAATCTTCTTAATGTTCTTGTTGGCGGCTTCCACAGCGCCATTCATCTTAGGCCGATAAGGAGAAGAGTTGTGATGCTTGATCTTGAACTGCGTGCAGAGCTCAGTGACCATCTTGTTGTTGAGATTGGAGCCGTTATCTGTGATAATCCTTTCAGGAGTGCCATATCGACAGATAAGATTATGTTTGATGAAACGAGCCACAACATTCTTGGTAACGTATCGACGAAGTGCCTCTACCCACTTGGTGAAATAGTCAATTTCTACAAGGATGAAACGATGTCCATTGGAAGCTGTGGGCTTGATTTCTCCGATCATGTCAATGCCCCACATTGCAAAAGGCCAAGGAGCTGTTAGAACATTTAGAGGTACTGGAGGTACTGTTCGCGTTAAAAGGTGACGCGCTAGAGGATGCGAACGTGAATTCGGATCTTCTGGCTCGAAACGATTTAATCTTTTGATTTGTTTATAAAGATGCATGAGCATCAAGCTTTATTATTTTCAACACAAGAAAGATGATTTAATGATTATGAAAAGGGGAAAGGTGAAATACCCTCAATTGATATTGGTATCTGCGTAAACTAAGCGCAATAGGCCATAGCATTGGGGAGATCTGAGTAAGGGGATTGTTATATAAAGGGAATAGATGGAGCACCCTAAATATATGTAGTTATCTACAACTTTATATATGAATCGTTTGATATGTTTGTGTTTTAATTTCTATTTCTATGATTGGAAAGTTTCTCCTTTGGATTTTAAGAAAGATGATTATGTGGGATTCTAGTTTGTTATTATTATTGTTTCTACAAAAGATCTGTGGATCTTACATACATATCCCTAGTGGGAATCGAGCATTTGTAGCTCGGATCTACGAGGTTCTATGGTTTGTTTGGTGCGAGGGAGAAAATTTGCTCGGCAAGGATGAGACCTTGCTACGTATTCTCAAAGGATGTTGAGAAAGTCAGAGCAATCGTAGTTCCCACTTATGCTAGTGGAAAGCAACGGGATGTTAGTAAGAGATAGACAAATGTCATCTTAATGAAAAATGTATCTAATCTATTTCATCACATACATTTTTGAAAAGTTTAATTGATTAAAATCTTTCATCGTAAGTATTAGGTGTTTTGCTTGAGTGTACAAGCGTTACCACTTACATGTTTAAGAAAGATGTTTGAAAAAGATGATTGAATCTTTTAACTGTAAGCATTGGGTGTTTTGCTTGAGTGTACAAGTGTTACCACTTACAATTAAGAGATGTTTTTGTTTGAAAAGAGTTTGAAAAGAGTTTTGTTGTGTGATGTGATAGATGAGATACTTCTTCCATAGAGATGATAAATGTCTAAATCTCAGGAGAAATTGATTGGATTAAGGGATGCTTTTAAAGCCGTGGGTCCTTGTATTGTAGGCATTCCGAGGGTCATCGAGGGTCCTTGTATGGCTCAAGAGAAGCTATAGGGTATGCGGCTTTGTGTTAAAAGTTTCACCGAAACCATCCTTTGAGGGGTTCTATCTTAGCGTGGGTGATTCTTTGTATTGGAAGCCCAATAGGAGGCTGTTAAGAGATTTCCTATCTCTTTCATTGTATGATGCCCAAGAGAAGGCTAAACTCAATGAGGAGTTCTTTTGAAGCGAAGGCAGAGCAACAGAAGTGTTGTCTTATATGAAGCCTAAGCGGAGGCTAAACTCTATGGGAGAGTTTTCTTATATGAAGCCTAAGAGGCTGATCCATCTGAGGATGGATTGTCTTGTATGAAGCCCAAGCGGAGGCTAACTCATCTTGGTGATGAATGTCTTGTATAAAGCCCAGCGGAGGCTACAACTGTGGGGAACCTATTGGTTAGACTAATTGTTATGTTATAATTAGACAGTTGTATAAACAAGTGTGTGTGTGTGTGATATGTATTCACAGGAGTTTATGAGGGAAATATAAACAACGCATGATGTTTATTTGCAGGAGTTTATGAAGGAAATATAAACAAGTGTACGTGAACGAACGTTTAAAGCGGCGCAACGGTTATTTACATGTTTGAATTGTGTACAAAGAAATGAATATGTACACGAACGAGTTTTTTATGTACAGAAAAAGATGAATGTACATAGGATGGTTGGGACTTACACCATAAGGGAGGCCCATTGGTTCGAAAGCAGTTTCACAGGGAATAATGCTCCTTTCAATACCAATGGTATTTAGTGTAAAGTGTCGATGAAGCAGAAGCGATGATCGAAGTTTATCGTATTTGATATTTTCAAAAAGAAAGTATCGTGTTATATACAGATAAAAGTTTGTATGAAAAGTTGATATGTACAAGGAATGTTTTGTTTGTACATAAAGGATGTTGGTTTAGTATACACTGAGTAGTAAAAACAAACGATCAAAGTTTATGCGTGCAGAGTATAAAAGAAATGTATCAGTATATACGGATGAAAATTTGTGTGTTTTGAAGAAAGTTTGATATGTACAAAGAAATATTATGTACATAAAAGAATGTTATGGGACTTACACGTGAGGAGGCCCATTGGTTTAGCAGTTTCACAGGAATAATGCTCCTTTCAATACCAATGGCATCGATGTATAAACAAGCGAATGAAACAAACGAAAAGAAATTTGTTTATGTTTGAATATTGACAATGATGATTTGAATATGTACAAGTAAAACTAAGTATGTACATAAAGTTGGGACTTACACCATAAGGGTGGCCCCGATCGATCGAGAAATTAGAGAAGGCAATTTGATTTTATCGTTTAAATTGGATCGATCATGGTAAAAAAATGTAAGTTTTGATGAAAAGTTTTGAAAATGATTTGAAATGTGAGTTCATGTATTAGAAGTTTTGAAAAAATCGGAAGTCGAAAACTTGAAAATTCACCTTTAGGGAGGTTTGAAAAGTGTTCGAGCGTCATTTTATTTCGATTAAAATTTAATCGGATGAAAGTTTTTACGAAAATTTTTGCATTATCATAAAATAGATGTATTTATTGACAAGTGTTTAAAAATCATCTCAAAATGAGAGTTTTGATTGGTAAAAAATTGTGAAAGTTTTATGAAAAACATGAAAATGGAAAAGTTATAAAAAGAATGGTCTTGTGATTGAACCCATGACCATTGGGTGGGACGTGGCAAAAGAGCCTTAAGAGCAAGCAAGCAACCACTAGACAAAGCGTTTTGTGTTTAGTGGACAATGACACGCGTTGATATGAGATTGGAAATTTCAAACATTTGAAAATGAAGAACATGCGCGAAGCTGTTCTTCGTGGTTTTGATTTTCAGAAATCCAAACTCAAGCTAGAATCTTTGTTTCTCAACCAAATTAAGTGAAGTAAAAATCAAACTTGATCGGTTTTCATCACGAACATGAATATATGTTAATTGCATTTATATTAAGCCTAAACGATTTAGGTTTCGAAGAACACTAAGAACCCTAAACTAAAAAACTTAAATTAAATGATGTATGTTTCATGATTCTTGGATTTTTTTGAGGGTTAATGATCGTTAGGTGTGCAGAAAGAGAACGGCCGTGAGTTTTTTCAAAAAGAATCAAAGAAAATGGATATCAAGTTCATGTTCTAACCTGGAAAAGTGAGAATCGAAGAAGCTCAAAGCGTTTCCAGTCTTGTTTGAGTTGCTACCATCATGGCATGTATGGAAGCTATGTGATGATTTGCTTGCTTTGAACTTGCTCCAATCTTCCCAAAGTCAACCTGATCGATTCAAAATGAAACTCGAAATCGAGTTAATGGAGTTACATATTGTTGTTTATGTTTTGGATCATGTACATGATGTATAGTGATCTTGTTTGAGTGATTAGATCACCGATTTGATCAAACAACTCCAAATTCGATTGCTTGGGCAGTTTTGAAGTTTTGAAAAAAATGAAAATGAAATCTGATTTTTGCTTGATTTCAGTTTGATTTTAAGCTTGTAACAAGTTTGATAGTGATTATGAAACATGTTTGACACCAAAGATCATCATGATTTTCTTGATTTTACAAATTGCAAGTTTTCAAAAGTTCATCATGTTTCTTGATTTGGAAGAAAGAAATGAAAGCATGACTTTGCAATGCTTTGGTGTGTATTGAACTTGAATTTGATGTTCAATTTATAAGCAACAAGTTCTGAAAATGTTAGGCAAGGAATGGCATTTGGAAAATCAAACTTACCTTAGAGGGTAAGAAAGTCTTTTGGCTTTAAAGGTAAAAGGAAGCTTCCTTTTTACCATGTGTGAAATATCAATTTGATCTTATCTTATCTCAATCATCCCTCACTGATATTTATCAGTTCCATCCTCTCTTGGCAAGGTGGCCAAGGTTCTAGAAGAGGAAAATGCAAAATGACCTATAATTTGATGTTTTGACTTTTGAAAATCAAGTTTCATGGAGCCTTATGTTTCAATTTCAAAAGTATAGCTAGACTCCATGGATTTAAGAGTTCTTGGACATTTTGGAAAGATTTTTCCATGATCTACAACTTTAATGTTTTGAGTTTTTTCCAATTCAAAATGGAACTAGGTGAAAAAATGGCATGAAGTTTGGAAAAATAAGAAATTTCAACACTTAGAAAAATTTCTAAGTATAAAACTTTTGACTTTTGTTGACTTTTCAAATTCTTTGATTTTTATGATCATGATGGATCATTTGAAGTATTTTGATGTTGGAAAAAGTTTTGTTTTGAAAATTTGACCAAAAGTCAAAGTTTGACTTTTACATGCGGAGATGAAAATTTATCGGATGTTCAGTGTGATGAAATCTGTGAACTTATGATGTTTTGAATCCGAAATTAGGTCAAGATGTTGTATCTAAGATATGATGACCAATCTCTATAAAAAGTCATTTCTTGCTCAAAAGTCGGAGAATACCCATGCCCGATCAAAACAATTGGTCGATCCTTGATTTATCGTGAGAAAATGGGTATCGATGATCGAGGTCGATGATTTGATCAAGATAGATCAAATGAGGTGAGAAAAACTCAAACCCTAATTGATTGCCTCTTGAATCAGATGAAAATCGATGAAACCTAATTTCGACCAGTGAATGTTATACCCGATTAATGCTATCACAGGCGTAGTTATGCAATGATACAAATGTAAGGTGGTATCTTAGGTCAAAAATTGGGGTATGACAGGTACGTGCACTTTGTCTGCATATATCTGGCATTTGTGACAAGATCGAGCGTAGCGGTGACAGTCAGCTTCCATGGTGGACCAATAGTAACCTGTTCTCAAAACCTTCTTAGCCATCGTATGTCCACTGGAGTGGGTAGCGAATGCGCCTTCGTGTAACTCTTCCATGATACGCTCCGCTTTTTCCCGGTCTACACAGCGGAGTAAGCACAAATCATGGTTGCGCTTGTATAAGATGTCGTTGCTGAGGAAGAATTTGGATGCAAACCTTCTCAAAAACTTCTTACCATTGACAGATGCCCCTGCGGGATATTCCTGAGTCTCAAGATGCCTCTTCACGTCGTAGTACCAAGGTTTCTCGTCTGTATCAAGTTCATAACAATACTCTAGTTCATCGAACCTCTCGATGATGATCTGGGGAGCTTCGTTGTCCCATCTGACCTTGAACATAGATGACATAGTAGCTAATGCGTCTGCCAACTGATTCTCTTCTCGTGGAATGTGACTGAAAGTAATCTCTTCGAAGTAGGTGATCAAACTCAGAACATGCTCTCGATACGGAATAAGATTCGGATGTTTCGTATTCCACTCGCCCTTAATCTGACTGATCACCAAAGCTGAGTATCCATACACTTGCAAGAACTTGATTCTTAAATCAATAGCAACTTTAATACCCATGATGCACGCTTCATATTCGGCCATATTGTTAGTGCAACTGAAACATAATCTGGCGGTGAAAGACGTATGTCCGCCTGCAGGGGATGTAATGATGGCGCCAATGTCATTACCAAGTGCGTTTGAGGCTCCATCAAAGACCATGGTCCATCGGGATCCTTGTTCAGGTCCTTCGTGCGGGCACGGTTCTTCATGTCTGTAACTAGTAAAACATCTTCATGGAAACTCGGCGCATAGGCGATAGTCATTTACGTGATAGCCAAATGATGGCTACTACACTTCCTTTAATTGCTTTCTGAGAAGTGTCTGGATGTCATACTCGGTCAAGATCATCGCCATCTTGCTATTCTTCCGGAGAGGCTGGTTTCTCAAATATGTATTTTATCGGATCCATCTTGAAATCAACAAGGTAGTGTGAGTCAACATATCTTGTCTTAGTCGTTGAGCACCCAAGACAAAGCGTTGCAAGTTTTCTCGAGTGTGAGTATCTCGTTTCACAGTCGGTAAACTTTTACTAAGGTAGTATATTGCATGCTCTTTTCGACCAGACCGTCATGTTGCCCCAACACATACCCCATTGAGTTCTCTAACATTGTCCAAGTACATGATAAGAGGTCTTCCTTGGCGGCGGCATTAGGATAGGAGGATTACGTAGGTACTCCTTGATTTTGTCAAAGCGATCGGCAATCGTCGTTCCATTCTACTACTTGATCTTTCTTAAGTAACTTGAAGATTGGCTCACAGTAGCGATTAGGTGTGCAATGAATGGGAAATGTAATTCAATCGGCCAAGAAACCTCGACTTCCTTCTCGGTGCGGGGGCTGGCATTTCTTGAATAGCTTTAACCTTGGCGGGGTCAACCTCAATACCTTTACCATGACAACAAACCCAAGTTTTCCGGATCGACTCCAAGGTACACTTGTTAGGATTAAGTCTCGATCTGTTTCTTCACCTATCAAGCAGTTTACGCAAATGATCAAGATGTTCTTCTTTTGTCTGTGATCGAGCTATCATGTCGTCGACGTGGACCTCTATCTCGTGATGAATCATGTCATGGAATAACGTCACCATAACCGCGATAAGTGGCGCTGCGTTCTTCAGTCCGACGACATAACCTTGTAGCGAGTGCCCCTTTATGTAACAAAGTAGTCTTCTCCATGCCTTGAGCCATTTTGATCTGATTGTAACCGGAGAAACCATCCATGAAGGAAAACCTTATCTGGCGGTGTTGTCAACGAACATCAATATGAGGAAGGGTAAAATCGTCTTTTGGACTCGCTTTGTTCGGATCACTTAATCCACACATTCGTACTTTACCATCCTTCTTAGGCACATATCGACATTCGCAACCCATTGTGGATAGGTAACAACTAAGAAACCGGCGTTGAACTGCTTCATAACTTGACTTTGATTTTCTCGACATCTCGGGGCCGCTCTGCGAACCCACATTTCCTTTGGGAAAACCTTCTTTTTCGGCAATGGTGTACCACAATATCAATGTCTAAACCGCATGTCTTCGTATGACCAAGAAAAAACCTCAATATAGTCTCGTAGCATCTGAACCAACCTTTCTTTAACACCATTCTCAAGACCCGCTCCTATCTTGATCTCTTTTACATCTTCATCAATACCCAAATTCACAACCTCAACTTGCTCTTCGTGTGGCTGTATAACTCGATCTTCTTGGTGTGATCGACAAGTTCTCACACACTTCACAATCTTCCTCACTTTCGTCTTGACGGTAGTTGGATTATCAAGTCATATTTATAATAGCATAGTATTATCAATTCGGAGTGATTGCGGTGTATTAGATTGTGTGTAAGAAACACATAGCTTTTGAAGGGGTGATAAAGTAAAGAAAGAAACAACAATTGAATGCAAAAGTCCAACGATTTTATTAAATGAAAATATGCAAATGACAGATAATAACCCTCACAAGCGAGCCGATGCCCGGGCAAGGCACTAGGCTATCAAGTTTATTGTTCAAAACATAAATCTGAAAAGCAAAACAAAACAAGGCAATTACTCTGACTAAAGGAGATTGGTATGGCGTCTTGATTTTCCAATTCTTTGAGTCCGTTATGCGGGTTGGGAAGATCAAGCGATGTGAGAGTCGTTGTTCGTTGTCTTCTAGCATGAATTCCACTCGTCACGGAAAGGAAGTTGGCCGACACGTTCGCGGCGTATCATCTTCGACCCTTGACGGTGAAGCCTAAACCGTCTTATCGGTTGAAAGGAAGATCGACTGACTCCAAATAGAACTACCTCCTTCTTCACTGCAACGAGTATCTTTCGGTGAGGCCATCCTAGGAGGAACTGCGTAACCGGTGGCGGGAGGTCAGCAGGCATGACTCGGGTATTGTTTCAAAAGCTTGACGAAGTCTCGAAGAATTCACCTCTACCTCGGTATCGGAATGACTGTAGATGACTAACCATATATTCTTCTTCACATCATGTAACCTTCCCTTCACGGGTACTTGACCCGATGCAAGGTAGGAGTAATGGCGCCTGCCCCATGTATCCAAGGGCGTCCAAGTAGGCAAGAGTAAGTGGGCGGATGTCCATGACAAAGAAAGTGGAGTCAAAAGTGCGGGAACCGACTTTGGTAGCGAATGAAGCTCTCAAGCCTTTGTTCGCTTAGAACCATCAAAAGCTCTCACAATTATATCACTGGGTCTCAGAACCAACCCTTCAATATCAAGTCGATCAAAAGCAGTCTTCGGGAGGATATTCAGAGCAGAACCGATATCCACCAAAACATGAGATAATGTAGTGCCCTTGCATTCAATAGAGATGTGCAAAGCTTTGTTGTGTTTCTTTCCGTGGTCGAATCAACATCGAGGAGAAGCCTGGGCGTTGTTCAGCAGCCGAGCTAGCTAAACTTCGAACTGGTCAGTAGTAGTGTCTTGCGGCACGTGAGCATTCTTCAGAAACTTCACCAAGGCATTAGCATGAGCCTCAGAGCATAAGAGCAGAGCAAGCATGGAGATCTTGGACGGAGTTTGTCCCAACTGTTCCACAATATTGTAGTCACTCTTCTTGATG